>OX155894.1:64776520-65376520 GCA_944588485.1 Phosphuga atrata | reverse complement strand
GTAACTTTTTTACACTTCCAGCTTTTTTTTATAAATAAAAAACCAAAATGCACAGTTTTGTCTAAATTTTATGTCTTTGTCTCGTTATTTTAATGCAGCAATTACATATACCTACCAATATGTACACCATTATCACATTTGCCACAAAATCGAGGAGCAAATGTGATATATCGACCACATTTAAAAATAAAATCCTAAAAAAAAAAAAATAATCTGCTAATTGGTTTTACGGTACTATATCGATTCACAACCCTGTAACAATGCTATAAAACTGCTTTATAATTTCTTGTTAATAAGTTTACAATTTTGGAATACTACAAAGTTTACCTATTTAAAAACTATATCGCATTTATCCCACTCCACCTTATACACCTTATACAGTTCAATGAGAACAAGAACCCAGTAAAAGTATGCTAAATGATGAATACCACGACACCAATTGTGATACTTTTATTTACGTAAGGAAAGGAATTCCAGTTATAAAAAAAAATAGTTGCGATGGCAATTGGCGTATGTGTGGAACTAACCGGGATAGTAGTTTATTGCCGGATAGTAGTTATTTTTCCCCATCGACGACTTTGAGGAACTACTCTAATATTCAGAGACACCCAAGAGGAATGGGAAAACAATGATGATTATGGATCTTCACTAATAAAAATGGTAATTCAATAATAGATATTACTATGACATCTACGGTAAAGTGACCACACATCCCGATTTTGGTAGGACAATCCCGTTTTTTGGAGGACAGTCTCGCGTCACGATTTTTAAAAATGTCCCGCTTTTTAGAAAATATTTGCATTTCTTATTTTAAAAGTACTGTAATATACAAAATATGATTTTTCCACATTTTCCCATAAAATCTCCGTTTTTTTAGTGTCACCCAATGGAAATTTTTAATATCCTCGAATTGAACTGTCCATTCTTCAAGATATTCAAAGCAGTTATTATAAAGATTTCTGACTTCTTTCAGAAAATCCGGTCGTTTAATGGTACCTTGTTCTGAAATTTTCATTGGGTGACATTAAAAAAGGAGATTTTATGGGAATATGTGGAAAAATCTTTTCAATATGTTAGTAAACATTTTCCGAAAAATAATATTGGCGAAAATGATCTTTTTTTAATAGGCGTTATGGGTAAAAAGATACGTCAGTATAATATTCCTTATCAAAATATTTTGAAAATAGTAGAATACGGAATAAATGCAGCAACAAAAAGCGTTTTTTTTGGCCTCCTGAATTGTAAAGCTAGCTTTGATATCGTGTATACGTCAAGCGAAAGTAGATTTTTACACACAATGTTGCAAAGTATGGCTACTATGCGGTAAAGTGGCCAGTAAAGTTTAACCTTTCAGGGACACTTACAAAATAAAGTATAAGACAATGAATTCTAATTTAGAAAACGCTACTTTATATCATATTTGTCAAGATAATGTAGAAAGTAAGAGTGATTTTTTAAATTTCACAGCGCGTATTTTACAAAATGACATAATATGTACCTAATACATTTTAGTTAGTAAAAATGTCAAAGTTTGGGAGTACCAACATTAAAATATTAAATAATTTCCAATATTTTAAATAATCTAAATCTATTTGTTTCTTAAATAATAATTGTCGGTTAAAAATGTTATACAAATTTCGTGCGTAAATGATTTTATCTACGACCACTATTGTAAATGCCCATTATTGTACAGTTCGTGGACTATGTAAATACATCATACCACACATATGTAACAATCCGTGATTAATGTCATGTAATAATTCAAAATCACCCATGAACCTTTGGTTTACGATTCGTTGATTGGTTGAGAGCTGCACGTTGATACTATTTTTTAATATATAGTACTCCGTGACTTCCAAACAGTCATTAAACGTCACATTATTCACATAGAAGCTGTCATTGATTTCGTTTTTTCACGTTTAAATCTATCGAAAACTACAAACAAGTACTAAATAAAAAGGTATGTAACCATTATGAATGTATTTCTTTTCATTTTTATCAAGTTAAATAAGGTCGAAGGTGTTACATCAAACGTATTTTTCTTATTAAACAGAAACAAATTAGTGTGGTCCGCGGAATTACGGAACTATTCCGCTCGTACGTAATATGCTGTAATATGCCTTACAACTCTCATTACTTAATATACTATTACAAGGCACCAGCTGATGGGGCCGAACGAGCTTTCGCGTTGTAAAATCAACTTTTCTGCACTCACAACATAATGTAAATAACTATTTCAGTATTCAGTATTATGAGTATCAATAAAATATGGTCAACTGAAAAAACGCAGTTGAACATTAAACTTTAAAATCTAAATTAGGCGTCAACCATAATTAGACCAATTCATGTGAGAAATTTTACATTTTAATAAGTGATCATGTATTCTCTCCGATAAAAAATTTGACCTTGGAAGAAAATCATATATTTTTTTTTAATAAAAATTTTTAATTAATTAAATATCATAATGTTATATATATATATATATATATATATATATATATATATATATATATATATATATAGATAATATATATAATCAGTAACCTTATTTACCCTAAGGTGTAAGGTGTTACATTTCATATTCTAATTCTTACATTTAATCTTTACAATACATTATATTCACACATTTCTTTCGCTATATGTGAATTTTTTCCACTCCATTTTTCCTTTTGCCATAATTGATGTTTGAACCATTGTGAGTCCTCTGCCCTCTACTATTTTCTCTATGTTTCGATTCCATGTTGTCTTTGGTCTTCCTCTACTTTTCTTTTTTTGACCCTTAGCTTCCCATACTTTCTTGACTGGTCTTTTGTCTTCCATTCGATTGAGGTGTCCATACCAACTCAGTTGGCCGTTCTCGATTCGCTTTGCTACTGGTTGCACCTTTAGCTGTTCTCTGATGGTATCATTTCTTATGCGATCTCGTCTTTTGACTCCTAACACTCTTCTTAGGTATTTCATCTATATACTTTGGATCTTGCTCTTTAATCTATTCGTTAACACCCAGCTTTTGCACCCAAATGTTAGTATAGGTACGAATACAGCTCTGTATATACTCATTTTTGCTTTTAGTGAAACTTCTTTCTTTCCCAGGAAACTATTTCTGAGGCTGTGGTACACCCTTGCCGAACTCTCTATTCTGTCATTAATTTCTATTTCATGGTGTCCCTTGTATCACTCCCAGGTATTTACAGGTGTCAACTTGTTCTATTGCCTTTTCATTTAGCTCAATGTTTACTTTTGTAACTGGTTTCCCACTAACAATGATTTTTGTTTTCTCTTCGTTTATCTTGAGGTTCTTCTCTGCTAATATCTCATTCCATAACTCCAAGTTTCGCCTCAGTTCAACTTCATTTCTCGCGAATATAACAAGATCGTCGGCGAACGCACATTCACTTATACGGATTGGTTCTAGGTTTCTATACCTCACACTTCTTTTCCTCGTTTCTTTCATTACTTCGTCCATAACTAGGTTGAATAAAGTTGGACTCAAAACACCTCCTTGCCGTACACCCTCGTTTACCGTAAACTCGCGTGATAGCATGTTGTCTGTTCTAACAATATTTTTACTAATTTCGTACATGCCCATTATTGCTCTTATTATTTTTATGTTAATTTTCCTTTTGATCAGGGTTTCTTCTATAATTCATCTTGATATTCTGTCGAACGCCTTTTGTTTTGTTTCTAATATTCTCTTATACACTTTCGATGCTATGCTTAGCAGGGTGTTTCCTCGGTAGTTGTTACAGTCTCTTCTGTCTCCTTTCTTGTATATTGGCACAATGACCCCTTTCTCCCAGTCTTTTGGTACTCTGTCTTCTTTCCAAGCCATATTGCATATTTTTGATAACAACTGGACTCCTTTTTCGCCCATATTTTTCAGAATTTCTCCTGTTATATTATCATATCCAGCAGCCTCCTCTTTTGAGTCTATTTATGGCATTGTTAACCTCTTATAATTGTATGTGCTCTCTTTGTTGTTGTGTTTCTTCTATGTAGGTTCTTTCGGTTCTGTCCACAATACTTTCTTTGTTCAGCAGATTCTCAAAGTATCTTCTCCATCTTTCTATTATGTCTTCTTCTTCTTAGTCTTTCTATTCTTTCTATTATGTCTTCTTATAAATATTTTTATAGTTACCAATAATTAATAATAAACACATTTTTCTATATTTATAGACAAGTATATGAATGTATACAATAATAGTAGATTAATAATGATACAAGTGTGTGAAGAAGGGCTTTTGTGCATGAGTTGCGAAGATAATCGCAATGAGTGCACATCAGAAATTTTTTATCACTATGTCTATGTTTTTTGTTTAGTGACGCGAGCTGTTGCCATAGTAACAACAACCAGAAATCGTTTAATATTGAAACTCCATTTGATTCACATTGGACTTTTACGCACGATTTGATTATTTTTACACACGATTATAATAATGGCATTCTTCACATACAATGTATTAATGTGTTCATTTTGGTGTGTGATTATATATAATATATTATTTTTAATTATTGGTCAGCTTTCATAACAATATTATAAATCTCATTTCATCCCATTTGTTCCGCTTTGTTTCAATAAAAATGTGGTCACTTTAATCTACAGGCATCTGTAGACGGATAAGAGGATGGCACGTAGTGGCAAATTCAGAAAATATGAGCGACCACTTTACAATACGGTACGATATGGTATCATCTGAAATGCCGAAAACAGCATTGCAAATTATCGGATGGTGAATCACATCAGAGGGGTGGGCTAAATTTACCGACGAATGTGGGAACATGTTCTCGCACCCAGAAGAGAAAAATGGAATAGAACCGCAAACTCTAATTGAACGCGTATTAAAAGGAAGTGTGAAAACTGCTTCCCCCGGAAATCATACCCAAGGCAGAGGCGGCCACTGGTATACTGCTTGACACCTACTATAGAGGAAAAAAGAATAATATGCATACATAATAGAAGACTACTAGTTAGAATAAATAAAACAGCTGGGGGCTCTGCACAGAAACAGGTATCCCATGGAGCATTCAGAAAGTCCCGACCCGAACTGAAACTGGCCATGAGTAAAGAGAAAAAAAGCCTGGAAACAACTATGTAATGAACTGGAGAACGACATCTGGGGAAAAGCCTACCAGATTGTCCAAAATAAATTAAACGACCCCGACGGACGCTGAAATTCTGAAGCAAGTCAGTAAGCTCTTTCCAAGTCATCCAGTTAAAGAGTGGCAGCAAGTAACGGTACACGAGGAGGAGATAATACCCTTCGAACCAGCCGAAATCATGGTAGCGGCTTCTAAACTCAGACCAAAGAAAGCAAGCGGTCTGGATCACATTCCACCCGAGATAATCAAAGCCGTCGCCACGAATAACCCGACGATCTTTGCCAAGGTTATGAACCGCTGCCTTACTCAAGGTATCTTTCCGGACACGTGGAAGACAGCTCGATTGATACTTATTATAAATCCTCAAAAGGATCCCCTGACTACGTACAGGCCAATATGACTATTAGATACCACAGGAAAGCTGTTGGAAATACTGATAAGAACAGACTAGAGATGGAATTAGAGCAGAAATAGACTCTCCATGAGAACCAAATTGGCTTTAGGACAGGTAGCTCCACTATCCATGCATTTAGAAAAGTAATGGAGGTACCAGAAGAGATAAAGAAGAAGGCATTTAAATATAGAGAATACTGCGCAATGGTCACGCTGGATATTGAAAATGCCTTTAACCCTGCTCGCTGGGAAAACATAATCTGCGCACTAAGAAATGAAGAGGTTAGTGGATACCTACTCAAAAATTATACAGTCCTATTGCTCTAATAGGTATATTGAAACGACTGGTGGGGCACGTAGAAGGACAACTTGTGAATTGCAGCAGGGATCCGTCCTCGGACCGATATTATGGCTTGCTTTTTACGAAAAAATATTAAGAACAGATATACAAACGGGTGTAACACTGGTAGCATATGCAGACGAACTTGCCATTGTGGTATCTGCTCGGACACCATAGATCCTGGAAGAACGCGTAGGACATGCTATTAACAAAATCAGCATGGTTCATATTGTAAAACCTCTTAAATATATGGGGATACACGTGGACAAAGATATTAGAATGACCACACATATTAAGAAGACATGCGAGAAGGCTAACACTACTCTGATGGCTCTAGCAAGAATTATGCCAAATATTGGAGCACTAAGATCATGAAGGAGTGGAATGCTTGCGCATGTTATACGGGGCGCCTATATAAGCGCAGACACTACGATATAAAAGATACGAGGGAATGCTGCATAGTATTGATAGAAAGTTTAGGTTAGCAATACGAGTAGCGGCGGCCTATATAAGTGATCACGACCATGGCCGTACTAGCAATTGCAGAAATACCTATCTATCATATACCATATACCTAATATCATATACCTAATCTATAAAGCTACGCGTCCAAGAAAGAATTTGTATCCACGAGAGAGGGAGATTAGGAAAACCGTAAGCAAGAGAAATAATGTTGAATGCCTCTCAACAAAATTGGATAGAGTTTACAGGGTGGACAAAAACATTTATTAAAGATATTCGCAAGTGGAGCAATAGGAACAGGGGTGACTTGTACTACCATTTAACCCAAGCATTAACTGGAAATGGCGTGTTCACCACATATCTGAAGAGATTTGGGAACAGTGAGACCGATGAATGCTAGTATTGCCGAGCTGAGGTGTTGGATTCTCCAGAACAAACTCTGTTCTAATGCCCGATGTGGGATCAGATAAGAAGTGTTGCCCACAATAAATGCCAAGTGCCAGTGACGAAAGAAAACGTGGCAGCACTGCTCCTCCAGACGAATGATGGCTGGGACGCAGTAATAGAGTTGCTGCAAGAGATTATGAGAGGAAAGAAGGCTGAAGAACAAGGAAAGCATTCCCTGAACGATTGATTGAGTAAAACAAAATATGACAACGCTCTCCTCGAAATAATGCTTGGTGTTCCATAATGCAGTTCCGGGGCGACGCGGGAAGAGAAGAGCTCTCCAGAATGGTTAAGTTATTCTGTACAGTATTTTCTTGCAAATAAAAAAGTCAGTCTTATCTGCCTAGTCTCGTCTGTCTAGTCTTGTCTGTCTTGTCTTATCTGACTAGTCTTGTCTGTATAGTCTTGTCTGTCTAGTCTTGTCCGTCTAGTCTTGTCTGTCTAGTCTTGTCTGTCTAGTCTTGTCTGTCTAGTCTTGTCTGTTTAGTCTTGTCTGCCTAGTTTTGTCTGTTTAGTCTTGTCTGTCTAGCCTTGTTTGTCTAGTCTTGTCTGTCTAGTCTTGTCTATTTAGTCTTGTCTATTTAGTCTTGTCTGTCTAGTCTTGTCTATCTAGTCTAGTCTCTTAAGAGACCAGACCGTTAAGACCAGACACACAAGACTGACTGACAAGACTAGACACACAAGACTAGGCATAGAAGACTAGATAGACAAGACGAGACAGACAATACTAGACAGACAAGATTAGACAGACAAGACTAGAATATGCTATTTGCGACACTTCACACCCGCAATTTCTCCTCTAGTTTTTAAAGTTGCATAATATTGTTTAGCGCTAATCCCAAGCTCAGTTTTATTGGATTCTGTACAGAGTTAACTAATTCGCGTGTAGATGGTAGTAGATGGCGTATAGATAGCTCGCCGAAATTAATTATTACATATGTAGTGCAAATGATAATAATACTTGTCTCCACCTTGTAAAAAGTATGTGAACTAAACAGGCGCTATTAAACTTGGTGGAATGTGGGATGGACGGACCCTGACGCATTCCATTCGCATAACTTTGCCGCACCGCAAAAAAATATTTATATTCGTAATAATTGTTGTTAATTTAAAAAGCAAAGAAGGGTTGTTAGAGGTTTGTTACAAAGGGGATATTGTTGGGATGGGGAAAGGGTATTACTGTTGTTTTCTTGGGGTGGGGTAAAAATGATTGTGGTTTTTGCGTGTGTGTTTAGTATTTTTTTTTTTTTTTTGAGTAAATAAAATTGTAGTATTGAGTTGATTTAGTTTTCGGGAGAACGCTGAGCGCACCTCCGCTTAGTTGTTGTATATGTTAGTACTCTAGTCGCATTCCTTTCCCGAGGCTGCGTGTTGTGATTGGTGGAAGCCACGTGACGTCACGCCCTGCGACCGCTCAAGATAATGTGGTATTCAACATGGCCGAGTAGTTAGTAGTGCGTGTACCAGTTGCTGTGGATTTGTTCGGTTTAAATAGTGAAATATGCCAAGGAAAAGAAATGGTGAAATACCTTTGCCCGAAGGATGGGATTTCGCGAGGGATTACGATGGAAAAGTGTACTTTATTGACCACAACTCGAAGAAAACTACGTGGATTGACCCGCGGGACAGGTAAGTTCACCTCACATTCCAATGCCTAACAATCTCTCCTAGATATCTTACAAATACAATTTCTAAACACCCAACACACCGACCAAATCCAAACTTAAACCCCAAACAACCACCTTTAACCACCAAACAAAGAAATACAAAGCACCCCCAAAAATGTTCGAATAAATTCAAATTTGAAAAAACTACCGCTAAAAACACTTCTTTAAATCCCAAAAACACTGTTATTTTGTCGCATTATAAAAACTATACGTACTTTAAAATATTCTTTAAATTCAATTAAAAAAAATGTTGTTTAATGTAGAATAACATTCTTATATTCAATATTTTTTTGAAAATATTTTTGTGAATGTGCTGCCACCGCGTTGGAAATATGCGCAAATAAGTAGATAAATAATTAAATTCCACGATCATTTCGCAAAAATCAAAACACTTTCCTTTCAAATTTCACAAAAATGAAATCTCTGCACTGAACGCGATGTTTGTTAAGTTCGGTTTAAACTTTTTAAACATCAAAATGACCATTAATAATAAATCCAAAAGCACTTTTAAATAACAATAAAATGTAATAATTTAATATTTTTGCAAAAAATATAATAATTCAACATTTTCACAAAAAAAAATTATTGAATATTTTTACATTCTAAATTATTCATAATAATAATAATCTTTATTGAAACCAAAAGGGAATAAAAGGCTATCGACCATAAGGTATTTCTGCCAATTATTCATATTTATCCATATTATTGATTTGTTGATACAATTTTCTAAAATCATTTTTTTCGTTAAATTTTGTTAAACTGTGAATTATTTTCAAATTTTGTGTGAGAATAAATTAATTGTTTGTGGAAACACTTTTTTACATGATTTTTGGGATTTACAATTAAACTTTATTTTTTACTTTAGAATATATTTTACTTTACTTTTTACTTTACTTTACAATTATATTAAAATTTATAATTAAAGATTCTACAATTAAACTTTTAAGAATTATACAAAAAACAAGGAACTTTTTAAAATTATTTTTACGTAAAATTAATTATTGAATTAATATGATTTCAAATAATATATTATTATAGACAGTCTAGAATGTGATAATAACATTTTATTATGCTAAATATTGAATAATTATATTATTTTATTTTGATTGATATTTTATAATTATGATTTTCGTGCGAAATTAATTATTGCCTTATGATTTTAAATAACATATCAATAATGTGGATAAAAATGAATAATTTACAATGTGTAAATATTAAATAATTTTTTTTTAAATATTGATTTTTTTTTGCAAAAATTTGAAAAAAATGTAAAAAACATTTTTTGTGAAAATATTGAATTCTTATCATTTTGAAAATTATTAAATAATTTTTTTTTGCAGAAATAATGAATTAAACCTTTCATTTTAAGATTTTAAATTATCACTTTATTTGTACGTAAACATATTTCTTTATACGATATTTTTTAATAATTAAAAAAGTAATTACAAAGTATTTATGATACAATTCAAATTCGAAACAATTCTTGATGATTTGTTTTGATGACTGCACATTACTTTGAGGTCTTTACAATACCGTTTCATTGAATTATTTACTTCTTGTTCTTACGAAAATATGAAATGATTATCATTTTCTTTTTTAAATATTGAATTATTTTTATATTTTTCTTTTTGCATAACACTGAATTATTCATATTGTATTATCACCTTTACTTTAAATTACCTTAATTAATTATTTATATATTGTTGCGTTTGAAGATTTTGATATTATTAAATAGTAACATTTGTATCTTTTCTTAAAAAATTATAATTTCTAGGAAATCATATCGTCAACAAAGTTGACATCATTGGTATAACTAATCTTTCTATAAAAAACATTTCTTAAAAACAACAACTTCACTGGCAAACACCACGACTGACATTGAATTACATTAAGAAAGTTTTTGGCGTCTATATATGGGTATATGGATGTTCATTAATGAATTCATAATTATCTTTTATTTTTGATCAGGATATTGTTTTTTGGAAAAATTACAGGGTTATATAGAACTCAAAAACTTTCTTAATGTATTTCAATGTCAGTCGTGGTGTTTGCCAGTGAAGTAGTTGTTTTTAATAAATGTTTTTTATAGATATATTAGTTATACTAATGATGTCAAGTTTGTAGACGATATGTATACAATGCTTTCCTAGAAATTCTAATTTTTGAAGAAAAGATACAAATTTTACTATTTAATAATACCTTAATTCAAATATTTTTATATAAATTACTATAATTAAAATATCACATTTTTTTTGTACGAAAAAGTTTTTCAGAGAATATTTTGGAATAATTTCCGATCATTATTACAGTATTTTTAATATTAACAATCTAAATTTAAAACAGTTTTTGATCATTTCTTTTGATGATCGCATATTATTTTGAGATATTTTTTTATATAAAAATGTGAATTATTTTATAATTTTGGGTGAAAATGAATTATTTGTTTGTGAAAACACTTTTACAAGATTTTTAAAATCTACAATTAAACTTTACTTTTTACGTTAGAATTTACTTTACTTCTTTATCTATTCGCACTAATTGTGTGTAAAAGTGTCCTTAATCAGTACGTTAAAATCATACGTTAAAGTCCAATGTAAATCAAATGGAGTTTAATTATTAAAGGATTTCTGTTTGTTATAACTATGGCAACAACTCGCATCACTGAACAAAAAAAAGACGTAGTAAAAATACATTTTCTAACGAGATTATTTTTTTGTAGATTCAACAGTATTTTAACATGCTTCGTAGATAAAATAATGTAGTAGTATGATACAAGTGTGTGAAGAAAGGCTTTTGTGCATGAGTTGCGATTGGTGTGTTTTTAACTTCTTCGCACACTTGTTTCATAGCGACTACTATTAGTTTACAATCATATTAGAATTTACAATTAAATTTGCAGTTAAAGATTTTATAATTAAACTTTTAAGAATTATTCAAAAATAGAAATATCTTTTTAAAATTATTTTTTATTACTATGCGCGAAAAGTACTTCTTGGCGTAGATTATTTAATACGAAAAATGTCACATCTCGTTGTATTTCCACATAACCTGGGTAACGCACGCAAATATTCAATAACGCTATGTTACATTAAAATAAACAAATAAATAAAAATAGAATGAACTTGATTGTGTTCGCGATATTAAAAAAGTGACGTGAAATGTCAGAAATTTTTTTCATTACAAAATAATAATAAAAATTAATGAAAACGTTTTAAAATGATTGTAAATTCTATAGTGATACTGGAGACTGATGGAGTTCTGGTGACGAATCCACACCACAGGAGGCAATTGAAAAAGCAAATTCTTCATTTTTGATTCTATTTTTTTTTATGGTCCCTGGATCCCAAAACTTGTAAGAAACATCCCCTCGCATGAGTAATAAAAAATATTGTTTGTAACACGGGCGAAATTGTCAATTTCCCTCTCGAGCGAATGTGCTGATTGACAACTTTTCGCCCTAGTTACAAAATATACTAATTTTTGTGTGAAATTAGTTATTGAATTTTCATGATTTCAAATAATATATTATTATGAACAATTTTGGATATGAAAATATATTTTTTTTTTAATTATGATATTAAAATATCACATTTCTTTGTACGAAAAAGTTTTTTAAAAACTTTTTGGTGTTTAGAACATAATTATTAAATTATAATAATTTTAAATAACAAATCTATAATATGGATATAAATAAATGAATTATTTTGAATGTGAAATTATTGAATAATTCTTGTTTTTTTTCTTGTGAAAATATTCTAAACTTCGCAATTTATGCACAAAACTCTTCGCACACTTGTTTCATAAGCTACTATTAAGATTAAAAAAACGCATGATTTAATTTATTTTTTGCAAAGTTATGAAATTATAAATTTTTTTTTTCGAGAAAATATTGAATAATTATATTTTTCAATTGTAAAATATTTAATTCTTTTCTTGCATAAATATCGTATTATTATTTTCTTTTTTGCCATATTAAATTTTTTTTGTACGATTTTTTTGAGTATTTAACGATTTTTAATAAACACAAAGTATTTATGATTCAAATTAGAAACAATTCTTAATGAATTGTTTTTCATTGATTGCACAGTATTTAGAGTTCTTTACAATCTGATTCATTTAATTGTTGTTGCTATTTGTTGTTGTTGCGAAAATATTAAATTATTATCATTTTTTTGTGAAAATATTGAATTATTGTTATAGTAAACTTCTAGAATACATATCTAATATCTGTATTAGTAAAGCTATTTGATCCAATTCACACAAAAAAGCTGATGATTATAAATCTGATCAGTACTTAATAACTAACTATAGGCCAATCTCTCTAATATCAAACTTAGCTAAAATCTTTGAAAAAATTATTTATACCAGATTATATGATTTCTGTGAACGAAATAACTTAATCTCGAACAATCCATATGGTTTTATGAAAGATATACGAATACGAATGATGCTCTAGTTTTTACGTCAAATTTTAAATACAATAAGATTGATAAGAATTTGCCAACAGTGCTAGCTTTCTTAGATCTTGCAAAAGCGATACAAAATAGATCTTACAAAAGCGATATTTGTTACTGTTAATCACCAAATATTGTTGAACAAACTCTGGAGATGTGGAATCAGGGGTATTCCTCGCTAACTGTTTAAATTAATGGTCTAATTGAACTCGGACTGTCAAAATGAACGAATGTGTAAGTGAAACTAGAACGGTTAGAGTTGTGGTACCGCATGGTACTATATTAGGTCCGCTACTCTTTATCTTTTACATAAACGATATTTTCAATGTTTTACCGAATAATACCATAGTTTCTCATATTGATGATATGGTAATTTTAAGTTCTGGAAAGAACTGGAAAGACTATTCTACTATATTTTAGTAAATTATCTGAATGACTTAATAAGATTGATCTTTGGCTTAGGGTAAATCAATTATCACTTAATATAGATAAAGCAACTTTCATTACTTTTGGTAGTTACGCTGATAGTCTTCCTATAGATTTCAGCCTGTATATTAATCATAAGCCCTTGACTGATTATAAGCTTTTGAAGAGTTGATAACTGTAAATGCCTATATTTGTTTTTTGATGGACACATCCAATGGGATAAACATACAACTGAATTGTCAAAAAACTCAAATATTTTACTTTCTTGTTTTATAAACTTAATCACTTTAAGTTTTCACAGTTTTAAAAATGATCTATCATTGTCTTTTTGAGAGTGTAATTTATTATGGTATTGTTGCCTGTGATGGTTCATACCTATAACAATTCTATTGAAGATGTAACTACCATGCAAAACAAAATAATATAAAAAATGCGTCTAAACAATGCAACAGAATTACCTTTAGTAATAAGAGATGCTTTTATTGTCAATGCATTAACTTTCTACTATCAAGACTGTAAAAATCTTTTTCTATTTTGCGTCTATAATGAAGTCATTAAAGCACTCATATGGGTTCGTTAATGGCTAGCCGAGTGCGATACAATTTTTTCAATAAGTATCGGCGATTTTTGTATTTAGAAGTGGCATAAAAGGGCACAAAATAGAAAAAATAGTATAAAAAACTCGTTCTTAAGGCGTTTTTCGCACTTTCCCATTAGAACATGGACGCGTGCTGAAAAATTGCGCTTATTGAACTCGTTCTTTAATATACTTTTATTAAGATCGATCGTACTGTAGACTATTATTGTCTTCTTCTTCTTTCGAATAGCCCTACTTTACGACCACGCTTGTTCGACTGTTGGGCTTTGATCTTTGCCCAGTATTGTCGCATCTTCTGCCGGTGTAACTCCTTTCTCTCTTCTGTCCAGGGGGAACCTTTCCTTAGGGTTTTTGCCTGAAATCCACGGACTTCCTTCAGGGTGTGTCTCACAGACTGTCTGTTTTGGAGATCTGGTATTCCCAGTTCTTTAATATTCTTCTCGGTTTCTGTCAACCAAGTGGTACGAACCTTCTTGTTTTGTCAGAAGGTGAACAGGCGGTTTGTCTGTCGGTTTGGAGGCAATCTTGGAACGTGGGCATAGAAAGCTACCCTTCTTTTCCTTGCACAGTCAGAGAGCATCTCAATATGTTCGTAGAGCTCAGAGATAAGCCGCCTTCGGAATTCCCCATTTTCCTTTACCGGGCCTAGGATGTTCCTGAGGATTCTCCTCTATCTGATTTCCAAAGAAAGACTCATGGCATACAGGGCTTCTGGTCGTAAGACTGATGTGTTGTGCTTAAGTTTCAGGTTGCGTGACAGGCATTTCTTGTTGTAAGTGTTCTTAATCAGTCGATAGGCTAGTTCTAACTTGTTGACTCTCTTGGATAATGCTTTTTCTGATAAGTTGGGTTCAATCCATTCGCTTAGATACTTGAATTTCTCAGTCCTCTTGATGTTTCCCTGCTCTAGTAACATCTCTCTGTTTACGTCTCTGATGTTGGTGAAGAATTCTGTTTTCTCCAGCGACATTTGAAGACCCACTTTTGCAGCCTGTTTTATGAGGCAATTTACCTGCATTGTTGCCATCTCAAGAGAATCAGCAAACAGTGCAATGTCATCTGCAAAGGCCAAGCAATCTACAAGCAGTCGATCGTTCTTACGTCCCAGGTAGATACTACTCTGAGCAACCAAATTAATCAGTTCCTTGCGTCATTCATAGTCTTTTCAAGAACACAGTTTAAGAGAAGTGCGGAAAGTCCATCTCTTCGTCTCACTACAGTTTTTATTTCGAATCTTTCTGAAATCTCGCCTCTTAATTTAACCTTATAATGGGTGTTGGTCAAAGTTTCTAGGATGAGTCTGCGGGTTTTGTTGTCTAGCCCTAGTTCCTGGAGTAGCTTGTTAAGCATTTCTCTATCAATGGAATCTTAGGCCTTCCTGGAGTCAACAAAAGTCACGACCACCTTGCGTTTTCTCATCTTAGAGTATGCAAGTACAGTTTTAAGATTGAGGATCTGTTCAACACAGGATCGGGTCTTCCTGAAGCCCCCCAGGTATTCTCCCAGTTGACTATCCAGCTGATTTTCTGCCCTTGTTTGTAACGCTTTTGAGATAATCTTTTATGTTACCGGGACGAGAGAAATTCCACGCTAGTTGTTTAGATCAGTAAAATCTCCCTTTTTGTGAAGCGGATGGATCAGAGCAGATTATTTTATAATTTGTATTTAATCTTAGTCTACAAATTTAATCTAATTATATATTTTGGACTGGTTCTATGTACAATATTTTTCCATTCACATTTTGTTTGTATAATTACTGAATTTTTATTTTCTCTTTTCTACGAAAAAGTTTTTTGAATAGTTTATTAATTGCAATAATAAATATGAATAATAAAATATAATAATTAAAGATAAAATAATTAAACGATTTTTAATTATCACAATATTTTTAATATTAACAATTTAAATTTGAAATCATTATAATCGGTTTAATTAATTTTTTTTTTTCAAAAATATGACATTGTTATCATTTTCTTGTAATAATATTGGATTAACGTTTTTTTTGCAAATTATTGAATTAAAATATTTTTCTTTTTGCAAAATACTGAATTAACATATTTTTCTTTTTATTAAATTTATATATTTTTCAAATATTAAATTATATTTTGTGAAAATATTGAATTATTATCTTTTCTTTTACAATATTAAATTATCACATATTTTGCATAATAATAAAACTTTTTTCTTGTTGTAAATGAATACAAATATAACGACCGCTTGTCGAATTGCCCATCGACCAGCGGTCTTTCAGCTGGACATTTTTTGCATATTTTCACATTTTTCAATAATTACCAATTTAAATTATCACATTCTTTTTGTTAATCATTTTTTTGCGAACCTTTTAAAATAATTAACGATTTAAATTATATCAATTTTTTAAACGACTCTCGATGATTTGTTGACTCATTGATTTCTTTTCCGTTCCGTGAGATCTAATAATATTTATTAAACTGTAACCAATTTTTAATTCACTAAACTTACAAATTACAAACAATTTAAAACATTTTTTACTTCTGTTAACAAACATAACTTTATATTAATTGAAATGATTATAACTAGACAGAATCTTCTTCTAGTATCCAATTGTATTTACATAGCTCTTTAGGCAAAGTATAATCTTGTCTTATTTAGTTAGTCTAGCCATTAATAAACTAGATATATACTTCTAGTTTCCAGTAATATTTAGATAACTCTATAAAGTATATTCTTGTCTAGTTTCTTTAATCTATCTATTATAATATAGACCAGGGGTCGGCAACCGGTTAAAATAAGAAAACCTATACAAGAACGGCTCTTGTGAGGGATGATAGTATAAAAAAATCACAATCAGTGAGATTTTTACGTTTAAGTGAGAGTAAATTGATGAAGAGATTTGTTTAATATCAGGTACGTAACTTGAGGTCTTTAGATTTAAACAACTTTAAATCTAAAGACCGCAATTTAACTTTGAGTTGAATGATGGTTTAACACCAAGCATTCGAAGTCTTTGGCGAAGCCACCAAGCATTCGAGGATAATGAAAATGTGTCAATATGTTCGATACATTCACTGAAATTTTGAAGAACATTTTCGGAAACACTTAATGTTTTTGCAACGATTTGTTTGACTACTTTTAGTACCTTTATTATTTTTATTTTCTCGCACACCAAAATGAATACATTCAGAAGTAAAATATTGTATGTCCTATATTAGCGGTGGCGAACCTATGGCACCCGTGTCACAGATGACACGTTGGAAATTTTTATTGGCACGCGGGAGAAGGAAGGCAGCCTTAAAATATTGTGCTTGATGAACAAAGACCATCAGGAAGAGGATGTACATAGAACATCGCTCTTATATATTTTTTTGCCGTATTGACGCGTATACGTCAAGCGAAATTATTTTTTTACACGCAATGTTGCAAAGTAAACTAAAAGCAAAGTAAAGCGGTAAAGTGACTTTACCTCATAGTAGCCCTACTTTGCAACATTGTGTGAATATTGTAAAATATTAATAAAATATCAATAATCAATATCTCCAATATTATAAAAAATCTAAATCTATTTGTTTCTTAAATAACAATTGTCGGCCAAAAAAAAAGTATACAAATTTCGTGCGTAAACGATTTTACAACGCGACAGCTCGTTTGTGCATTTTAAATACCGCATCAATATTTGCTGCCGACTCCAAAATATCAATATGTATGACAAGCTAGACTGAACGATGGCGTGGTAAAATATTTGCAGAATCAACACATTCTCTTAGGTTTCGAATCAGATAACACACAGTACTTAATATCGAACATGTTAGTACAATATGATATCCCATTTTAGCTTTAGATCAAGTGTTACCCCAGAAACATTATTGATTCGGCCCCTTTGGGTGATTTTTGATCAACTCTTAGAAGTAAACTATAATCATACATCCTCCTAACGTTCCTGATTGCTACTTTTTTGTATCTTTTAATTAAATCTTGTACGCCTGGGTTATATATTAAAATGTTGGTATCGTCAGCGTACAAAATATAATTGCACTGAACATTCATTGTTTGCGCCAGATCATTACAATTACAAATATCAAGAGTAGAGTTTGTCCCATTAGAGAGCCTTGGGGTACCGTACCACCCACTACTTTAATTTTCTTTCCCTTTTTGAACAGTTTACGATCACTGTCACTGTCCTCTTTGTCGCAAGGAAGATTTTAACCAGTTCTTGGCATCAATAGCTTAATTTTTTTTTGGAAGGAGCTTGTGATCAAAAGAGTTAAATGATTTACTTAGGTCGAAAAATAAAGCAAGAACCCCTGATTACAATTTTGAGAAGTAATTATAAAATTAGCACTATCCAACAGAGCAGTATCAGTTGAGCTACTTTTCCAGAAGCGATTTTCACTGTTTGCCTGCATGTTATTACTTTCCAAGAAAATTTATAATCGAGTCAGAAATGCTGACTTAAAAAAATTTGAAAATTGACTTGAATACAGATTCGTCGTTAAAGGGATCGGGATTAATAATCGTTAGTTAAAGGGATCCCGCTGTGACCCTTTGTATTTTTGTAAATCGGGATGGACTTTGATACTTTTAAACATCATATTCAAGCTGATACGGTATTATATTATGTTCATGCTAATAGGGTAACTGATAATCAGGCAAAGTTATCTGGCACGTCAGCACTTCATAATGTAGAAATTTAAGAAAAAATGGCACGCCGTCATAAAAAGGTTCGCCACCCTGTCCTATATGCATCCTTATGCCATTATCACAAACGTCTGTAAAAGTACCCAAAACGTGTTAAAAGTCCAATCTAAATCAAATGAAGTTTCATTATTAAACGATTTTTGTTTGTCGTCTCTAAACAAAAAACATATAGGTAGACGTTGAATATTTTTTTCTTATTTTGAATCAAGGCCTCTTACTCTGGATTTATCTGGCTCTTATATAACTTAACCTAAACATAACCTAATCTAGATTAAATCTAGGTTAGGTTATGGTAGGTTAGGTTACATCGACAACGACCAAATACTGCTCCCGCCACTGTCCGTTTTCACTAGTTAGCAATGTTTGCCAAGAAGACTCATTGCGATTAAAGCATTTAAACTTCGCACCTCATGCACAAAAGCCCTTCTTCACACACTTGTATCATAAACAACTATTTTAATCTTGACAGGAAATGTTTGCGTACACAGCAGCACCTTTTGATGTATAATGCAATGAAAGGTGAAAATGTCTATCTTAAAACAGGAACTTACTTTCCTCATATAATTTAAACAATCGAATCTGATTGTTCTAAATGTCTCTCAATCTCTATTTTAATAAATTTAATTTAAATTTTAATAAACTTTTTTAATAAATTAAAGTTTGATTTGTGCCAATAAACTTAAAATATATGTTATGGACGAGTTGAAGAGCCACACAACTTAAGAAAAGAGCCGCATGCGGCTCGCGAGTTGCCGACCCCTGTACTAAACAAAATCTTCTAGTATGCAGTTGTATTTAGATTACTGTTTATGTAAAGTTTAATCTTGCCTGATTTAGTTAGTCTAGCTATTATTAAAGTAGATATATTCTTCTAGTTTCCATTTATATTTAGATAAATCTATAGAGTATAATCTTGAATAATTAAGTAAATCTAGCTATTATTCTAGTTAATCTAAAAATGTTCTAGTTTCCAGTTAGATTTAGATTACTATATAGAATCGATAAGATTATACTGTATAGTATAATCTAATGTAATTGAGTTGTTCTAGCTGCTGTTGTATTACTCAAATTAAAAAGTTAGTTTATTTAGTTGCAACAGATGTTTGACAATTTCTAATACTGAAAATGTGTTTTCAAAACTCGACTAGATAGAATATTCCAGCTTTTAATTTAGATTTGTTCGAGAACAAAAGCCTTTGAAGACCAGTAGTTCAAGAACTAGCAAACCCCTAATTTGGTTTGTTAATCTTCCTATTCAGTTAATTTAGTTAATTCCGTAGACATTGTTGCTAATTTTAGTCTAATATAAACTATAAAGTCGTCTTAAATGAACACAGCGTACGTATTTAATAGTTGTTTATTTACAACAAGAAAGGAAAATGATTTATAAATTGTTCAATTTTGGTAAAATAATTTGTGGCGGAATTAATTTTAAAACTCGCTGCTTTTCCTAAAGTAGATAAATTGGAAGATAAATTCGTTGGAATTTTAATTAAAAACGTTCGCCGTAATTCGTCTCTGCTTTTCCAGCAATTCCCAACAATTAACAAACGCAGTTTAGATAAACCCCATCACAAACTGGAATAGACCATGTACAAATTTGGATTGGATTAGACATTGGACTGACTTGTCCATTTAATTGCTGTGCTATTCATCACTTAATATAATCGTCTGTGCTTACAAATTGACAAATTGCAAAATAAATAAGCAATTGTGACTAAATCTAGAATTATATTTGTTTGTTTGAAAATCATAATGTCCTTGTTGAAAAACCGTTTATTTCAAGCAACTAGACCAGATGGAAATTTGCACTATTATATGTTATTATTATATGATAGACTAATCAGATTTTGACAAATCCAGGTGGAAATTTGAAACCTTAAGCCTTAAATAAAATGGACTAAATATAGGTGGACTTGATACGAATAAAACTAAACGAAAACTGTTATTTTATTTAAAAAATGAAATCATTATTAAAGACCCTTTAATTTCTAGCAACTAGTCGCAGACAAGCAACTAGACTATAAAATTTATAGTATCTTATGTTAATTGACACGGAATAAATCTAGGTAGACTAGTAAATTTTCGTAAACTATTTAAATTAACTAGTCCAGGTGGGAATTTGAAACATCTTATATCAATTAAAACCGACTAAATATAGATGGACTCTAGACTAGGAACGAATAAAACTAAAAGTGTTTTTCCAAATCAAACGTACGATTAATTTACTATTTTATTAATAATTCATGTTTCCTTTTAACATTTCCTTATTTCTGTCTTTGCTGGACTTTCAAAGGCCGTTTTAGTCGTTGTTGTGAAAACCGCTCACGTTATTCCTGCAGTGGAACCTGACCCTACGAATTCCCCCGTCCGTTCTGTTTCCTCCATTCAATTCTGTAAACGAATTGAATAATAATTTGAGAAGTTTTTTTCGCCTACCGCCGTGACTAATCCGACAACAAACCCATCAAGAATTCTAAAGTTTTTGCTAAAAATTTTAATTAAACGCAAAAAAATGGAATTTATTTTTAGTTCTGTAGTCATTTTTTGGAATCGTAGGAAATTGATTGAATTAGTTTACTAATTGCCCTGACTAATCTTTCAGCAATTAATAGTAATTCTACTTATTTATATAGACTAGTGAGACTAATTGTCTCACTAGTCACTGACTAATACTAAAGTAAGATTTAGGTATTACACTAATTATTATTAGAATATTGGGGTGAGACCAAACTAATTATAGATCAGCAACATATAAACATACAATCATATAGTTATTATTTTTTATATAAGTTATTAATTTATATATAAGTTATAGGTTGTATAATAAATATAGTCAACCCTTCCGTAGCTCTATAAAATTATTAAGTCTTTTTAAAACTACCAAACAAATTTCGTCTTGAAACACAACGGATATTTGTATGCTATTTACTAGCCCCCAGTCAACTTTCGTGGCACTAAACAAGAATTAGATAAATAGCATTGTTTTTAAGATCTATTTAACCCAAGTGAATATACATCTACTTACGCGTTTCGAGATCTCTCATCAGTGCAGCTTTGCTCTTTTGAATTATAAAATGGAATGGATATAATAAAACGCAATTATGGAATAATGGAATTATAAAATGGAAAATCCATTTTAAATTCAAAAGAGCAAAGCTGTAGGGGGGGCTAGTAAATAGCATACAAATATCTGTTGTGTTTCAACATGAGATTTATTTTGTAGTCTTGAAAAGACTTAATAATATTATAGAGCTACGGAAAGCTTAAATATATTTATATATTCAAGCTATATTCCGCTTTAATAAGTTGGTATAATTAGTCTATTTTCTTCTAAGACATTTAATCTTAATCGAAAACTACGTAGAAACTCGAAAAGTTTGTATACCTACTACTGTAATTGCCTTATTTATAAGTTGTTTGCAAGATATTAGAACATAAGTTGCTGCTTTTAGAAAAAAATCGACTGGATAAGTTTCAGTTTGTAATTTAAATATTTGACTAGCTAGACTGATTAAATTGTATAAGGCCATAGGGCCCTATAAAGTTAGGCTATATAACCTTTTACTATCCAGTCTAGCTTGTCAAATAGTTACATTACAGACTTAAACTTTTCCAGCCGAATTTGTTCTAAAAGCCACAACAAGTTTTAATATGTTGCAAACAACTTATAAATAAGACATTTAGATATAGATCTATAATCATAATTGATTACTAGAATTATTATATTTCGTTTTCCCTTTGTAATCTACATAAAATCTATAAATACTATTTAATATATATTTGATTTTGGTTTGACCTTTGACTTGAAATAATTCCTGTTTAACGAAATCCCGTAATAAATCTGACCGTGTTTTGACGCGCGACAGAATCCCGCATGATTTATCGTTTCTCTTTTTCTTTGCTTTCTTGTTGTGAAATAATAAATTAATAAAGGAAACTAATCCGTGAAATAAAATGGAATACTAATAGAAATCGACAATTAGTTGGCCATTATTGCGACGGTTTCGCCGGCGCGGACGTCTTTATAATAAAATCTTTGTTGAAAGGTTAAGAACCCAAAACGTTTTTTCTTTGGCACTGTGCTGATGAGAAATGGGTTTTGGCTTAGTATTATTATCATCATCTTTTTATTTCACTTTGCTATTTTTACGAGATTTTTTTGTTGATAGATTTAGTGCCAATTTACTAGTTTTTCCCAAATATTCGTCAATGGAACAGAGAAACAAATAAAGGACACTTCAGTAATAGACTAGTCTAGTGTAGAGTAGGAAATGGATTAAATTATATAAAGTTATCCTTATAAACTTGAGTAATAGACTACACTAGGTGGATTAAATTATTTAAAGTTATCATATAATGATTGTATGAGGGTTGGTTCTGAAAAGAACCAGATTCTCGGCATTCTCAGGAAATATATACGTTCGTACGGTGGTTACGCGTTAGACGATACTGAGCGTTCGGTGTATGGTGTGATGGGGTCCTTGCGGTTTCTTGAGTCGCCTCATTTTTCCTCAGTCCTTGTTTGGTAGTAGTTTCTTGTTTTTGTCCTGTTGTTTGTTCTGGTGTCCTAATTTCGTCCTTTGGAGTTTTTGGTTTCCGTTGTTGTTGCTTCTGTGTTGTTGTCCCGGTTGGTGTGTTCCTGGGTGTTCATTTTATTTCGGCGGGGGCTGGGTTGCTCTGCGGTGTTCTACAAAAGAGAGAAAAACAGGGTTAGCTTCATTGTCTCAATGATGTTTCTTGTAGTTTTGGATATTTCCATTTGACGTTGGTTCTGTAATTTGCTGCCTGCTGGCCTGTTACGTTGTAATGTTGTACTCTCCAATTGTCTCCATTTCGAGGACTTTATATAGTTGTTCGTTTGTTATGTACCATGGTGAGTCTGTGAAATCGCTAGGTTGTCTGATGCGTCTATTTATAGCGTTGTTTGTGGTGCTTCGGTTCGGTTTGTTCGGTCGTTATGTGTCTGGGATGTTAGGTTGGTTGCGTGAGGTGTCTGGGATTGCATTTTGAGGGTGGATATAATCGGTCGCCATGTTGGGGGAGTCGCAAGGAATCATCTATAGTGTTTTAGTGGCAAAGATCTCGTGTTTCTATCTCTATAACTTCTCTGTATACTCGTGACATTTCGTGGCTAATCTGTGCAAGAGTCCTTAAGTTTCTAAAATCCAGCCAGTGGCCGGTGTTGGTGTGTTGGACAAGAGCGGTCGAAACTTTCTCTTTGTGTCTGACTGAAACTGCTTGAATTCTAGCCAATATTTTTCTATTGGAATGTCCAATGTAGGTTCGTTCACAGGGTATTTCGTAAATACAATGAGATTCTAACGGGATGGTGTCTTCAACGCAGCGTAGCATGGAGTTTTTTGGTTTTGTTTGGTGTTGAAAATGGGGTCTCTTGAAAATTGTGTCTTTTTGTCAGTTAATTCATGAACATATGGTAGGTATGATATGATGACGGGTTTCTGAAGTTCTTCAGTTCTTTGGTTACGGTCTCTGTTCGACGGAAATCTCTGAATATTAGGCTGTTTGGATATTCATTTGAAAAAAGAGCTTCCCTCCCGTAAGTCCTTCAATTCGTTTGGTAATTTAAGCTGGTCAGCTAGTCTTTTGAATCGGGTGATGAGAGAGCTACTTGTTTGGTTTGCTTAGCTTAGCTGTCTTTATGCGTTGGTTTCCTGTATACTGTGTGACTCAATGTGCCGTCTGGTTTCTTTTGTACCAAAACATCCAAGAAAGGGATTAATGTATTTCTACCTCCATGGTGAATTTTATTTGCTCGTGTTGGGAGTTAAAATCGATGAGGTATTTATCCAGTTCTGGTCTGCCGTAGTTATCCAGTTCTGGTCTACCATGTACCATTTGTACATTACAACTGCGTCATCCACATATCTTAGCCAGAGTGTAAGTTTAAGTGTAACTAATGAGATTGCTTTTTCATCAAAATCTCATTGGTGCCCCTAGGCCTAGGACTTTCTATATTTTACCATCGTACTTGAAGTATGTATTGTTTAGACAATGTTTCGCCAGATTTGATACACACTTTTCTGGTTTTGTACTTTCTGTACTTTGACTTTCTATACTTCATACTTTTTGTACCTACTTCATACTTTTGTGAATAAAGATACCATGTCAAAGCTCACCATCTCAAGGAGATGGTCGGGCTGAAATTGGGGATTTTTCGGGATGTCTATAAAGTGTTCAGCATTCTGGACAGATTTCGTTTTGCGTTAAGATTTCTTAAAAGATGACAATATATATTAGCTAGATAATTTAGTTGACTAAATATTAATGCAAGTTTTGTAGCTCTAGCTTAATTAGTTCTCGAGTTATTGAAGTTAGTCTGGTTTAGCTCCAAGAAATTGGTTTTTGAGAAAACTCGTTGATACAAATTGAAATTGCAGAAAAGGCATTCAAATTTCTAAAAAGATGCCAATACATATTAGCTAGATAATTTAGTTGACTAAATTTTAATGAAAGTTTTGTAGCTCTAGCTTAATTAGTTCTCGAGTTATTGAAGTCAGTCTGGACCAGCTCCAAGAAATTTGTTTTTGAGAAAACTCATTGACACACATTCAAATTGCAGAAAAGGCGTTAAGATTTCTAAAATGATGCCAAAACATATTAGCTAGATAATTTAGTTTACTAAATACTAATGCAAGTTTTCTCGCTCTAGCTTAATTAGTTCTCGAGTTATTGAAGTTAGTCTGGACACTCCAAGAAATTTTCTTTTGAGAAAACTGGTTGACACAAATTGAAACTACAGAAAAGGCGTTAAGATTTCTAAAAAGATGACAATACATATTAGCTAGATAATTTAGTGGACTAAATATTAATGCAAGTTTTGTAGCTCTAGCTTAATTAGTTCTCGAGTTATTGAAGTTTGTCTGCATTAGCTCCAAGAAATTTTCTTTTGAGAAAACTCGGTGACACAAATTGAAACTGCAGGAAAGGCGCTAAGATACCTAAAAAGGTGCCAATATATATTAGCTAGATAATTTGGTTGACTAAAAACTAATGCAAGTTTTGTCGCTCTAGCTTAATTAATTCTCGAGTTATTGAAGTTAGTCTGGACTAGTTCCAAGAAATTTGTTTTTGAGAAACGTTGACTCGTTGACACAACTTGAAGTTGCAGTAATGGCGTTAAGATTTCGAAAAGATGCCAATAAATAACTAGATGATATAGTTGACTAAATATTAGTGCAAGTTTTGGAGCTCTAGCGTAATTAGTTCTCGAGTTATTGAAGTTAGTCTGGACTAGCTCCCAGAAATTTGTTTTTGAGGAAACTCGTTGACACAAATTGAAATTGCAGAAAAGGCGTTAAGTTTTCTAAAAAGATACCAACACATATTAGCTAGATAATTTAGTTAACTAAATATTAATGCAAGTTTTGTAGCTTTAGCTTAATTAGTTCTCGAGTTATTGAAGTTAGTCTGGATTAGTTCCAAGAAATTTGTTTTTGAGAAAACTCGTTGACACAAATTGAAACTGCCGAAAAGGCGTTAAGATTTCTAAAACGATGAAAATTTAGTTGACTAAATATTAGTGCAAGTTTTGTAGTTCTAGCTTTATTACTACTCGAGTTATTGAAGTTAGTAAGATCACAATCTTTGGCGTACCACTTTTAGCAACATACTGCATAAATACTTTGTAATTTTAAATTGTTCATACTTTGCTAAAAGTGTTTACAACCATACGCCGAAGATTGTGATGTTTCGCCAGAAGGTCAGAAGGACGTCGAAATTTAGAAAATTTGTATGCAACAAGCAATTACTTTGAAACCAATCATTCATTTGCTTTCAAAGTTATTAATATTTTTAACTTGATACTTGAGTAATAAGTGCAAGACCTTTTACGGTTAGTTAAGCGCGTGCGCGTCCGCCATGTTTAAAAGGCGGGAATATGAAAGTTTCGGGCACATTTTGATATTTTCACTGGTTATACGTCAAAAAAGTGCCCGAAAATATGGCAGAAAATGACCCAAGCGCACAAAAAAATTTCAACTATTAAATGGTCTATTTGACTTAATTATAATCCACGCGAGCGAAGCCGCGGGCTATAGCGAGTAAATTATATGAAGGAAACTTGGGTAATAGACTAGTCTAGAACTGTAGATTTTGGTGGTGACTTGTACTGCGATCTTCATAGATCTATTGTTCCCCACCCTTTTTTCTAATTGTTGGTATTCATTTAGATTAGATTTAGACCATAAGACTAGACTAGTAGGTGGATTAAATTATGTAAAGTTATGGGCCATGTGAAGCCTTGCAGTAATAAAAAGAATGGTTGCGACCGTTACTACATGGTAATCCAATTCAAGTCTGGTAGTAATAATTTATTAAAACTGGAACATTCTATATAGATTCTATATATCAAGTTATAGTAGATTTTGTAACTAGGACGAGAGGTTGTCAATATTAGTCGAGATCAAAAATGTGCGCACGAACGAAGTGAGGGCGCACATTCGCTCAAGAGTGAAATTGACAATTACACGCATGTTACAATAGTATATTAAAGGACACGTACAGTAAGCGCGGTTTTACAGCACGCGTCCAACTTTGGACAAGTTTCTAATGGACTAGTGCTGAAAAACGCCTTACGAGCGAGTTTTTTATAGTATTTTGCTATTTTGCGCCCTTTTATGTCATTTCTAAATAAAAAAATCGCCGATATATATTGAGAAAATTGTAAAGAGAAAACAGAAAATTGCTGTTATGAGTCCATTACAGACGCAAAATAGAAAAACAATATTTTTATCTCTCATGCGAGGGGAGGTATCTTACAAGTTTGGGATCCAGGTGCCAACCAAAAAAAAATTAATCAAAAATGAATTTGCTTTTTCAATTGTATCCGGTGGTGTGGATTCGTCATAAGAACTCTAATCAGGCTCCGGCATCACCATAGAATTTACACTCACTTTAAAACGTTTTCTTTAATTTTTATTTTGTTATGAAACAAAACTTCACGTCACTTTTTTAATACCAAGGTCTTGATTGTATTCATTTTATTTTTATTTATTTGTTTATTTTAATATAACCTAGCGATATTGAATATTTGCGTGCGTTATTCAAGTTATGTAAAATACAACTAATATTGACAATTTATCGCACTAAAATACGTGCACCAAGATAGTACTATTGTGAATGAGTGATAAAAAAATTAGTTTATAAAAATTTATAATTAAATAAGTCTCTGATATTTTTAAATTAAATATTTTAGATTGTTATCCTGGTTTGTAACTTAAGAATTAGATTAGCTACACGGACTACATTTAACAAACCTAATATTCAAAAGTTCTAGTCTTGTCCAAACTAACTCGTCTGTTTTGTTTGTATAATCTTAACCTGTATTATGTGTTGGTCTTTAGTTTTGTCTATGCAATCGTTTAGTCTTATTTATCCAGTTTTGTCGGTCTCGTATATTTTATATTGGAATGTAATAAAAATTAACCTTCTATATAAAAATATACTTTTCGGAAAGATTGTGTGTCGTACCTAATAAAACAAGTTGTAAGGTCATTCGAAATATGATTTATTGTTTTTGATTATTGCTTTTTGGTTATTTAAAGCTTTCCGTGTGTGTTTTTAACAAATTTCTGCTTGGATTATGTTTGCGAGTGTTGTGCAAAAAAAGAAAACATGTAGCGATCGATTTAATTTGGGTGCGTATTCGTGGATTTTTATATTTAGAATATATACATTTTTTTTTCTCTCGGTGTGTAAATTTCGGGAACGCGCGCCGGTTTTATAGACGGCCTGGCGTCCGAAAACACGACCGATTCCGCGAAACGTTTCTATTTCCAGACCAATTTCCATCTCGCGAACGCGTTCCGAACGAAGAAGATTATTCAATTTTTCTTCACTTTTTATTTCGCGCGATTACTCACTTCGCATTCCGGAATTATTAGAAATCATCCAAGAAACGACCAATTAACTATCTTGTTTTGCTACTGCTGCTTTCTGCAATTTATTCGTTCCTGCCTCACTGCTCACACAAACTACCATTTTCTAATTACGCTGTCGTCTATTACTCTAATAATAACTCATATCCATTTAAACTAAACATTAACAGCCTTGTCATTATTCAAATCTAGAAAATTCACTATAAATAAAATATTTAGTCTACCATATTTTATATAGGAATACGTGTTCTAAGACCTATCTAGAATCTATCTACATCTTAATAGTTTATGTTGATTATATTTGTATATTTCTTGTTTTCTGATTAACCCCTTGACGTGTACGTTGGAGTTAATTCGAGCGCGCTAGACAGTGCGCTAAAAAAACTGTACCTTAAGGGGTTAATTTATTCTGAAGGGCCACAAATTAAGAGTGTCTTATTTTTATTTAATGAAAACAAAAAGAAATAATGACTTATTTGCCATAATTTTAATTGTTTAATATTCAGTCAACCTTCAAGCTTTTTTGAAAATAGAACGGTGGCCGATTGAATTTAGGATTGCTTGTGTAGAGCATTTTATTAGAACGAACTCCATTATTCAAACTCAGAGGTTGTTTCGACAAAAGTTTAATTTTCCTGCGCCGCCAAATTGCATGACAATTGCAAGATGGGTCTAGATTATTTCTAAGGGGGTCATGTTAAATATAAACTTTATCAGAATCTATCTGGAACCCTGAAAGACTTAAAACGAAACTCGGACAAGCTATTTGTGAGAGTTGCATCGAAGCAAACGGAGGTCAACAAATCGATATATTTTTTAAATATTAATTGTTAATTTAGGATGAATTATTTAACTTGTTATTAAACTTTAGATTTTACTCAATAATGTTCAACAAAGAATTTGGTGCCAAACTTTTTTGATAATTGCAGTTTAAAATTAGGACACTTAATTTTGTTGTATAAGAAATAATATTTATATATTTATTGTTTTGATATTAATTTAATCTATTCGAAACTAATCCAGAAATAATTTTAATACATGGTTTAACAATTTTTGAAATTTGTTACCGATTTTTTAAGTAGATTAGATTTAAGTTATTTTGGGTGAATAAAAGGTTTTTTTTTAATGTGTTTGAATTTCTTGAATTCTGTTGGAGGATTGAAGGGGAAAAACGTGACCCAGTGAATTCTTGGCTAAAAGGAATCCTCGGAGGAATTTACTTTTTAAAGCTGAAACGGATTTGGAATTCTCGGATTTTTTATTCGTAAGATTAAGAGGAATATTCGGTTTGGGTTTTACGCATTTTCTCCCGAAATATTTTTACAAATAAACATTTATTTATTTATTAATTGATTAGAAACTTTTGGAACATTTTTTTTAATTCGTTGACACGAGCAACAAATAAAAAATATTCCAAAAAAAAAATTTTTAAATCAAAAAGAATTTTATGACAAACAAAAACTAATAAAATGTTTCGGTTTTAATGTCGGAAAGTTTCTGTTGTATTTTGAAACGAGTTTCAAACCAAACAGATATTATACGTATCTGTGTAGGAAATTATTGTAGAAATTAATTGATTTTTCTAGTTGGAAATAATTAAAAGTTGAAAGTAGAACTAGTAGAATTTGAACTTTAATTTTAAAATATGTTAATTACAGAAAATTTATTCGCTTTTATAGATATTAGAACATTATCCTTGAACATTTATTTACACACTTTGTACTTTTATTATTCAAATACAAATATTTTATATCAAATGCAATTAAAGTGTAGCTACTCTAGTCACACACATAATATTAAAAAGATTAGACTAACCAGACTGGACAAACAAAACTAGACAGAACGGACTGATAAGTCTGGGCAGACACGACTAGACAGACTGAAAAGACAAGACACCACCAGACAGATAGGACTACACAGACAAGACAAGACAGACAAGACTAGACATACAAGACTAGACATACAAGACTAGACAGACAAGACTAGACAGACTAGAAAGACAATACTGGACAGACAAGATTGGACAGACAAGATTGGACGGACAAGATTTGACAGACAAGACTGGACAGACAAGACTGGACAGACAAGACTAGACAGACAAGACTGGACAGACAAGACTAGACAGACAAGACTAGACAGACAAGAGTAGACAGACAAGACTAGACAGACAAGAGTAGACAGACAAGACTAGACAGATAAGACTAGATAGAAAAGACTAGACAGACGAAACTAGACAGACAAGACTAGACAGACAAGACTAGACAGACAAGAGTAGAGAGACAAGACTAGACAGACAAGACTAGACAGACAAGACTAGACAGACAAGACTAGACAGACAAGACTAGACAGACAAGACTAGACAGACAAGACTAGACAGACAAGAGTAGACAGACAAGACTAGACAGACAAGACTAGACAGACAAGACTAGACAGACAAGACTAGACAGACAAGACTAGACAGACAAGACTAGACAGACAAGACTAGACAGACAAGACTAGACAGACAAGACTAGACAGACAAGACTAGACAGACAAGACTAGACAGACAAGACTAGACTAACAAGACTAGACAGACAAGATTAGAAAGACAAGACTAGACAGACAAGATTAGAAAGACAAGACTAGACAGACAAGACAGTCTGCGACAAACACAAACTTGGGGCCGGTGGATCAGTTTCTTTGGCTTCTGCTGTTCTAACTAATTTTGATCTTTCTGATGTTATGGTGGAAATGAGGAATCTTAAAGGTGAGGTGTCCTCCCTCAAGGAAACTATTGTGGAACTACAGCTATTGTTAACTAATAAGCACTGTTCGGTTCTTGGTGTCAGTAACACTGTATTGCCCTTAAACGGTTGTTCAGCAGCTAATCTTGCTGATTTATCCTCTTAAACTTCTTCCAATTTTATAGCTCCCTCTTGTCCTAGTTCTTCTCCGTCCTCGAGTGAACCAGTTGCTCGCCCTGTGCACTCTAATGAACCAAATACCGTATGCTCTGGCCCTCTGAACTCTAGGCCCAACAGGATTCACTTGAGCTCTTCCAGTTCCAAAGCTGTACTGGTTGGTACTGGCACCTCGAGTCTTCTTCGTGCGGCAGCACCCAGGGAACGTTTGTGGTTTCATCTTAGCAATTTGTCTCCCGAGACCAGTGAATCACTATTGCTGTCAATCTTTGAATCTACCCTGAATATTCAAGACTATTACTGTAAGTGCCTTCTTTCTGGAAGCAGATATTGCACGTTTAAGGTTAGATTGTATGAGGCTGATGTGACCAAATTTCTCGATCCTGAGAAGTGGCCCGTTAACATTACTATTAGGAAAGTGCACTCACGCAGGTCAAAATCTTTGCGGGAACGTACTAATTCTGTTGTCAGTCCGAACTCGTCCTCCACTGTTAACAAAGTAGCTGACAATATTTGCAACAAATTGTCTCTCTTCCTTTGTTAGGAACAAGCAATCTTTCTGGAACAATTTTAAATTGAAAAATTTTAAATTCAGTGTCTACCATCAGAATGTTCACGGTCTCAACACTAAATAAGATTTCTCCTGCAATGTGGGACCATGATTTTGATTTGACTAGATTTGACTAGATTTCGACTAAACAAAGAAGACTAGAGAGACAAGACTAGAGAGACAGGACTACACAGACAAGACTAGACATACAAAACTGGACAGACAAGACTAGACTGACAAGACTAGACAGACAAGACTAGACAGACAAGACTAGGCAGACAATACTAGACAGACAAGACTTTTCAAGACTTTGTTTTGAACGGACGTAGCTGACAGCTGAGAGCTGAACCGACAACTGGCCCTACGAACATCTCCAATCACGCTGGAACCGCAGGTACCATATCTTCAGCGTGGTTGTTGTAGTTAAGATGGTTGTTGATTCATCTTATTTGGGCTTAGAGGTGGATCCTTCTATTTCCACTACCTTAGTTTTTCGTCGTTTTCATAAGAGAAAATAATGAATTTAACGAATCTGGTCATCCTACCCCAATTTTCCTATTTTGCTGCATGTATCCCATTACCGTTCTTGCGTTAAAAGGCATCTCCATGTTAAGTGTTAGCTTGTCCTTTTCTGCTTCCCATCTCCAGCAGTTAAATATTGTGTGGTTACCGAGTCCCCATTGTTACTGAGTCCCACAGTATTCACACAGATCATCTGCGGCGGCACATATTTGTTTTAAATAGTCGCGGAATCACCCATGCCCTGTGAGGAACTGGGTCAGGTACTTCCAACTTCCTGTTGACCCATGTGGTGATATACGGTATGATCAACTTCGTCCATAGCCCATTTTTCGGGCCCCCGCCATTTTTGTTGCCATTCTGCTAGGAGGTTCCTTCTAGCTATAATTCCAAATTGACTACTATATCCGGACTCGTGTAGTTTCGGCTCTCTCGTTTACCAGAAGCTGTATGGAGCTATACCAGCGATTATCAAAGCTGTTCCCCCCGATACTGTCTTGTATGCGCTGCAGATTCTAATTGCAATTTTTCTTTGAACTCTCGCTAGTTTGTAGACATTGTTTCCACTGCCATGCTTTTAGCCCATATTGGGGCAGTATTAGCATGGTGGATGGTATGACCAGACCAATGAGCTTACGTTTGCTGCTTTTCGGCTCACCTACATTGGGCATAATTCTATCCAATCCCGTCGTTAACTTCATGCGTTTAGCTGCTGCCTAGGTGTGGTGTGGTCTGAAGGAAAAGCTGTTGTCTATAACTACCCCGAGGTATGTGATATCATTCTTTGGGCTTATATATGTATCTTGCACTTTAAACTTTATAGCGTTGAATCTCCTTAGGCCGGTTAGTAACACTGCTTCAGACTTTTCGGGCGCTAGGCCGCCACCAGCGAGAGTTCAAAGAAAAATTGCAATTAAAATCTCATGGGTTCCGTTTTTGCTTAGACCACGAGTGCCAGGTCGAGCACGTAGCGCCAATGAGTGTGCCACCCTCCGGAAGTATCAGTCTTAGGACGTCATCGTATAGGGTGTTCCACAAAGTGGTGCCTAACACTGAACCTTGTGGGACCACGCTACTCAGTTCTCTCTCTGCTGAAACTCCATGTGCCTGTAACAGCAGTGTTCTATTATGGAAGTAGCTTCTTACCATGCGCGGGAGGTAAGGCGCTTTCGGCTAGTTTCTTCAATATTACTTTCTCACTAGCACTGTTAAACGCGTTTGTAACGTCAAATGTAATTAGTGAACACATCTTCCTTGTTCTTTTTGGTGCTACGTCTAGCTTCTTCTGCAAGTATTAGAATCGCTTCTATTGCGCTGATAGTGGATATGCCCTCCTCAACATCCAAATTGTCTCCTGGACAATCCTATGCCTGCCTCAAGTCCTCTTTTAAGTCTGTCCACCAGGAGCTGCTCTAATAGCTTCCCCTACGTGTCCAAGATAGGCAAGACTAGACAGGTGCGACTAGACAGTCAAGACTAGACAACCAAGACTAGACAGACAGGATAAGATATACAAAACTAAACAGACAAGACTAAATAAACAGGACTAATATTATCTTTCTTGGGTTGCGCAGTCTATCAATTTTTTCTGTCTCATCTTGTTTGTTAAGTCTTGTCTATCAGGTCTTGTCTATTCATATAATTTAAGAAATATAATAATGAAATGAAACTATTACATTTTAGTCTGTAACTAAAGCATTTTTCGAAGAAGATTGTACTGAAATAACCAAGTCTATCGTTCGCTAAATTACAGACGTGTTTTCTATTCGGTGTAGACTAATAATAAAGTAGTAATTGAATTTCGTGGAAGCAAAAGTGTATTGCCAAAACGAATAAAAAAAATGCGATTAAATAAAACGATCGAGTTTTCGAGTGGACGTGATTCACGAAAAACTATCTCTGGTGCACATTAAAAAAAAATAACACTGGAAGGCCAAACATAGAAATTAAAAGAAGAAGTGAAAGTAAACAGGAAAAAAAACAATGTTGTTTTCAACAATGAGTTGAAAATTGTAACGAATTTATCGTGGCGAATTGCTGGGGTATGAGTCAAGATTTTCGCATCGAATCTTGTTATTGCGTATTGAAATTAGTAATAATAAAGGAATGTTTGAGAGCTTATCAGCCACTTGAAATAGTCGGGGATTCGAAATTGGAACGAAACTAAATAACGAAGAAGGAAAAAAACGCGCGCGCACATTTATCACGTATCCAAATGCTTTCTCTTCATATGCAGGTATATTGCAACTAAAAAACAACCGACAACATCTACAAATTTACAGTTATTTAAACGTTTAACATTTAGCACTAATAAATTTATTATGAATTACAAGCCAGGACGAAGACATTTCAAATAAATTCATCACAAAAAAATTGTTTCTAATAAATTCTACACTTAAATCAATGTTTTATGTACAATTTTTATAGCCTGAGAAATTGAGTGGAGTAAAACAATAAATGAGAATTAGTAATTAAAGAAAAAATTTAATTAGCTACAAATTAAAAGATTCTAGATTACTATGTAAAACTGTATATAGGGAGTCCCAAAAATGTTTCTTCATGAGTGCTTTTATATTTCCAGTCGCAAATTTATCTTATTTGCCAAAGTTTGATATATAAGAAGCAACGAAAATGAAGGGAATTGTTAACTGTAAATATATAGATTTAATATTTTCGAACACGCTGTAGAAGCGAAACATATAACATTTTAATTAAAAAATATTTTGATAATTCTAAATCCGTTAGATTTCAGGAACAAAAAATACCGTAAAATACCGAAAAAGTTTCGCAAATATTTGCTATTTTTTTTCGTGTGCAAATTCTTTCTAGTTTATTCATCCTGTGTGTCGATTAAAAGAGAGTCGATCGTGCAGGTTGAATGATAAAAATGGAGTCTCCTCACGCAATACACAAGAACTGGTTACAAGAATAGCAGAGGAATGAACTTACATGCAATGCAGATCGTAATTATTTTGCATTATTTAAAAAAAAACACACACACACAGATAATGTATTCACCTCGAGGGCTTTCAACAACGTTCTATAAATAAAAGCTCAGAAACAAAAAGAAATTCGCGATTAATATACGTAAATTATCAACGTACGAAAAAACAATCCCTTTAAATCCAAAAAAGAGAAACATTTCCGCGTGCAATTTTTTCCTTCTCCGTTGTCCAACAGCGGTCGTTACGTAACGCCGTTCGTCGTCTGTAATTGGCATCGGCGGGTTCTGTTTTGGAATCGTTTAAATGTTCTTAGAATCGTTGCAAATACGTTTAATGTTAGCATTGAACAAATATGGACTGAACTGAACGCAACCTGAACTTCAACTGGTCTTTTTTATATAGTTGGAAAAGCACTTTAGAAGATGCCAAAGCCTTTATACTGTCGATTGAAATATCTTCGCGATTTTATTACGCACATTAAACGGTACAACTCGAGAATTTTATACGCAATACATCAGTCAGTCAGTAGTTTGCCCATATTTCTTCAATACTAACTCACGCACATTAAAAGTAATTGCAACGATTATAAGAACAATCGAACGATTTAAAAAGAGAACCCGCCAAATACAGACGACCAATGTCGTTAATTAACGACCGCTGTTGCACAATGGAGAAGGAAAAAAATTGCACGTGGAAATCGTTGCAAATACGTTTAATGTTAGTATTGAACAAATATGGACTGAACTGAACGCAACCTGAACTTCAACTGGTCTTTTTTATATAGTTGGAAAAGCACTTTAGAAGATGCCAAAGCCTTTATACAGTCGATTGAAATATCTTCGCGATTTTATTACGCGCATTAAACGGTACAACTCGAGAATTTTATACGCACTACATCAGTCAGTCAGTAGTTTGCCCATATTCGTTCAATACTAACTCACGCACATTAAAAGTTATTGCAACGATTCTAAGAACAATCGAACGATTTCAAAAGAGAACCCGCCAAATACAGACGACCAACGTCGTTAATTATCGACAACTGTTGCACAACGGAGAAGGAAAAAAATTGCACGTGGAAATGTTTCTCTTTTTTTGGATTTAAAGAGATTGGTTTTTCGTACGTTGATAATTCACATTCTTTGTTGTACCTTTGTTCTACCTTTCAAATTTAGGCTTTAACACCAAATAGAAAACCAATCTAGAATTCAATATCAAATATAAAAATACGCAGACAAAACTGGAAAGACAAAACTAGCCACACAAGACTATACATATAAGACTATACAGACAAGACTAGACAGACAAGACTATACAGACAAGAGTAGACAAACAAGACTACACGAACAAGACTAGACAGACAAAACACTTGAAGATCAGCCTCTAAACCCCTAATCTCGAGAAAGTACATGGGACATAAGGACACGGCAAGATATGGACACCACTCCGAAGTAATGCGAGAGCGGTTCCAGACAGACATGGCGATCTGAAGTTCACGGGGGCACTTGTTGGAAGCGTGCTGCAATTTCGTCCCAAAAAAAAAACAGACAACCTAGGTATACAAAACTAGACACACAAGACTAGACAGACAAGACATGCGAGACGAAACCAGATAGGCAAAACAAAACAGATGTAACTAAATAGACAAGACTAGATAGGGAATAATAGATAGACAAGACTAGAAAGACAAGACTAGACAGACAACACTAGGGGACAATACTTTGTGAAACTGGACAGACAAGAATGGACATACACGACTGGACAGATAGACTGGATAGACAAGACTGAACAAACAAGACTAGACAGACAAGACAATTCTAGATTAAGACATACTAGATTAGATGGACAAGGCTAGACAGACAAGATTAGATATGCACGTCTAGATGGACGACACAAGACTTGGACATACAAGGCTGGATAAACAGAACTGGATAGACAAGACTAGACATACCAGATTACATGGACAAGGGTAGACAGAGAAGACTATACAGGCAAGATTAGGACACGGTAAACAGACAAGACTAGACAGACAAAACTTGACAGACACTTGACAAGAATGGACAGACAAGACTGGATAGATTATCCTGGATAGACAAGACTAGACAGATCAGATTAGATGGGTAGACAGACTAAACTTCTTCTTTAGGTGCCTTCTTCATTACGGAAGGTTGGCAACGTTCATGGCAAATTCCGCACGGCCGTGTGGCGTTCTGAACAATGAGTGGGAGTCCAGACTAGTCCAGTCTCTTATGTTCTTTAACCAGCAGCACTTCCTTCGTCCTGGACCACGGCGGCCCTCTATCTTGCTCTTCATTATTAATTTTAGAAGGGTATATTTTGTATTTCCGATGATATGTCCTAGATACGCTGTATTGCGTTTCCTCACAATAACTAATAGCTTTCCGTCTCTGTCTATGCGTATAAAAACCTCATTATTTCAAACTAGGCTAGGCAGACAAAACTGAAAGACGGACGAGCCTAGATAGACAAGCCAAGATAGACAAAATTGTACGAACTAGACAGACAGGCAAGATCACACAGACAATACTAGATAAACTTGCTTGTTATAAATGCTTATTATGAAAGAAATTAGTTTGTAACTTATCGCTTTGATCTTGTTCCTTTAGATTTGTATATGTTGTCTGCATCGTCTTCTGTGTTTGGCATTGTCTGTCTGGTCATATCAGTCTGATAGGTCTGATCTGTTTAATCTTGCTTGTGTTGTCTTGTATGTCTAGTCTTGTTTAGTTTGTCTAGTATCGTCTTGTGTGTCTATTTTTGTATATCTAGTTTCGTCTGTTTAACTCTTTACTTCTACAATTTAGAATACGCTTTTACTGGTTTGAATTTAACGGAGTTCCGACATAATCCGCGTGAAATTTATAAATACTAGTTTCACACTAAATGCCGTCTTTTTTCCGTACTTTTCACGTAATTTCTATTAGTGAATGTTCCGAGAACTAGTGAACGAAAATACCAGCAGGTAACACACATTACTAATAGCCCATAAAACTGCGACTAGACTAAACAAATCTCCTAGATCGCTATTTACCCACGTCTGCTCTACCTACCCGATTGCACAACACCACCAATAAAAACACTAATAATTAAGAGATTAAATATTATTTGTAGACTGAATAAAGATAGTAACATTTTTTACAGTTTATTTAAGCTAGTTAATTGGATCACGGCATTAAATAAAGTTTGTTTTAAAATAGATAGTATTAGTTATTTATTTTCCGTTTGAGACTAGTAATAACGGTTAAGGTAGATATTTGTTTAATTGTATTAAATAACGTAAATTAGTCTTGTTATATTGAAAACTAGAACACAACTAGAACAGTGAGTGATTATTGTGCATTAACATACTAGACTAAACAAAGAGTGAAATGGATAAAATGCCAGATAATGTGAAATTAGATCCAATTTGTAAAATGTTATGCTAGTTAGAATTTATAATATTTGGTCAACTATATTATATTCATTGCAATAAAACAAGGTTTAATATTGTTTATAAGATGATTAATTGTTTTAACTATATAAATTTGTGATAATAATAAGAATGAACTTGATTTAAACGAGTAACTTTGTTGCTTATAAATGCGCGGACTAATTTCAAAACGAAACATTGAGCTTGCGTTCAGTTACATAAAGCTATCGATTATCTCCCTCGGCTATTTATAGTTTAATCTATAATTGTAAACCGAACCGATTCAGACTAAACGCGACGGAATCGGGAATTAGTGGCCGTTAATTCGAGTGCGGCATCGAAAGTGGCCGAGGAGGAATTTAAAATGTAAATCGCGCGCCTCCCTTATTTGCCAATGGTATTGTTTAATGCACGAAGGACTACATATTTATTATCCGATTATAACACCTGGATTACCATACAATGAAATTAACGCAATAAAATTACAATTAGGACCGACCTCTGACCTCTGCTCCACATCGCCTGAATTACAAAAAGAATTGTCATAGCAATCGCTTAGATTCTAATTAAAAGCAACTTTCTTGCTTTGTGATTAATTCAATATTTATTTGCGCTAAATTAATTCATTTGTTTAATTAAGTTTTTTTTTGTTAAGGTTTTAATATTACAGCATTTTAGCTTAATTTAATTTGCGAAAGTTTTTAAAATGAAATTGTGGAATTTTTGTTGTGCGGATTCCGAACAACGGAAAGGTGTTATCCGAGCAGCAAGTTTACACAAACCATTAATATCAATGTTCGAATCTATTCAAAGGCTTTATGGTGAATTTCATCTATTTAGGCGATTAATTAACGCCCGATTCACAAACCAATTATTACCTTTACACCTCACAAAAATAGACGAACACATTTCCAAGTCACAATCCCATTTTTTACACAACAAAGTCGATAAAAAAAATAAAATATCTTATAGAAAATCTAGTGGTTTCTAATCAAATAGAAACTAATTAGTCGGCTTTTCTAATATATTTAGTCTTCATTAGACACGTCAAAGCAAATCGTATTTAGACATTTAAAGTCTGAATTAGACGATTAGAGAGATTAGGGTAGTCTTGTTTAACCAATTCTAAATTTTGTTTTATAAAGCCAGTCTAACATTTGAAAGCGAAAATTAAACTATTAATTTGTTTGGAAAGTAATTTCGTTTTTCTTCATGAAAATGAACAACCAATTCGTTTTTTTCTTAAAAAAAACAACTGCAATTCGGCGGTTATAAATACAGCTAATGACACTGATTAAAAAACGAAATGACTTTCCGAACAACCCAATAGCTGTCTTAACTAACTAGTCTTGAACCTTGTTTATTAAATTTATGTGTAAAGACCTGAATACATGCCACACATATCTATATATTATACATGCTATGGTTTACTTTAAACTATTTCACTGATTCGGGAGACATTCGGGAAACAATTTGTTTTTTTTCATTTATGAAAATGAGATATTTGATTTTTAAAAACAACTGCACAGTTGGGTGGTTAGAAAAACAAAAACCGGCCAATTGCGAGTTGTGACTCGCGCACCGAGGGTTCCGTACACACTTGTAAGTAAGGTATCTTTAGGAGGACCTAACTGTATGCAACCCATATGCTTCTGGTGCCTGATAATACCACGCAACACATTGGTGTATTTTCATAAGTTTCTAATAGTAAATTCGCATTTTTCTTTTAATTAAACTACATATTTACGGTTTTCAGATTTTTCCCTTTACATGTGCTGTAAAACACCGCTTCTTGCCAAATTTCATGATTCTAGGTCAACGGGAAGTACCCTATAGGTTTTGATTCCCATGTGAAATCGCAAAATATGCGACATAAACGCTCATATCTTTTGATTAAGTTTGATTTTTTCACAGCTGAAAGAGACCGCAGACCCGAGTATTTGATACAAATTTCAACTTGTTACCTCTACACGTTCCTGAGAAAAATGGTCTTGACAGAGAGACGGACAACAAAGTGATCCTATAAGGGTTCCGTTTTCGGTACGGAACCCTAAAAATGACACTCGGATGAAAAAAACGAAATAACTTTCCGAACAAACCGATAATAGTTTTAACTAACGAGACTTGAATCTATCGTCTTGTTTATTTAATTTATGAATAAAGTCTAGAACCCAAAGAAATGCCGGCGTATATTAGACTAGACTAGGTATATACTAAACATGCTGTGGTTTACTTTAGACTATTGAGTTGTTCAAAGTTGGGTGGTTAAAAATACAACAACACTGGGATGAAAAAACGAAAAAACTTTCCGAACATGCCGTTGTCACCGGAAGCAAGGATTCTGCATAGCGAGGCAGAGTCCATCGCACTATGCTGAAGGTTTATTTGCAGTACCTTCACCAGAGCTCCTCCACCTTCCTCCCTACTACCCGAGAAGTAATCTGATTTAAACCAAGATAGGCTTTACAGCCCCTCTTGATCAGCTCCCTTAAGGATGCAGAATTTATGTAGAGAACCTGTGTGGTTCCCTTGCGTTCAGTGTGACTACTGACAATACTCCAGTCATCTACGTTTAAGCCCCCATTTTATGTTTTAAGTAGAGGGAGTTTTTTAGCTGGTTCTTTTGTTCCTGAGTTCGGTGGGAACCCAATCCAGAACCTTCGTCGTACGGACAATGTCTATAGCGGTTCCTGCTCCGAGGATTGCCCCCTCCTAAGGTTGAGGTTTGGCCACCCGTTCCAGGAGCCAGCCCTTCAATTCTTCGTCGCCACAGGTTACGTAAACCACGTCCTTGTCGACAAAGCTGTTGACGAAATGAGGTCCTGTGTCTGGTTGGCAGCTCCAGATCTCCTTCATTAAGTCTTGTTGCAGTAGTTTCCCCTGCTCTTATGTTACCTTTTCCTCCGGATATTTATGAGCAAAGATGGCCATTTTTGTAGCGCAGAGAGCGCCGCTGTAGGACTTCCAGATCCGCTCTGTGAGCTGGTACTGGGCATGTCCCTCGGCGATCCCCCCGATTTGGCCTCTTGATCTTGTGAGGTTGCTCGTAGCCACGTCTGGACGACAGTGTACTACCGTCAGACCTTATTCTTTTGTTTGCGGCAGTTCCAGACCCCTTGTGACAAGTGCTAGCTGGTGCGTCTCTCCCTGCCGTTTGCTTCCTGGGCACTTGCGGTTGCGGATCAAGTTTGACTCTTTCAGCCTCCTTAATCGACTTCCTGCGTTGCGCCCCAGATGCCCCAATCTGGTTACATGTTACCTCTAGTTTTTGCATGCTAGAGGCAGCAAGGTTTGTGCCATCATCTACCGTAGGTCTAGTGCACTTCCCCTCGGAGGTGATACCCTAGAAGAGGGAGTCCTATCACTGAGGCTGCAAACCTCGGCGCTGTCCTACCTTCCTGCTGTCGTCGGAACAGACAGAGCTCTACATGGGCTCTACAGCCCCTGTAGAGCCCCGCATGCAGGAGTAGGACTATGGTTACCGGGAGGGCGCCCATTTTCATAGGTGCCCTGTTATCGACACTGAAATTACCCCAGTGCCATTTATCCATCACCACGGTAGCTTGGATTTGGGGGTTTTGAAGGCGGAAAAGACAGATAAAGACGACCTTATGGTCTGAAGTTAACAAGAATTAGGCCAAGAGAGACCTAGACAGGATAGAGTAAGAAGAATAGGTTGATTTATCGTAATTCTCGTAATTATATTATATCGTAAGTCAGGAAGGGTTAGATGACAGATTACCAGCTGGGGCACCCCGTTTTTGCTAGAAAACTGTTTCGCCAGTTGCAAACCCCTCGGGTTTTGGAAGTTCTTAGTTGATCGACGCCCAGTGTCCGTTCCGACAAGAGTAGCCCGGCCTGGGCAGTGCTCTTCGCGTCAGAGCCGTCCAAAGGGCCAGCGCGAACAAGGTGACATCCAATAGCGGGGGCTTATTTTGGGCTATTGGGTTGTTCGGGAAGCAATTTCGTTTTCTTGGTCATGAAAATGAAATATTTGATATTTCACTTTACGCGAGACTAAAAACAACTGCACAGTTGGGTGGTTAGAAATACAAAAATGACACTCGGTTGAAAAAACGAAATAACTTTCCGAACAAACCAATAGTAGTCTTAACTAACGACTCTTGAATCTCACGTCGTGTTTATTAATTTTATGAATAAAGTCTAGAACCTAAAGATATGTCGGTGTATCTTAGACGAGTCTAGGTATATATTAGACATGCTGTGGCTTACTTTAGACTATTGGATTTTTCGTAAAGTTATTTCGTTTTTTTGTTCATGAAAATAAAATATTTAATTTTCCGTTTCACACGACTCTAAAAACGCCTAAACTGCTGAACTAATGGCACTCGGATGAAAAAACGAACTTACTTTCCAAACAACCAAATATAGTAGTCTTAACTCACAGGACTTGAGTCTCACGTTTTGTTTATTTAGTTTATGTATAAAGTCTAGTATTTTAGATTAGTAGATAGCCATCTGTAGACGCGTTTCGAGATTTATCTCTCATCAGTACAGCTTTGCTTTTATGAACAACGATTTGTAAACATAAAATAACTGACAAATTTTACATGATTTGTTTTTGGTAGTTCTATAAAGATTTATAAGTGTTATAGAGCTTCGGACAGGTTGAATATATTTATATATTCAGGCTGTGTTCCAACTTTATTAAGTTTTACATACTAGACTAGTTTATGAAGACGAATGAACGAAATAACTGACTCTAAAAACTACTGAACTGTTGTGTGGTTAGAAATACAACCAATGGCACTCGGATGAAAAAACGAACTTACTTTCTGAACAACCAAATATAGTAGTCTTAACTCACAAGACTTGAGTCTCACGTTTGGTTTATTTAGTTTATGTATAAAGTCTAGTATTTTAGATTAGTCTAGACATATTCTAGACTAATTCATGAAAGATGAGAAAACGAAATAACTTTCCGGACAACTCAATAATAGTCTTAACTAACAAGACTTAAATCTCATGTCTTGTTTATTTAGTGTATGTATAATGTCTATTATTTTAGACAAGTCTATACATCTGCTAGACTCATTCAGACGTACTTTTGAAAAATCTATCTATATAGTAGTCTTAACATAATAGTCCCTTGAGATATCTTTCTTTATTTAGGTGTGTACAGTTATATAATTGTAATCTAGTCTATAATGTAAAGACAAACTATGACGTAGATTACACAGGTCCATCTAACTGGTAGTCTTAACTACTTAGTGTTATAATTAGTTAAAAAAACATTATTGGGTGTTTAGTTTATGAAAGTGGATATGTGAAACGTAATTGTTGCGTTATTAATTGGGCAATAATTCTGTTCCTCGAATTGCTGGAGATAAATCGAAAGCTTCTTGTTTATTATTAAACAGATCGGATCTAAACGCACGTCACGAAAAAGACGAAATGACGTTAGCGGTTAAACATAAACAAACAATAATTTAAAATGTTATGAATAAATCTTGAATCTGCAGATAGATAATTGCGTTCGCGCTGATAACCCCGATATTCCCTTAATAAACATTTTAAAAGAAATTATTCGATTCAAGGTAACGTTTCTTTTCTCTAAGGGTTTGTTAATTGTAGGTCATTCGTATTGTCGGGTCGCGCGTGACCTTGACCGAGGTCATCCGTCACTCGATACCACTCTTTGTTTAATACCCACTCGGCACGAAATGAAATATTACCTCATAACCTGACGACATTATTATTACTCGCCACCGTTCTTTTGCACATTCCACTACTACTTGGATATGGATTACACAATTGCATATTTCTGAATATTAATTATTAACTCAACTCTAGAATTCCACAAACGGCTCCGATTACACTAGATTAGACCAGATAAATAAAACTAAACAGACAAGATTTGGTAAATATGAGTAGATACGTTATTCTTATTTTGGTGACTACTTGCATATCTAGTATTATAGATATGAACTTGGAATGTTTCCCGTATCTTGAGTTGGTCTAGGTGGAAACTGAGGTCTTTAGGTGGAATCTAAAGGCCTCAGTTTCGACCTAGACCAGATCGAGATCCAGCAAATATTCCAAATTCCTATCCTAGCATCTATAATACTAGATATGCAAGTTAATATGAATTTTGTGCCTCAGGTTAGGATATACAATTACGATAGTCATTTATATTTATATCGATAGTCAGTTATCGATAGATAGAGGTAAAAATAATGATAATTCGTAAGAAAATTGCTATTGTATCCATTTTTGAATCAATATACATGTAAAATAATTTCGACCTTATATTTCAAGGTTAATTACTACCAAACTTATAGACATAAAATCACTAGATAATAAAGTTACTTATAGGAAATTTAATTCTCTACAAGTTTTATTTAAAATATTTATTTCAAAATTTTTGTTTAGTTATTTTCGCATTTTTGAGACAAGAGAACAGGTTTTGACTTTGTTCAAGGTTGTTTATTACCAAATTTACAGATTAAAAGTCACTAGATAATAAGGTTTCTAGTTGGAAAATTTAATTCTTTACAGGTTTTACTTTACAGGTTTGAAACATTTTTCAAAATTTCGCTTAGTTTTTGTATAAATTTGCGAATTTTGAGGCAAGAAAAATATAAAACACAACCAAATTTTTTACTTTGCTCAAGGATGATTATTACCAAATTGACAGAGTAAAAATCACTAGATAACAAGGTTTCTTATAGGAAATTTAATAAATCTACAAGTTTTATTTGGAACATTTTTATAATAACACAGAAACTAACAATAAGCCGAAAATACAATATAAACAAAAATATATATATAACAAAAATAATGTTTTGATATTTTTCAAGGTCGAATATTACCAACTTAACAAATAAAAATTCACTAAATGGTATTTTTTTGTATTGAAAACTTATTTTCTATGGGTTTTATTTGAAACATTTTTCAAAATTTCGTTTAGTTTTCGAATTAGTTTCGAATATGATAAGCCAAGAAAAATGTAATTGGTAAAATGTCATTCAAAAATTGCTAATAGTCGAAAGTTGATTATTACCAATTTTACATAAAAAAATCCTTATGCATCAAGGTTTCTAATTGGAAATTTAATTCTCTTCAAGTTTTATTCGCAAAATTTTCAAAATTTCGCCCTGTTTCCGAGTTATTTTCGTATTTTGAAGACAAAAAATTTAAAACAAACAAAAACGTGACTTTGTTTCAAGGTTGATTATTTCCTACTTGACAGATAAAAAACACGAAAGAAAAGGTTTCCTTGTGAGAAATTTAATTATATACAAGTCAGGATTCTCTCACAGAGGAAATTCTCGATTATAGATCTTTTGTGGCCTATCTAAAAAAAACTTATATATAAAAAACCTGCGATTGAATGTGTTAATTAATTTTAAGCAAAAGTGTGTATTAACAGGAAAAGGAACGGCTACAATCTTTGCTTGGAAATCATAAACAATACGTAAAATTTATATTGGAACTATCGTTGCTAAATCTTGTTGTACAAATGTATACCACAAGGTATTGTTGTCGCTCCAAGTCTGTTCATACTATATATTGCTGACCTGATCAGCTACATCTGATGAAATCTGAATATGTTATTTTGCAAACTTCGTTGCAGCAAGTATGCCAAAGAACTATATCTATACTCGACCGGCGAGAGAATGCAGCTGTATTGCTCGGCCCAGTACAGCTGCATTTTCTCGTCGGTTCGAGTATGAGGGGCAAGGGACGCGCCAAGGTACGCGCAGATTAGTTTAAGTTAAGAAACATGCGTCAGTTTTTCAAATACAGACAACTAAACACCGCGCACTCGAAATAGTGGGGGTATACGCAGAATAACGCTAAACTCTTGGAGACGAGATGCATTCTTTCGACGGTACGAGTATAGCTAAAATCCGTATCACATTAAATTCAGAAGAACACCTACGGTGGAATTAATACACATTTCCTAAATACTTCCCAAGAAGGTGGTTCCAATGAGGTAACTGTGTAAACTGTTACTCCAAGATAACTTCTCTTCTATTGCAATCAATCGGTTCAATCAATCAAGAGGTTCAATCAATAATTGCTTATGGCTTGCTGACCTTCATCCCATGGGGAGCATCATTGCAGATTGACTGATTGTAATTAGACAGAAATAGACTGAACAGACAAAAAGACAATACCGGATGGAATAGACTGGATCCCCGATATTAAACACAAGATACTAGTCTAGGCAAAACTAAACAGAATGCCTAATATATTTTACCTGTTTTAAAAATAAACAAAATTTTTTCTTGTTTGTGGCACACCATTGTGATCTTCATCCTATGGGGATCATCACCACAGATTGACTGTGATTAGGCACAGACTGAATACTCAAGACAATCCTTTTTTATGGGGACGTAGCAAGCACAAGATCTAACTTGAGAAGTGGCCCCTTATGAATTCACGAATATCCCGGTACCGCTTTTCGCATGTCCTCAGGATGCCGTTCTCTTTGTTATGTCACGCATTTGTTGCCTTACATCCCCCATTTCACATCATGTGCTTTTCGGTTCAGGCATTTTCTTACATTGGTTTGTTCCTGGCTTTCTGTGTGGCACGTTTGTCTGCCTCTTTCATGCTCATAATGCTTCTTATATATCATTCATTGCTGTCCAGTTGTCTTCGGACTTTAACATTGCCTCCAAAAGTGTACTTACTCCTATTTCTGTTTTTTGTCTTCGCTGTCCAGTCGTCCCTCTCCGGAATCAACCTTTCACATTCAAAGACCGTGTGCGCCGCACTGTCCGTTTACACTGTAGTGGACAGGATGTCGACAATAGAGACACAAACTGTCGAGAGGCTCTGCCGATATTGTACAGGTACTCCCTGAATCATCCGTGCCCGCTGAACGCTTGTATGAGATAGTAGTTCCATCTCCCCATATTTTCGTACCCAAATTCCCACCTGTGGGATTAATAATTTTGTCCAGTGTCCGTTTGTACAGTACGTCTAGTGCTTTTGCCACTCCTGGAAAAGATGTTGTTTGGCAATTTTGCTAAGTTCTCTCTTCTGCCCGCTGTTGCGCTTTTTGTACAGTTCTGTTCTTTCTTTTGCGAGAGTTCTATGGGTGCTATGCCTGCCAACACGAGCACTGCATCCGTTGAGACTGTCATCTATGCACTGCACACACGTAGTGCTAGTTCGCTCCGCACTGTGACCAGCTTATTTTTAATGGTCTCTTTCTCGATTGCGTTTGCCGAGACAGGGGCACCATATAGCATTGCCGAGTGAGCGACTGAGAATAATATTTTTCTCGTATTACTTTTTGGTCCGCTGACAATGGGCAAAATTTTCGCCGGCTATCTTTCGCATGGGCTCCAGTCCTGGTGTTACCTTGAGGGCTTTAGTAGCTGCTCGCATGATGTGTGGTGTAAAACATATCTTCTTATCAATAATCACACCAAGATATTTAACTGCCTCCTTGGGCGTTATTAAATACTATCGGTTTTACATGCCTCATTCCGGTAAGTCGAACAGCTTCCGTTTTCTCAGAGGCATGCGTTAAGCGCTTTTTCCCTCATCCATTTATCAACATGTGCAACCGTCCTATTTGCAAGTTTCATCTCCCCTCGTCTTTTCCTGCTACTACCACAGCAATATCATCAGCAAAACCTATTATCTCAACACCTTCTGGTAGCTTTAGCCTAAGTACTCCATCGTACAGGATGTCCCACAGTGTAGGACCCATTACTCAACTCTGTGGAACATCGCTTTGCATTTCTCGCTCCACGACTTCACCGTCTGCTTCGATTAGCTCATTCATAATATTTTCCCATGCTGCTGTATCGAAAGCACTATTTACGTCTAAAGTAATGAGCACTCTAATCTTTCCTGTTGTCCTCGTACCAGCTGAAGCTTTCTCCATCACGTCCAAGATTCGCATAATAGCGTCCACTGTTGACTTGCCTTTTCTGAATCCATGCTGTTTTTCTGAGAGGTTTTTCCCTTGACTGAGCTCAATCTTTATCCTATGTAGCACTAAATGTTCCAGCAGTTTCCCTGCAACATTGAGCAGGCACAATGGTCGATAGGACGATGTGTTTTCTATGAGCTTGTCCCCTTTTCTAAGTAGGCTAGCCTAGCTCTCTTCCAGATGTTCGGGAAGTTTCAATCCGCCAAAATTTTGTTCATGACATTTAGAATATATTCAGGGCATCTTTTGACAGATGTTTTAATGGCTTCTGGTGGCAGTCCGTTTGGACCAGAGGCTTTGCAAAGAAGACAATACTGGATACAAGATAAGACTGGATAATAAGATCTACTGGATAAGACAATACTGTTGACGAGCTTAAACACAGGAGACTAGTCTGGGCAAAAACTAGACAGACTGTCTAATTTATTTTGTATGCGTTAAAAATAATCAAAACGTGTTCTGAGAAAAATCTGTGTTATGTCGGTTATAGTTTCATGAGATCTCGAGTCGGCAAAATAATAGAAAATTAGACGTCCACATTCTTTTAGACTAATACCGAGAAACATACATTTTTTTTTTAACTGTATCCAGGTGACTATTAAATTAAGTAAAATCCCTCTTCGATTAAATGTAGAAGAATACCTACAATAGACCTAAACATATTTCCTAGAAACTTCAGAAGAAGGTGTTTCGTTTTCAATTAGTTAGCTTTGTACACCATTATTCAAAGATAACTTCTCTTGTATTTTACAGAGGTTCAGTTCAATCAGTACTTGCTTGTTGTATACTGATCTTTATCCCAGATTGAATGATTGTGATTAGGCACAGATAGACTGAACAGACAAGACAATACAAGATACAAAAGTCTGTGTTGACATGCTTAAACAGACGAGACTAGTCTGGAAAAAACTAGACAGACTGTCTAATATATTTTGTCTGCGTTAAAAATAATCAAAATGTGTTCTGAGAAAAATCTGTGTTATGTCGGTTATGAGATCTGGAGTCGGCGATTTAACAGAAAATTAGACGTCCACATTTTTGTAGACAAATACCGAGAAACATAAATTTATTTTTACAGCAATTACAAGAACCTCAAACATCTGTTCAATGTCTGAAAGGAACGGCGGGATGGGGAGAAAGGACTGGGAAAAAGGGCTGCGTTTTGAAATATTTCGTTGAGATTTACGACGCAATTTTACATAATTCCTTGTAGAAAAGATTATTTTAATTTTTTTCTGGCTACTGTTAGATGCGATCGGATGATAAAATTTTCGTAGTAAGTGGAGTGCGGCTGAAACGATCGATCGCGTAGTTTAGTTGTGTAGCGTAAGTGGGTTAGTTATGCTATGCATAGCTTGATTAAACTGATTGTAAATCATAAATGTGAGTAGCGGTTGTACAGCTAGACTCGAAGACGACTTCTGCTACACATAAGTTTACACGAATTATTTATGTTGCTTGCGTTTTCAGCCTGCATTCCACAAACTGTTTTTTCTTATATTTATTCAGAGATAAACAGCCTTTAGTTTTTAGTTTTTTTATACATAAAGGTGAAACTTGTTACCATTTTTGGTTCTTGGGTCAAAGTTCCGATTACCATTAAAGGAAAACGCCATCAATCTATACATTACAAAAAAAACTGATCTCGTGAGATGCTGATATCTTTCTGTGAGATCGTTTCCTTTGCCCCGACAACCTTTTCTAAAGATTATCTCGAGTTTTTTCAACCCCAGCCACAATTTCCTCCCACTATCTCTCATTTACACAACTTTTCTTAATATATTTAAAATTATTCCACATAAACCTTCTTTTTATTTTCATGTAAAATCTGTTTGACCTGACTTCCATTTATATATATATATATATATATATATATATATATATATATATATATATATAATATATATATATAATATATATATATATATAATATATATATATATATATATATATATATATATATATATATATATATATATGACATTTGTTAGAAAGGAATTTGAAGTATTCCACACTCTGTTCGTTTACGCTGGCCATAAATTGAATTCTTGGTCGCTATAATTAGAAAGAAAACAACTCTGCGCCAAGCTTGTGTATGCATTCGAGATCCAGAAATAATTGTGTCTTTTTTGTGTATTAAGATTAAGAATTGCGATTGGTTTTCACGCCAAAAAAAAATTGGAATCGTGAAAATTTGTTGTTTATAGTTTCAAAATTTAGTTCGGTCAAAAGTTATTGAAACAGATTGTGGACAATCTTTAGATTAGACTGATCTGAGATTCCTAGTGATTACGGAAAATTTATTGAAATTAATCCCAGGCAGTTGATCGCAGAAAATTTAACGTATAAAAATGATCAAGAACATCGAAGGTAGAATTGATCTTGGAGAAAGTGGAAATCAAATTTTGCTCGAAAAGGGGAATTGCAATTTTTTTTACTAATTAAAATTTTTTTCGAAAAATTTACAGAGAAAACTGTTAATTAAAAAAAAATGGAAATTTTACAAAAATAGAGAATTGGTCACGTGCGTAAAAATGTACCAAATAAAAAGAATTTAATTGAGATCGCAGGGAAAATTGATAGTCAAGAAAGTGAAAATCAGATTTTACAAGAATTCAATTGCACAATTTTAATTTTGAGTTGGTAAACATTTTTGCAAAATATGGTTTTCATTTTCTCCAAAATCAGCTTTCTCAGCAATCAATTTTCTCCTTTTTGTAAAATTTAATTTTTTCTAAAAGTCACATTTTTAATACAATCTTAAATTTTGCAAAAACATTTATAATACATCATAAAAAAGTGTAATTTTGGGATTAAAACATTTTTGCAAAATTTAATTTTTGCCTGCGTTTTGAAATTTCTCCGCGAACAACTGTCCTCAAATAATACGAAAACTACAAAATAAATAAATTTTACAAATTCATAATTCGTTTACAGATTTTTCAACTTTTGTTTCAAAATTATAGGAAAGTTCCAAATTGTTTCCAAATAAAATAGTTGTTTATGATACAAGTGTGCACAAAAGCCTTTCACACACAAATACCGTTGAATCTACTAAAAAATAATTGTTTCTTACCGGTAATATTGAAAAATTGTAAATTTTGAAAGAAAAAATACTTCAAATTACTGACACAATAAGGCTAGAACATTCAGCGCCTCCGTGGCAAAAGCTAGGAAAAATGCACAGTGACGGGAAAACTATTTGGTCGTTCTCGATGTAATATAGGTTAACCTAGATATAATCTATTAGGTTATGGTTAGGTTAAGTTATATTAGAGCCAGATAAATCCAGACTGAGAAGCGGAGACTCGATTAAAAATAAGAAAAATTAATTCAATTTTAATATACCTTAGGAAGTTTATTTTGACTACGTTTATGTTTTTTGTTAAGTGAAGCGAGTTGTTGACATAGTAACAACAAACAGAAATCGTTTAATAATGAAACTATATTTGATTTACATTGGACTTTTACACACGATTATAATAATGGTTTCCTTCAGATGCAATAATATACTTATTTCTGTGAGCGAGTAGATAAATATAAATAATTATTTTCAATTATTATGATATCTTCAAATCTGTCAATAGCTGGAATTATATGTAATTCCAGCTATTGATAGATTCGAAGATATCGTAATAATAATCTCCTACTTTCAACTTTATTATTAATTTGGTTCAAACCATGACTGCTGATTTTGAACATTATTTTCAATGTTAGGCAAAATTCAGCAAATGTAGGTACTTCCGGGCGGAAAGACCTATTGGTCGATTGCCTTTTGATGACTTTTTGATTTAAAAAAAATTTTCTTCTTCTCTTTTCAGCAAATGTTTCAAATTGTGAAGAAAAAATAAAATCTTGTCAAATTTGAGACAATTTCAAATTTTGGCAAAATTACCAATGTAAAGTGAATTGTGTTTTCCTTTTTCCAAAATTGACACCAAATCTTGTTCACTTTGAAGAGAAAACTCATGAAAAATTGAGAAGCGGTACATATTACAAGTAAAATGCATAAAATAATTCCCAAGTTTTATTTTAAATTTAACAAATATCATGAAATATTAGAAATATCAATATTACAATTGACACTGTCGAAATTGACATTGATCTAAATTTGCATGTGTATTATGTGCGTTTTGTCAAAACTACCATTGTCAAATTAATTGTTGCTCTGATTTTTGATTTGATTGAAATTTCACACTGAATCTTATTCACTTTGATGAAAAAATTCGCGATCCAAATTTGCTACGAAAAATTAAAATCCATAAAACAATCCCATAGCTTATTTTAAATTTAACAAACTTCATGGTATAATAAAACCATCGATATTAATGATAATTGAATATTGGTTAAACCATACTAATTATTGATACAATCATATAAACTTATTAAAGACGAAATATAGCTTGAATGTATAAATATATTGAACCTGTTCGTATCTCTATAATATTAAGTCTTATTAAGACTATGAACAAATCCCATTTTGAAACAACAACTTCCTGGCTTATACCACACATGATATTTAATTTTGTTACAGACATTTGCTTGTTATTACTAGTACCAGTACATTTTATTAACAAGTACTAGACAAATAACATTGTTTTTAAGATCATTTCTTTCTATTTAATTCATGTGAATAGTCATCTGCATACGCGTTTCGAGATTTATCTCATTTATCAGAACAGCTTTGCTGTTTGAATTACAAATTGAAATACTCTTACATGAAGTTGGATACCTCGTGCATGACTGACGAGGTTAGGTTTTAGTTTGACATTTGTGGAGAAACATATGAACTTAATTACTGTGTTCCAAGTCCATGTAAGCGTTTTCCAATTTGTAATTCAAACAGCAAAGCTGCACTGATGAGAGATAAATCTCGAAACGATGCTATTCGCTTAATTTAAATTGAAAGAAAAGATCTTAAAAACAATGTTATTTATCTAGTTACTTGTTAATAAATGTACTAGTACTAGTAACAACACGCAAATCACATAATTTAAATAGAATGAAATGATCTTAAAAACAATGTTATTTATCTTGTGCTTGTTAATAACATGAAATTTTTCTAGTACTAGTAATAACATGAAAATGTCTGTTGTATAAATCAATATCCTGTGTGGCATTACCCAGGATGTAGTTATTACAACATGGGATTTGTTCATAGTGTTAATAAAATTTAATATTATAGAGCTTCGGACAGGTTAAATATATTTATACATTCAACCTATATTTCTTCTTTAATAGGTTTATATGATTGTATCTATAATTAGTATGGTTTCACCAATATTCAATTATCATTAATATTGATGGTTTTATAATAAACCAAGGTATAATGGTATAATAAACCAAGTTCGTTAAATTTGGTTAAATCAGGTTGTTCATTTTGGTTAAATATATTTTATATATTCAAGCTATATTTCGTCTTTAATACGTTTACATCGATATTAATGTTTGACATTGATCTAAAATTTCTAGTTACATGAGTGTTTTGTCAAAAATACCAATGTCAAATGAATTATATTGTTCTTTGTCCAAAATGTCAGACAGTTTTTCACTAAATCTTGTTCATATGTTCTTTCTTTAAAATTTAAATTAATGTTACTTTTTGTTCTATTTTCCAATATTTAATTTATCCAATTTATTTTGGTTAAAATTGATGGGTGTCCTTAACTAAATGCGTTAAAATACGCAAATCGTCTTAAAATACTTAAAACGTCTTAAAATATCGAATGTCCTTAAAATTTGCTAAATTGAACCTACTTGAACCTTAAAATTAAATAACTAATTAATTCAAGTTTAAAATTAATTAATTAATTGTACCTTAAAACTAATTAATTAATTGTATCTTAAAAATAATTAATCAATTTTACCTTAAAATTAATTAATTAATTGAACCTTAAAATTAATTAGTTAATTATTTAAACCTTACGATGTTATACCTTACGATGAATACATACGATGTTGTAAATATACATAATTTTGTTTCTAAATTTGTCGAAAAAGTATTAAGAAATGGTGGTAAATTTCACAAATGTGCAAAAGCTTCAAAATTCACGAAAACAGCAGTGAAAATTATGAGAATCCTTCTCTCAAACTGTAGCATAAAATTAACAGAAGAAAATGGGACGAACATTTAAAAAATTGTTTAAAGTTTGAGGCAAAATTCTCAAAAATTGAAATAAAGTTGTTTCAAAAAATTTCGAATATGTAAAAAATTACTAAATTTTGTATTCAAAATTTGGCACAAAATAAACAATACTTGGAGAGAAAAAAATCTAAATAATTATGTTCAAAGTTTTTTAAATATTTTCTAGAATTTAGAATAAAAAATTTTGTAAAAACTTTCTTCGGTATTTTGAAAATCAGAGACAAAATTATGATTTTATTACTCATGCGTTAAAAGTATTATCTTGGCGCACGCTTTTTAGTGCGACAAATGCCATTTTTGGTTGTTAACGGACGCAAATATTGAATATCGCTAAGTTACATTAAATAAATAAAATAAACACAATCAAGACCTCGATATTAAGAAAGTGATGTTGTTTCATTCCAAAATAAAAATTAAAGAAAACGTTTTAAAATGAGTGTAAATTCTATGGTGATACCGGAGACTGATCATTGAATCCACACCACCGGAGACAATTGAAAAAGCAAGTTCTTCATTTTTTTTTCTATTTTTCTTTTGATGGCCCTGGATCACAAGCTTGGGTAATAAAAAATATTATTTGCAACACGGACGGTATTGTAAGCACAGGCCAGTGTGCGCACTCACTTCGTTCGTGCGCCCATTTTCGCTCTCGTGAGCAATTGATAACTTACCGCCCTAGTTGCAAAATATACTATTAAAATTGCGAAACAAAATTTTAGATGAAATGCATTATTTCGTCACAAAATTTGTTTTTCAAAACAGAATTCACAAAATTTGTCAAAAATTAATTTACAATAATTGCAAATACAAATATTGCTATTTATCCAATCTACTTATATTGGTCAACATGGATGGTTTGTAATTGCAAATACATATATTGTGCTATTTTTTATAAAATTTATCCAATCTACTTATATTGGTCAACAATATTACACATTTACTTAATAAATGTGTAATATTGTTGACAAAATTTGCATTGTGTATGTGTTAAAAATGACAGAATTTATAAAAACTTGCATTCATAATTTAGCTCAAAATATTTAACTATATAAAATATATAACTTTCAGACAAGAAATCTAAATAAAAAAAAAATCTTCAAGGTCTTCAAAAATTTTAACAAAATAATTTTTAATATTGTAATTTTTTTTTTTGATAAATTGCACAATTTTGACAGCAAATTCAATAAACTAAAACATCACAAAATACACAAAATTATTGAAATTTCACACACGTTGTCCAAAATGAATATTAATTTAAAAAAATAACTATTATTTTGTACAATTTTCCCAATCTAAGATAAAATCTTAGAATCATCTCAAATTCGAGACAAAAATTTTAAAAATTATTTTTAAAATTCAAGGTAAAATTCCTAAAAATTCAAAATAAAATTACAAATGTGTAGAAAATGACAAAATTTAATTTGCATTCGAAATTTGGCACATAATGTACAAATAAACTTGGATACAAAATCTAAATTATCATGTTCAAAGTTTTTAAAGCCATTTTTTCAAATTTAAGATAAAAATAAAGGAAAAACTCCTCAAAACATTCGAAATTTGAAGCAAAATTTTCAAAATTATTTTTAAAGTTTAAAGGAAAACGAATAATTTTCACTCAAAATTAAAAGAAAAATTGGTCCAAAATAAATGGTTATATTTAAAATTTACAATAATTTTGGTAAAAATTGATGGTTGTCTTGAGTAAATGCGTCAAGTAGTCGTAAATCGCTTTAAAATTCTTCTATCGTTTTAAAATACTGAATTATCTTAAGATTTGCTAAAACTGGATTATTAATTGCTAGGATGTCTTATATTGCATATGAAAGCATGAAATTTTGTCTCTAGCATTCTCTAAAAACTAATAGTTGTGTAAGAGCAGGGGTGGGCAAATCTTTTGGCTGTTGGGCCACATTATGAATAAAAATTTGATCTCGGGCCCAATTAAAAAAATCTATTTTTATAGTTATTACATGCTATATTTACACGCCTGGACACATTAACATTATTAGGTTTTCTCATAGTGGACAATATATACTGCTTGTAAAATGACCTGGCCTGGTAAACATAATAAGCATGTCATAGGTATGCTTTCGGGATTTTTTTAAGCTTTGTTTATGTTAGAATACGAATTAAGATCATTCATTATGGGTGCTATCTATAGATAAATTTGTAATCGCCTTATCAGTCAAGTAATATTTTGGTATGTTGGTTGGTCACAAAACCAGATTTTTTTTTATTATGTGGTCAAAATCTCATATTCTGCAATTACAATAGTTTGTGAAATGCTTCGCGGGCCGCATAAAAGGTCAGGGCGGGCCGCATGCGGCCCGTGGGCCGTCATTTCCCAGACCTGTGTAATAATTGTAGGAAAAAACTTTCTTCGAAATCTTCCAAAGTTGATTCAAAATTGAGACCCAATTATAAAATTTAAGATAAAATTGTCACTTTTTACACGGAATATAAAAAAAACTACAAAATTTGTCCAGAATAAATGTTAATGTCTAAAATTTGTAAATATATTGTGAAATTTGCTCAATCTATTTTGAAATTTATAAATGTGTGGAATTGATCGTTTTGCTTAAGTAATTGAGTTAAGTCGTCTTAAAATACATAAATTGTCTGAAAATACTTAAATAGTCTTAAAATACATGAATCGTCTGAAAATACTTAAATAGTCATAAAATACTAGATTATCTTAAAATTTGTTAAAACTTAAAATTACCTAGGATGTCATAAATTGCATATTAAAGTACGAAATTTTGTCTCAAGCATTTTCTAAAAACTAACTGTTTTGTTACAATCCAATAATTGTACGAAAAATATTGTCTATTTGTTAGAACTATTTCTTAATGCAGTATCTATTAAATTGATTTGTGACTGTTGTATTTTTATATAAAAATCAAATTTGGCGCACAATATTTGATAATAACTTTTGAGACAAGAAATCTAGATATTAAAAACTTTCTTCAAGGTCTTCAAAAATTTGTGACAAAATTATCTTTAATATTGTGAAAATTTATTTTGATAAATTGCATAATTTTGAGAGCAAATTCACAAAATTAAAATATCACAAAATTCATAAAATATCGAATTTCGATTTATCGAATATCGAATTTTCAGACAATGTTCAAAATTAATGCTAATTTTAAGAAATTACAAATATATTGTACAATTTTTCCAATCTAAGATAAAATCTTAGAATCACAAAAATTAATTATTTTTTTTAATTTGAGGTAACATTCCTAAATATCAAAATAAAATTGTTTCCAAAAATTTCGAATGTTTAGAAAATGACAAAATTGAATTTGCATTCGAATTTTGGCTTAGAACTATTTCTAAATGCTTACTACTTTATCTATTGAATTGATAGTGACTGTTACATTTTCAATTAAAAATCAAATTAACAATTTCGCAATTGTTAAATGTAGTATTCAATTATTATTTTTTCTGTTTGGGTATGCGAAAAGATTGCCAGGAACGCGAGGCATGTGTTTTATGAAACCCCGGAAGGAAGGTCGTGTGGAGGAGGGGTTGGGCATACAGAGACAGCAGCAGCAGCCAGCAGTCCTGCTGCTGCTGCTGACCGTCACCGCATTCCATTCGCTCCGTCCTGCTCTGCGTCGCTCTCGCTCGCCGGTTACTATACACGGCTTCATTCCACACTACTATCCGTACTGAAAACTTTTGCCTCATTCATTCCTCACATCTCTCGCTCTTTATGCAAATCCAGAAAAGAAACAACAACAGCAAAAAAGAGACGCGCGTAATATTTAAATTCCTCAATATTTTCATTTTTCACCATTAACTGTTTTTTTTTTCTGTTCCAAGATAATACTTGAAAAGTCGTCTGTTTCTTCCCTGTTCTAAATAAGTGGTTAATTATAAAACTAAATGTTTGTCCGCACAAATATTTACTTTTTCTTCTTGATTTACAAAATGCCGGCCGATAAAAGTTAATTACACAATCAACAGTTTTTTGTTGAGATAGGACGGACAACACTGTACAAACAAGACTAGACGTGCTTGAGTAGACTAACTAGAATACCAAGTTAAAATACAAATAGCAACTAGTTCAACTTGTTCTGAGTAACTTCAAATAAATGAAAAAAACAGACAAGACTAGACACACAAGACTAAACACACAAGACTAGACACACAAGACTAGACACACAAGACTAGACACACAAGACTAGACAGACAAGACTAGAAGACAAGATTAGACAGATAAGACTAGACAGACTAGACAGACAAGACTAGACAGAAAAGACTATACAGACAAGACGAGACAGACAAGACTAGACAGGCAAGACTAGACAGACAAGACTAGACAGACAAGACCAGACAAACAAGACTAGGCAGACAAGACTAGATACACAAGAGCAGACAGGCAAGACGGAACAGACAAGACGAAACGCACAAGACAAAATGGACAAGACAAGACACACAAGACAAGACAGAAAAGAAATACCATAGACAAGACGTGACTAGGAAGGTACCAGACTTTGGACGTTGGATAGACCATTCATACTTTGGAGGTTGGATGAAGGTTGGATAGACAGACTGAAAGACTTTAAACAGACAATGTTAGACAGACAAGACAATAATAGAAAGCAGATAATACTAAAGAGATAATGGTAGAGAGATAATGGTAGATAAGGTCAGATAGGGCAAATGCGACTCGATGGACAATACTAGGCAGATAGGACTACTTTTGTCTGGTCTTGTCTACTAATATCTGGACTTGTCAGATCTTGTCTGGTTTTTATATTCCTGTCTGGCCTTGACCGATACTTTCTGGTATTGTCTGGTCTTGTCTGATCTTGTGTTGTTTTGTCTGATCTTGTCTGGTCTTATCTGGTCTTGTTTGGCCTTGTCTGGTCTTGTCTGGTCCTTCTGATTTGTCTGGTCTTGTTTCGTCTCATCTGGTCTTGTCTCGTCTTATCTGGCTCTCGGCTTGTTTTGTATGGGTCACGTCTTGTTTTGTTTTATCTTGTCCGGTCTTGTCTGGGCTTGTCTGGTCTTGTCTAGTGTAGTCTGGATCATATCTGGTCTTATATGGTCTTGTTTTGCCTTGTCTGGTCTTGTCGGGTTTTGTCTGGCCTTGTCTGATCTTGTCCCATCTTGTCTTAATCTTGTCTGGTCTTGCCAAATCTTGTCTGGCCTTGTCTAGTCTTGCCCAGTCTTGTCTGATCTTGTCTGATCTTGTCAGGTCTTGTTTGGTTCTTGTTTGATCTCGTCTAGTTTTCTCTGGTCTTGTCTGGTCTTGTCTGGTTTTGTCTAATCTTGTCTGGTCTTGTCTAATCTTGTATGGTCTTGTCTGGTTGTGTCTGGCCTTGTATGGTCTTATCTGGTCTTGTGTGGTCTTGTTTCGCTTTATCTGGCCTTGTCTGGACTTGTCCCGACTTGTCTTGGTCTTATCTGGTCTTGCCTAATCTTGTCTGGCCTTATCTAGTCTTGTCCAGTCTTGTCCAGTCTTGTCTGATCTTTACATGATCTTGTCAGGTCTTGTTTGGGTCTTGTTTGGTCTTGTCTAGTTTTCTCTGGTCTTGACTGATGTTTGTCTTGTTTTGTCTGGTTTTGTCTGGTTTTTCTGATTTTGTATGGTTTTGTCACGTCTTGTCTGGTCTTGTCTGGTCTTGTCTGGTTTTGGCTGGTCTTGTCTCATCTTATCTGGACTATCTGGTCCTGTACGGTCTTGTGTGTTCTTGTCTGGCCTAGTCTGTTATAGTCTATTCTATTCAGGTACTGTCTTGTCTAGCTTAGGCTAATTTTATCGTACATATCTTGTTTTTCTTGTCTTGTCTAGATTTTCTAGTCTTTAAAATGTTTTTTTATTGTAGTCTTTAAAATGTTCTTCTAGTGTTGAATTGTCTACTCTTATAATGCCTAATCCAAAGTAATCTAGTCTTTAATATCTTTATCTAAGAAGTAATTATTGTTTTTATTAAAACCCCATTTTTTAAATTTAGAATTAAAAGTAGGGGTGAAACTAAACTAATTATAGATACAATCATACCAACTTATTAAAGCCAAATATAAAAATATATTCAACCTTTCCGTAGCTCTATAATATTATTAAGTCTTTAAGACTACAAACAAATCTCATGTAAAAACACAACAGATATTTGCCTGCTATTTACTAGGACTCGCTGCACTGATGAGAGATAGATCTTGAAACGCGTCTGCAGATTGACTTATCTTATTTATATCTTGTTGTTAACTTGTTGTTGTCAATTTCGACAAACAATTCAATTGATTGAGTCAATTTGACCACCAATCAACGACCAAATTTATTTAATAAATGAAAATCCTAGAATCTAACAAGAACAATTTCAATTTTATTTTTACCATTTAATTGTTGTTATTTAGTTGATAGTTGTTTGTATTATTATTGTTGCGATTTTTTTAGCAAATTGCGTTACGTAAAATAAGAAAGAAACAGGTAACAAAGTGAGTATAGGTTTTCCAGCTGTAGGAAAGTATTTACTACCTGGCAGGTGATTATGGTCAAATGCAGCTGTTTTTTGTGAACATTCCGAAAGGTGAAAATCTCTTAAAATATGCACCAGATGAACAACAATAAAGTATGGAATATTTTTGTGGAAACGTCGAGCAAAAAAACCCTTTATAACCCCTGAAATTGTTTCAGAGAAACCCAAGTATTCCACAAAAAATAACAGAAATTAAAAATACCTTAGCCCTAAAATACTTAGAAACGTAAATAAATTACCTATTCGTAAAGTGGATTGCAACAACCTTAAAATGGCTTTGCGTACGCTGCAGAAATAGAACCCTATCTTTTTCAGATTGAAAATTTGCAAATTCGCAATCACGTAAACAATCCTCAACTGACCTTTCTAACAATTACTGGTTTTATTGGAAGCGAATTACTCTCTTCAAACAAATTTTCTCGTTTAAATTTTTTGTCATTGTAACTTTGAAGAGTTTCTACTTTACGAATAAGACCAGCGAGTGTCAGTAGGAGAGTTCGAAGCTCATCGAATAATAGATGAATTAATGGTTCATCTTTTTGAAATACTAAAGTGAATTTGGTGAATACAGCAGCACTATCGATAACAAAATGTAATTGGGAATATGCATTAATTTTCTTAATTAACTTTTTACTTCGTTTTAATATAGTAAAAAATATAAATACCGTTGAAAGTGTTTCAATTAATTTTTAAGATAATATATAAAATACCGATTAATGTCGACCTGTTTGAAAGGTCGCATTTTTCGCGCGCTTTGGATGACGTCACAGAGCACATTGTCATTCATGGTTCTTACTATTTGCATAGACATTTAAGGGTTTTCAGTTTGAATTTGCTATTTCGATAATGGAAAAAGCTAACAAACCCTTTATAAATATTATACAGTACCGAAAGGAGGCGGTGGTGGCCTAGTAGTCAAAGTGTCAGACTTGGGAGTAAAAAAAAACATAAATAGGCAAATAGAATATCTTTGATCGATAGAATATTTTTATCTTTCTCATGGATAGAATATTTAACTCTTATGGATTGAATATCTATCTCTCATGGATAAAATGTCTATCTCCCATGGATTCAATATCTATCTCTCATTTATAGAATTTCTACCTGTTATGGATAGAATACCTACTTTTAATGGAGAGAATATCTGTATTTCATCATCACTATCAAAAATTAAAAACAAAACCCTTTTATAATATGTAGATAGAAATGGAATCTCGCATGTAAAGAATATCTGTTTCGCATGGATAGAATATCTATCTATCTCTTATGGGTATCCATTTTTCATGGATAGAATATCTATATTTCATTTTAACTATTAGAAATTGAAGACAAAACACTATTATACAGTGTGGAATAAATTCCATAACTTCGATATAGGAGATTTTTGAAAAGAATCCCGAAACACGTTACGTTTTGTTTTTTCTTGTCCTCATTTCTATGTATTCTTCTTGTCCTCATTTCTAGGTATTTATTATATCTGTTCCCTTTTTTCAAATGGTAAGGTATGTCAAGTGACACCTCGTTTGAAAGATATCTTCGCAAGGAATACAACACACTATTTATTTCTTGAATATTTTCAAAGCCCATTTGATAAAAAAGAAAACTACTTTTATGTTGAACACGTTTCGGCGTAAAGTTTTATGTTTTTGACATATGTTTTGATGCTTTGGAACCACGTTGTTTAGTTACAAGTGATAATATTAGTCACCAACATACGCTCGTCAAGTTGTTAAAGTAGTTTGAAATGCTGTATTTAACCGAAAATCTCTGTATCGAGATTCTGATGATGATCGGTTATGGTAACAGAAGACGAAGTTAGCTTGAGTTTGCTCAGTTATTCCGAGAACAGCATCCGGATATCTCACCCATTAGCCAAGCTACTAAAAGCAAAATTGAGACACAATACAACAATTTGGGTCATGTCAGGGTTATGCCCAGACAGCGAAATCCCACTGTTAAAGGAGATACCAGGCTATAGGTATTATTAACTATAAAAATCCGGTGACTCTAGCCGGGCAAATGGCCCGTAACAACGAGATACTAGATACTACTGTCCCGAAAATTTCTAGATCAGCTAAGCTGCATCCTTACAATATGCAGATACTCTAAGTATTAACAGAAGGATAATAATAATTAACAGAGGATGACCCGGACCGCTGAATCGAATGTTGCGAGCAGATGATGAACCTGCTCGACAATAACCAGATTTCATTAGCATCAATTCTTTAAAAAACCTTACATGGTGACGTTAATCGTCAAAATTATCGTTATTGGGCTGACCATAACCCTGATTGGATGCGAGAAACTCCTACTTAGTTCCCGCAAAAAGTCAATGTATGGACTGGAATAATAGGTGATCAGATTGTAGGATTCTTCGATGGTTATCTTGATGGAGCGTTAGCCACTTTATTTCCAAATACGTTAGATCCGGATTTACCTGATGATCAACAGGACGGATCTCCACCTCATTATGCTGTGATCGTTCGTAGATATTTAGACGAAGTTTTTCCCCATAGATGGATTGGAAGAAGATCACATTGAATGGCGGGCGAGATCTCCTGATCTTAGTCCCCTTGACTTTTTTCGTGGGGATAAGTAGGGAAAGATTCTATTCCCACGTTCTTCTTCCCATGTTCTATTCCCACTGCCGCCATATGGCCGGGGGGGTGTGGGATTACATATACTTCACACCCCTTTTGGCGGGGGGTTACATAGGCCTCACACCCCCCGGTCATGTGGTGGCGGTGGAATAGAACATAGGATCTTTCCCTACTGGGATATCTCAAGAGTAAGATCTATGTAACAAAACCGAACGATTTTGAGGACCTTAAGCAACGTATTAGGCATGAAATACAGCAACTCACATCAGAAATGTTATAAAACATTAGAGATGCATGTTATCTTCTATTTGTACTTTGCCAAGGAAGAAACGGTGCCCATTTTAAAAATTTGTTGCATTAAATATACGTAGGCTTTGAAAATATTCAAGAAATAAGTAGTGTGTTGTATTCCTTACGAAGAGATCTTTCAAACGATGTGTCACTTGACATACCTTTCCATTTGAAAAAGAAAGATCGGAGGTGGCTGGGCACTTCCGATAAGATAAACAAACAGCATACACATAGAAATGAGGGCATGGAAAAACAATACGTAACGTGTTTCGGGATTAAAAAAAAATTGCCTATATCGAAGTTATGAATTTTATTCTAGTTAAAGTTTCCGCACTGTATAGATAGAAATGTTTAGTATAGAATATCTATGTTACGGTAAAAGTACAAAATCGGCAAATGTGAACATTTACCGGTATATGTACACATCTACCAATGTGATAGGTAAATGTGAGTTTAAATCTGAGATCAGCTTTATATATCTACTTTTACCGGAAAATGTTTACTTTTTGTGTGTTACAATATCACGTGTGTCTTGTTGGACAGCCCATGCGTTATGTATGTTAATGTAATCCTCTAACAATTGCCAACAACATAATGCATATATCCACATTTTCCGGAAATAATTGGTAAATGTAAGTTGAACTCACATTTACCAAACAAGAAGGTAAATGTGTACATATGCCGGCAAATGTTCACATTTACCTAACTACGCACTTTTACCGTAACATCTATACATTATAGATCTGTCTCATATGAATAGAATATCTATCTTTGAATATTGATCTCTTAAGATTGATTATCCATCTCTCATAAATAAAATATCCATCTCTCATAAATAAAATATCCATCTCTCATAAATAAAATATCCGTACGAACTTTGCACTGTCATAATTAGTTTTCTTTGAATTATAATTAATTTCGTAATTTTTTAATTGACTTAATTCCATGCAATTTCCATTTGAATATAAAAATTGTCTATTAATTGCGAGTCGACGCTGTGCAATTAATTCTATTCGAAACAAAAACTGCAGGTTTACCTCTAATTACATTATTATTGCAAATGCATTCATTTCAATCTAATGAGTCTCTTTTTACCTGACATTCATACCTAAAACATTCGCAATTCAAAAATTGTTGAGTTGCAAATACATTTATGTTTCACAAATTGAGTTAAAATAATTGAACCTGTCATTTCAAAATGGGCATAAGTCCATGAATTAAAACTTTTCAGAATCAACAAAAATATGTTTTTTGTTAAAAAAGTCATTGATGCTGAAGAAACTGAATATAGAGATTGTTAAATAAAAAACATACACACACTCTTTCGCACTGTACTTTTTTCGCATGGAATATGTAAAACGCTTCAATGAATAAAATGGCGTAAAAAAGTGATATTTCAAAAAAGTGTGACTCGTGCCCTTTTCGAAATGACCGGTTCAATTGTTAATCTGCTCGAGTCAAATTCTTACTTCCTTTACTACGTTTTAATAGTTTCAAGAAGCCACAAATAATTCCCTTAATAATAATCTAATACAGTTTTAAACTTAATTAATTGGTATGATTCAATTAATATTATTCCTTCTAAGTCTTCTTTGTTATTAGAAGAACTAAAAGTATTGGATTCCTCACAAACAGTAATCTAATCGCTTACCCATTCAGCAGTCCGAATTAGTAAAACTAGTCGCTTTTAAACTAAAAATTAATCGTTTTCCGTGGGGTTTCGTAATATGTAGGGCCGGGAGGCAGATGGCGGGCCCTAAACAAATGATTTAAAATGCACTTGCATGAGACCGAAACGCAGCTGGAACACTTAATCGAACGAAAAGAAAAATTCAACTGATAGCCAGATCAAGCGGAAATAGATAATTTTTAGTGTTAATAAAACAGACGATGAATGGAAAATTGAGACAAAGAGTTCAGACAAAGTTCAACAAGAGCTAAATTAAGCTGTTTTTTGTTTAATATTGTTTGTCTATTATTAGGGATTGCAATACGGTGTCATTTTCAGTCCGGCCGAATTTCCACCGATCCTGCTGGATCGATGGAATTAAATCTAACGTAATAAACTTTGCAATCTACTGAGATCACTACAATTAGGTATTTGAGCATGCTAACAAGTCTTATTCTTATATTTATGACAGACATCATGATGAAACTGTCTAATGAAATATAATATCAATTTAAATGTCTATTTAGTTTAATCAACTTACTATAAATACTGTATTTGCCGGTGCATAAGGCGCACCCTAAAATTAAATCTACTTTTTGTGCAACTATCACGCTGACTTATGTTTTAGAGCTCAACCTCATCTTCATTGATCTGTCGCTGTCTTATTTTTAAAAGTAGTAACAAAACGGTTTTGGTTTTTAAAATTTGGTCTTTTTAGAAAAATTCGAGGTTATTAGATTTTCAAAATTGCTTTAAATAGTCTCACAGTAGTGAAAATAGCGAAAGTCTATGAATGTTAATTTTGTCAAATTTTAACCTCGTATTCATTAATCTGTCGCTGCCTTATTTTTCGAAAATGTTTACAAAGCGGTTTCAGATATTCAAAATTTGGACTTTCTGGAGAAATTTGTGGTTTTTAGATTTCCAAAATTCTTCCAAATAGTCGCGCAGTGAGGAAAATAGTGAGAGTCTACAAATGTTAATTTTGTAAAATCTCAACCTAATATTCATTGATCTGGCGCTGCCTTATTTTTTAAAATATTAATAAACCGGTTTCCGATTTTCGAAATTTGGACTTTTTGGAGCAATTTGTTGTTTTTAGATTTCCGAAATTCCTCCAAATAGTCACACAGTAAAGAAACTAGTGAAACTCTACTAATGAACACTTGTAGATTGTAAATTTCGGTCGTGACTTGTACTGCGGCCTTCATAGATCTATTGTACTCCACTCTCTTCCTCTAATCGTTAGTATACTTACCCATTTAGAGCGCCTCCTCAAGTCCTGATTCCCTTAGGAAAGACCTGACCCTATGCCCCCTGTGATGCAGACACACGCTAGTCCTTGAATCTTCTCAAACTGCTTCTTCATAGAGACCAGCTTGGTTCTACTTCCCCACGCAACTCACCCGTAAGTGATCGCAGGTGTCACTATCAAGGTGTACATCCATCGCAGGATTGTGGAGTTACAAGCCCACGTTTTCCCTGCTAGATTTCTGCACACCATTAGAGCGCGTTTGGCTTTTCCTACCACTTGTTCAGCGTGCCTGTTCCATAGGAGTTTGCTATCTAGTGTTATGCCCAGATACTTTATCTACTGTTTGTATTCTACTGCCCTCCTATCTAACAGTATGGACTGTAGACAGTTTAACCTTCTCTTCCTAGTAAATGGTATCACCGTGGTTTTGCTCGGGTTGAGTTTCAGTCCCACTGTTTGATACTATCTATTAGTTACTTTGAGGCCTGTCTGTACGATTTCACTTTGGCTATGATGATTATGTCATCGGCGTAACCTTGACATTTAATGTCTAGGTCGTTCAGCCTAACCAGTAATTCATCAACTACCAGGTTACACATCAATGGTGATAACACACCTCCATGAGGGCACCCTCGAGCAGTGGAAATCTTTATGGTGTCTTTTCCCACTTGTGCCTCCGCCGTTCTAGTTCTCAGCATTTCTCCAATCCTCTTTGAAGTTATTCTGTCGATATTTCTTCTTTCAAGAGCCGATTTGACAGTCTGGTGCGAGGTGTTGTCAAAGGCTTCTTCAATATCTGAAGAGGAGACATATGGCTACATCCTTTGTGTCTAGTGCTGCTTCTATATCATTTGTCAGCTGATACAGGGCGGTTTCTGTGGATAACCACACTTATATAATTTTTTTTTATTATTATTATTTTTAGTATTGTTGGCAGACAACAGCTACTGCCCGTTGGGCATAAGCCTCCCTCTTGCTCTTCCACGTAGTCCTGTTCTGGGCCGCTTGGTACCAGTTAATGCCTTCCGTTCGTTTTATGTCGTGGTTCCATCGCACCTGTGGTCTTCCTACGCTTCTTCTGTTGTTCCATGGTCTCCGTCTCATGATTTTCCGCTTCATTTGCCTTCATTTCCTGCGACATGGCCGGCCCAAATCCATTTCTGCTGTAGTATTTCATTTGTTACATCCCTTACTTTTGTCTTCTCTCTGATCCAATCGTTTCTTTTCTTCTTCTTCTTCCTAGCGTTTGTCCCGACTGGTGGCAGGGTCCGCTGTGAGGATTCGTTGTCTCCATTTCTTTCGGTCTTGAGCCACATCTGGGTAGATGTGCAGCCTTCAGGTCATTATGATTCGTATCAACCCACCTCTGCCTTGGTTGTCCCTTGGGCCTCTTTTCCGTGACTTCCAGGGTATATACTGACTTAGCTATTGTGTCTTCTTCTGCACGCAGCACATTGCATAACCAGCGTAAACGGCCTTCCCGCATTTTCCGATGGATCGGCGCCACTCCGAAACGTTTCCGTATATCAACATTGGTAACATGATCCATTCTAGTGACGCCGCATCCTTGTCTCCATGACGCTTAGCCGCTTAGCTTCCACTTCTTTTGTAGTGGGCCAACACTCGGTACCATAGAGTGCGACTGGACGGATAACAGTGCTGTAGATCGTGGATTTAAGGTAAGTCTTTCATCCGGCGGTCGCAGGTGACACCTGTCCTCGCACGCCATTTCAACCAAGATGCCTGCGTCCTTGCGTTGACCTCGTCAATGATTCTTCCATTGTCAGAGACAGTAGATCCAAGATATTTGACTTTTGTTACACGAGGGAGATCTTCTCAATCAACGCTGATGTTCCCAACTTCTTGGGGATCTAAAGTCATGTGCTCTGCCTTCCTTTTATTGAGTCGCAGGCCATATTCAGCTAATCGGTCACTCCACATTTGTGTTTAGTGCTGGAGTTCAAGTTTGCTGTTTGCAGTTAACATGACATCATCAGCATACATAAGCGTTCATGGGATTGGCTTGTGCAGGTCTGATGTGATATTATCCATTACAACAAGGCAGAGCCCTGGTGGACCCCTACCATGATGTTGAAATCATTGGTTGCTCCTGCAGCTGCTTGAACATAATTCGTCGGTTCTTCATAATTCAGTTAACAAGATATTCTGGAATTCCGCGCTTTTGGAGCGCCAACCAGATTACATCATGAGGCACCCGATCGAAGGCCTTCTCCAGGTCTAGAAAAGCTAGATGCAGTGATGTCAATCGTTTCTTTTCTTGTCTCTATAAAAATATTATATAACTTGTTATTCACAGGTTACAACATTTAACACGACTCGACTTTCGACTGGTGAAGGTCATTTTCAAGTGGATTATATATTGATGATTTGTTGGATTTATACTAAGGTTTTTTTGGCGGAGGGAGATGCCTTTCTGCAATTAGGGAATTACCTGGAGACAATTGTGCAAGATTAAACAGTTGCTAAAAGATTAAGTCGGTTTGCTCGTTACGTAGATTGAAATATTGAATTATTAGTTAAGGCAAGTTTTAAAATTGACAATTAAGGGAACATGGTAATAGTTTCTACATTGTAAGATTTTGTAAAATATATTTTTCTTATCTTATTTTGTTAGATAAGTGGGGTTTTTTAACGTTTAAAAGTACGTAAAATGTTTAAATAAAAACATTACTACGCGTAATAAATCGTACGATCCAGCAAAAATTCCAATCGGCTACGTCACCCGAACAACGTTTCATCACATTTGACATTTTTTGTGCGTTGTTGTAATATATTACAAATGCTCAGTCGGAATCTGCATAAAATATCTTTTATCCAAACAACATTCGATCCTCCGCGGAAAATCGACACCGCAGCAACAAACAACAAAAAATTCCATTGCACAGTTGAATGTAATTTGAAAAATGCGGCTCCATTTCGCCACTTACGTAAAGTTCTATTAATACTGATATTTTTCTACCATTCACTTTATTAATTAAAATTTTACTACGCATTCCAGAGTTTTCAAAATCTCGTAACACCGGACTATCCTATACATACATATTTAGCCTACACGACCGAAGAGAATCACATTTTTTTTACAGTTACACAAAATATATATATATATATATATATATATATATATATTATATATATATATATATATATATATATATATATATATATATTAATATTATATATGTATGTATATATAAAAAACTATAATCTAATTCTATTTTTAAACTAGATGCTAATTATGTAGATTATTATTGCATAATTCGAATAGTTAATTGAGAAGTTGTTGTTCAATTTTGAAGAAAATACATTAAATTGCAAATTAACAGCTTCCCAAATTAGCGAAATTGCAACAAATAAGTTTGTTAAAGCAAAAATTGCTGTTTAAAAAACAACAAGATGTAAATATTCCACTAGCAAATTTTGTCCAGTTGTCTAATCTATTATATAAACAATAAAACATGTAAATATTTGACAAACAAATTTTGTCTAGTTGTCTAATCTATTATTATCTGCTCTCGTTTATACCAGTATAATGCTAATTCTGTCATTTGAATAAACAAATGACAGTTGAAATACGCTCTACTTTATATTAGTTTAATGTTAATACTTTCAATCGTATAAACCAGGGGTCTGCAAAGTACGGGCCAAATCCGGCTCTCCAGGGTCACCAATCCCCGCGATAGCTAATAACCAGTGTCATTAATCCGGCACGATGGTTTATAAAATAAGTTGGATAAAAAGACACAGAATGATAATAACTCGGTTTTATTTACTTGCAAAGCTTAATGACAAATATATGAACATTACGAACATCCCTTTAGGCAGCTCTAAAATTCCTATCGTATATAAACACCACAGACTCCAGCAATCTTTCCCTAAACGACGTGGACGAATTCCAGACCCTCCTGACAAATTTAATCTTAAAACACTCCCCAAAACCAATTTTTACAAACCAACTCTGCCTCCCTTCATCCTGACGCTAATCAAACAAAAACGATCACTAACCGAATATACAGGGTGTTTCAAAAAGAATATACGTATTTCGCATGCATATAATTATTAAACTTTAAGACACACGAATATAAAACACACACATTTACGAACCTCTCAAGTTTCGATTACAATGTTCAATATGTCCTCCATCAGCGACAGGAACAATATCACACCGTTACTCAAATTCCTTCCATACTCGGGCAAGCATGTCCTTCGTCTCTGATGTTATGGCATTGTCTTCGTGCAGCCTCGGAAATACCTTACGACAGAAACCTTAATTTGGTTTAACCTTTGGCAACTCAATACAAACCCTTCCAAATGCCAACTTCTCATCCCCAATCACGGAATTTCCCCCAATTCTCCACATATCCAACTAGACACCATTGAGGTAACACCGACTCCACAAATTAAATAACTATACAAATGAGTACATATTTCAGCTCGTTTCTGCGAGGAGAGCAAGGTATCTCCATTACAACGGCCTCAAAGTTTTACAAATCTATACGTAGACCTATTCTCGAATACGGACACATAATAATGACTATTACCAACAACAAAACCTACAACATACTGGAAACAACCGAACGAACATTACGACATCCTAAAACATCCTCCATAATCCCTCCAATTAACATCTTTACAGACTCTCCCAAGACTACGAAAGACACAAACGACTACAAACCAAATGCAAAGCGACCAACACTCACTGGACCATCACAAATCTTCTATGCATCAGACGTGACCCTACCAAACCCTCCCGATACACCCAATCAAGACACTCCAAGACACTCGAAGTACTATACGACTAAACCCCTCATAACCTGTTGATCCTGTTTTTTTTTTAAATTTTATTTTGTATCATTCAACTATCTCTGTATAACTCCCGGGCAGAAAGACTCAGTGGTCGCTAGCCTTTTGTTGACATTTTGTTTTAAATGAATATTTCTTTTTCTGACAATACGCAGAAAAATTAACATATGCATAATAACTAACAAATTATTGAAATGTATTCCACTAACATTATAAACATTATAACATATAAACACATAAACATATAACATATAGACATTATAATATTAAAAATACTAATGAGATTGTGGTGATACGCGGTTGAATAATGTATCACTCACGGTTTGCAGAGGAATTTATTTACATGGACGATATATATACAAATGTACAAGAGATACAAACACTGTTGAGGGACTGACTGGAGCTGGACTCTCTGAAATGGACTCGACTGGTCTGGTTGACTGACTGCTGGTTGAGTCTGGTTGACTGGGTCCACTTGGCTGGACCGGTGTGTCTGAGTCCACTGGCTGAACTAGTGTCACTTCGCTGACTGGGTCCACTGGCTGGACTGGTGTGTCTGAGTCCACTGGCTGGACTGACTGGACTTTGTTGGTTGGTTGCGCCTGTTGGTTGAACTGAATTGGAGTCGACTTGCTGACTTGACTGTCTTGCTTGACTGTTTGCGTCTGATTGTCGGTTGCTTGACTGTGTGGATCGAACTGTCCTGTTTATTCGGGGTATATTCCAGGTATTTATATTATCTCCAGGTATACTGGTCCCTCATCGGGGGTGATTATTCGGCAATTTGTTGTTTTGGCGATTACCGATTCTCCTAATAAAATATTTTCCGAAATTCGTCCGAAAATACCTGGGTAATCCCCGTAATACCTTCGTAAAACAAAAAATACAAACATTTCTTAATCTGGTCGAGGATTACATTACCGATTCTAATAAAATATTTTCGGAAATTGTCCGAAAATATTTAGTTAATTATTGTAATGCCCTCATAATCTAAGAAATAAAAATGTAACGGCTCGTTGCCGCTACAAGATTTATGTAGTTGTGATTTTCCACTGACAGTAGTTGTAGGACCAATTTTATTGGTATTAATTATTAAAAGAGATTTAAGATGCCCATCAGTTAACTCACATCTCTAAACATCCTTTGTGTACTTCATTTTTGAGAATGTTTTCTCACGCATGTAAGTAGTACCAAAAACAGAAAACAGCCCATGAGGAAATTTGTGCGAGTTATCAAGTTGTACCACTGTAAGACTCTCTTCAAAATTCCAACAAAGATGAGTTTTGATGTTATCACTTTACCATAAATCATTAATTTCCATTTGGGAAGTTCCAGGACTATCGTTTCAACGTCAGTACCAAAAGGATTTTGAAAATCCTTAATGTCATTCGCAATGACATATAAAGTCTGAGAAATGAGTATCAAAATGTTTCTTCACGGTATTCAAAGCTTCGATATACCGCAATGTGTAGCAGTAAAGCCGATTGGAGCGACGAATCCTCAGCATACCACATTGAGCAATGTGCTATCAAGGGGTATACAGATGGTTCGAAAACGAAAGAAGGTGCAGGAGTGTTTGGCCCCCGTACCAAGTACTGCGAATCCGTTGGAATCTACCCAAGATTCTTCCAAGCAGAGGTACTTGCAATCGAAAGCTGCGCACAATTTAACCTCGACAGGAACTATCACAAAAATTGCGATCCTTACAGATAGTTAAGCAGTAATCAAGGCTATTAGCTCATACACCATCAAATCCAAACTGGTATGGGATTATGTGGGAAAGCTAAACAAGCAGAGAAAATAAAGTAACGCTATATTGTACACTAGGGCACACTGGTATAGAGGGAAATAAAGAAGCCGATCATCTAGCAAACAAGCGATGTAGTAATCTCTTTATAGGTCCGGAAGCCTTTTGTGGTATGAACACCATCCATAAAAGTTTAGATGAAGAAATTAAAAAACAATGGACGAAAACCTGGAAAGAACTTCCAGGGATAAGACAATCCAAAGTAATGTTGGGATCTTTCAACCAGAAAATAACAAAGGCTTGCCTGAAGCTAAACAGGAACAAGCTTCGAATTCTGACAGGAGTCCTAGCGAGACACTGTAGACTTAGAAAACACCTCAAGACCGTAGAGGAAAATTACACTTGCAGATTCTGCAGCTCCGCAGAGGAAGCCCCATACATCTTCTCAAAGACTGCGGAGCATTACTCCGTAGGAGACAAATGTACCTTGGAGCTCACTACTTGAACGAAGACAAGTTGCACTCATTGAATCCCACCCAGATCCTGAAATTCTTAAAGCAATCAGGAAGCGCTATAAATAGGTAAGTATATCAACGATTGGAGGAAGAGGGTGGCGTGTAGTAGATCTATAAAAGTCGCAGTAGAAGTCATCGCTGAAATCTACAATCTACATCTACTATACATCTATATTGTCTGTTCTAGTTCATATTAGTCTAATGCTAATTCTTTCATTGTATGTACTATAAAGAATGTAATTGTAATTTCAAAATTGCGATTTTTTCAAGGTTTGGCCAAAGTGTGTGCATATCATGAACGTTTTGATAGTAATCTCTGCTGTATCCACGCATTAGTAATTAGAAGAATAAATAAGAAAACGTTTATCGTGGCTTGATCAAATATGCAATAATGCCCGATGCGTGTAAACATACATTTACGAACACTTGAAGTACGCTTGCCGAAGGAATACATGTATCGTATATCATACCACTCGTTAACTTAATGCCATCTTAACTACGTCTCTATTCAAATTATCCATTTTTTTTTATTAATTCTTGGAGATTTATTTTCGAAACTTTCAAAGATAACTCGACGTGAATTTATTTAAACGCCAGGAATTTCTTAATACTCTTATTGACTGCGTCATGGAAATTTTCTCTATAAATATTGATTTTCCTTCGATGTGTAAATATTATTTTTAATAGATAACGACGTTTTATTTCGAAGACATATTTTATAAAAAAACATGTCAAATTTATTCTTTAAAAAGACACATTTGATAGCTAACACGTCAAATTTAACATTTAGTGTCAAATTTTAATGATCATACATCACATTTTTTAATATAACTGTCTGATTTGTTAGCAAAAAATTAGATAGATTACTTTACATTTTTTGCTATTAAATATGACAGTTTAATAAAAAAAAATTGATGATTAAATTTTTACAATAAGTAGATAGCAACATCAAACTTTACAAGGAAATTGTCAGATGTTAATATAGAAAAATATATGATTTAACATTACCTTGATACAATATCAATGTGACAATCTATTAAACTTAGTTGCTGGTATTAATACTTAGTTTTACTTTAAATAGATAACAATATCGAACTTGACACGTAAAATGTCAGATCTCAATATAGAAAAATATCTAATCTAGCAATACCTTGTTACTATATCAATGTGACAATCTACTAAACTTAGTTGCTGGTATTAATACTTAGTTTTATTTTAAACGGATAACAATATCAAGCTTGACAGGTAGAATGTCAGATTTCAAAAATATCTAATTTGACATTATCTTGATACTATATCAATGTGACAAACTACTAAACTCAGCTACTAGTATTAATATTTAGTTTTACTTTAAATTGAATTCAAAGTCAAGCTTGACAGGTAAAATGTCACATGTCAATATAGAAAAATATTTAATTTGACATTATCTTTATAATATATTAATGGGATAATCTACTAAACTTAGCTACTGGTATTAATACTTAGTTTTAATCGAAATAGATAACAATATCAAGCTTGACACGTAAAACGTCAGATGTCCATGTTGAAAAATAACCAATTTGATATAATCTTGATACTACATCAATGTCACATTCTAGTATACTTAGTATAATACTTATTAGAATGCAAATTATTATTCATTATATGCAAAATATTTCAACAAATTCGCGAACAAAATATTTTCGTTTTATGTTAATGCCAATTATGAAATTTCGTACGTTTTACAAATATCATTCGCATCACAAAAATACATTTTATTGTTTGAAAACGTTCCATCAAGGAATTTTAATTGTTGCAAATTTATGCGAAGGGGCGCGTCGCGCACATAATCATTTGTTTATATTGCCATTCATAAATTCCTACGTCTTTAACCAATTTTAAACAGTTTTCACCAACAATATTCATACATTTATTCATAAATTATCTATCATAGACAAGTCTAAACAAACAGATAAGACAAGACAAACAAGACTGAATAGATAGGACTAGACGGACAAATCTGGACAGACAAAACTAGAAAGATAAGACTAGACACAGGATTGGACAGACAGGACTAGATAAACAGGATTAGATAGACAATGTTAGACTAGATATGCAAAATTAGTCTGACAGGTCTATACACATAGGACTAAGCAGACAGGGCTATACAGACAGGACTAGACAGACAAGGCTAGACACACAGGACTAGACATAGAGGATAAAGCAGACAGATCTAAACAAACGAGACTAGACAGACAGGACTAAACAGACAGGACTAGATATATAGACTGGAATATACAGACTGGACTAGACGGACAGGATTAGACAGACAGGCAGGATTCATTTAGTCGAGTCCTACCGTCTTTCATAAATACGTGGGATAGCACATTCTGGCATCAACCGCCTCGCCTCAATTCATAAAAAATATTTCCCAATTTTGAAAAAAAAAATTATTCAAAAACTTAAAATCTTCGAAATTTTCCTCAAATTAGAAAAAAAACCGATAAACTTCATATGTCTAATTTGATATTTAGAACATAAATTATATTTCAAATTTGTTGAAATTCAAATAGAAAATGTTTCCAGAAATGTTTAAGTCAAAATAAGATTTTTATATATACCGACAATTTTTAAAATTACATTATCAACATGACATATTATTTTATCTATCATATTTTGACATATGTCAATCAATTCACACTGTATCACATCGTAGACACACCATCCTATAATAAGCTGTGGAAGATTTGCATTGACAATCTCAAACGGAATATTTATTACATGAACTAAATTACATGACATATTATTTTATCCATTATATTTTGACATATGTCAATGCATTCACATCCTATCATATTCCAGACACACCATCCTATATGTAATAAACTGTCGAAGATTTCCATTCACAATCTCAAACTGAATAACTTAATCTCAACTCGCCCTCCTCGGTAATCCCATTGCTCATTTTTCTGTCAGTCGTTATATAAAATCGGTTGGCGTGCGGACGTTTATGGAATGGAATTTCAAAAGCAAACACTTGAAAATGGCCCCGGAATTCGTAAACACTCACTGAATGTAATAAAAACTGATAAATGAATGGAATAATAAATGTATACACATAAATGCAATGACAAATACTCCGTTCATGACATGCTAACAAAGATTCATATCTACACATTAAGTTGACTAACAAAAAAGTTTATTGTGTTCTAGTTGGAATGGATTGCGTGGACTAGATCAAAACTTGATCAAAATAGAATGAGGAAATAAATAGTTTATCCTTATGGCAATTCTAATTTAAACATTCACTTGAAGATATGATTAATAATGAATATATTGTTTTAAATTTAACGTTTTATAATACATATTAAACAGTGTTGGTCAATATGTCACATTTTTTGAGTCTTTAATGATTTGTTGGATAAGCATTGTAAGCTGTCTTGCTAAGCCTGGGCCCTCGTATTTTAATGTTTCGTTGGGGATGCCGTCTATTCCTGCTGCTTCCCTGTTTTTTAGTTTTCTTAATGTCTCTTCAACTACGGACACGTCTGTGACTGTTTCTTCATTTGTTGTTATTGTTGGTACTTGTATTTCGGGTTGTTTTTCTTCAGTTGCGTATAAAAGCCGGTCCAGACACTTCGCTTTGTACCGTTACTTTCGCTACCTTTTGTTTGTGCGGCCTTAGGACGGAATGAAAACGTTGCAATTTTTAGAGCGTCGACACGGTGCAGATATATCTATATATTTCGCACAGTTTTAATGAAATGGAGGAGGTACTAGTCTAGTCATTTTTTAACAAAATTAATCGGCAAACGGAGCTACCTTCTGCCCGCGCCGACTTGTCTGCACAGTTCATGGATATCTATGCTCCCTAGCTCAGTTATCGCTGCAAATGTACCGTCTTCGCGCCGTTTTCAAAACTGCGCACTTTTCCTATCTACACGCGACGTTTTATCTGCAACGTGTTGAACTGTGCAGACAAAAGGTTGTGCAAAACGTAGCGTCTGGGCCGGCCTTAATGTTGCAAGTAGTTAACCCATGATTGGTTATATGGTTTAGTTCTATAAGTCTTCTTCTTTAAGTTATAGTGGTTTACTTCTATAAGTGGCTGTGTTTGACTAGTAATCAAGGTGTCAGATTACTAAGCCATAAGTTCCGGGTTCAAATCCTGGAGCAGAAGTATGGAAAAATAAGCCACCGTCCTCCTGTGCATGGCTCTGGCAAAGCCATCACAGTAATCTGCCACGAAACCCCTCCTAATAGTGGCTCGCCAGCCACGTTAAAAACTGTAAGGGCTCGTACATGTGTCTAAAGATCAAGACACCAAGCACAGGTGTAAGAAGAGGGAGGAGATCCAGGTCCACGTAGGACTAGTAGCACCACTGAAGAAGAAGAAGACTAGTGAATTCTTTCATTTCCTTTCATTGTCCTCTAATCAAGCGCCATATTTCCTTCTGCAGATCGAGAAGTGTTCCATTTGCTTCGAAAAGCTTTCCCAATCTTCGATTTTGAAACTCCTGACCAGCGCGATCAATAGTAGTTTATGAAACAAGTGTTTGGAGAAGGGCTTTTGTGCATGAGTTGTCAAGCAAAAAATAATTGTTTCTCACCGATAATATTGAAAAATTCTAATTTTGACGGATAAAATACTTCAAATCACTGACACAATAAGGGTAGAACGTTCAGCGCCTCCGTTGCAAACATTGCAAACTAGTTAAAACGCACAGTGTCGGGAACACTATTTGGTCGCTGTCGATGTAATCTAGGTTAACCTAGATTTAAATTAGATTAGGTTATGGTTAGGTTACGTTATATTACAGCCAGAGAAATCCAAACTGAGAGTCCTAGACTTCTGGATTCAAAATAAGAAAAATTATTTCGATTTTAATGTACGTCAGAACATTTATTTTTTCTATTTTGCGTCTATAATGAAGTCACTAAAGCACTCATATGGGTTCGTTAATGGCTCGTCGAGTGCGATACAATTTTCTCAATATGTATCGGCGATTTTTTATTTAGAAATGGCATAAAATAGAAAAAAATAGTATAAAAAACTCCTTCATAAGTTGTTTTTCGCACTTGTCCAAGCGTGGACGCGTGCTGAAAAATCGCGCTTATTGAACTCGTTCTTTAATATACTATTCACTACGTCTATATCTTTTGTTTAGTGATGCGAGTTGTTGTAATCATAGTAACAACAAATAGAAATCGTTTAATAATGAATCTCCATTTCATTTGCAATGGAATTTTACGCACGATTTGGATATATTGGACGATATTGGACTATAATAATGACATCCTTCACACGTAATAAATTGCTTTAATATGAATGAGAAATTTTTGGTATGCGAGTAGATAAAATAAATTTAAATCTTTCAATTATTAATCAATCCACCAAATTACCAACAGAATACGTCAAATATTTTTTTTTGTTTTGTCAAAATCTGAATTAGAATTGTTGTCGTCTTTGGAAGACTTTCAAATAAATTCTGTTTCGTTTAGCGAATTTCGATTAGTAAACGGTTTTGTTTTTGTGCAATTATGTAATTGCATAACGCGCATTCCTCCGCCGGGGCATTTAAATATGTGCACGGTAAATACGTGCTAAGTAATTGTATAAGCGAAAATTGGAAAGTTTTTTTTAAACAGAACTGATTTGAACAGGAATCATAATATTAATGTTGTATAAACTGCATTAACAGTGGTGCACATTTGAAGCGGCTATTTACTCTGATATTATCAATTATTTTCACGTATTTTTTATTAAAATTTAGAGAGGTTATTTTTTATTATTGGATTTATATTAATGGAATAAAAATTTGTTAAATTATCTCTAATTTGCTTTTTACTTACAATATTTCTACGATTAGTTTTCATTTTTTTTCCAAATTTTCTAAATATAAAAAAAAATTTATAAAATTTTTACGAATATTGTTCCCAATTTTGTACAAAAGTTTGTAAATTTCGTCAATTTTTTTAAATTGTACTTTCTCTTTCGCTACCAATTTTATTTATTTTGTTTATCAGATCCCTTTTATGATTTTTGGCCCTATTATGTCTAAAAAACATCAGTTATAGCTCAACTTTTTTTGTATGGAGGATGCTTGTGGGGGTTGTGGGTAATATAGTCCCATTGGTATTTTTTATTGGGATGTATGTGTCCCCATGGGTTAGTATGAATGCAAGTATTGCCCAAAATTTGATTTCTTCTAATTACAATATGATCTTATATTTATGAATGGTAAGGCGTAAAGCACATCTCACACAGGCCAACTTTGCACATTGTTCACAAGGTTTTGGTTTGCGTGTCTTTGCCCTTTGCTGAACAGTTCGCACATCTTCTTCTGGAGCTACCTTCAACTGGGAGGTGATCTCCAAAATTGAGCATAAATTTCATTGTTTTGGATGGACGTCCAGCAGATTTCTTACGTTTGATTGCACTTTCTTGTTTGCCCACAGCTATCAACTGTTCTGCTATAGGAACAACAGATTGTAACAGTGGCTTTTTTATTCTTCGTTGAACAGAATTGACGCATTGACGACAGATGTCATTAAAAATTTATAGGAAACCTTTTTCTGTCATTTTTGCGATTTTCTATCAAAGTAATAACAACCGACTTTTTGATCCGATAGTCTACTCCAGCCATTATTTTATTATAGAGCACAATTGCTTCGGGGCATGGTACCTCCTTTTTCTCACCATCCTTTTGCTTTCTAGTTGTGCTTATTACATCACTATTCGTACAATTTGTGATCACAAGAACCTCCTTGCTATCTTGTCACCTTACGACTAATGTGCCCAAATTATTATATAAGAATTCAGAATCACTTTTCTTTACTTTCCCATCAAACTTTGTCATAAATTTTCGCGAAAGAATACAAGTTCCTACAGCAGGAAAGGCAATGTTGTCCATCAGTCTAACACTTGTAAAGAAGCGATCAAATGCTAAAGTGACTCGTGAATCACGAATTGTAGAGATAAGTGACGATACAACCTTTTCCCCTAAGGTAGTAGTGACTTTTCCTACAGTATCGTCTCTTCCAGAATAAATATTGAGATCATATACATATCACGTTTCCGCATTGTTCCCATATTTTGATTTCACGCTTGATGAGTTTCAAAGGGAGATATTGCTTCAGACTTGAGCGGCCTTTGAATTTAGCCATTGATTCGTCAATGCTCTGGAATGCACTGTCATCTCTGCATTTTTGAAATGTATATTTCTGGCAAGAAACTACCTTATCAATGCAGTATGCTTTAGGAGCATCAGTTCCTTTTTCTGGGTAATTGAAATATATCTTAGAGTGAAGTAGTTGGGCGCGATTCCGAGCAATTGCAGTTTTTATAGCCTCATTTCCTAAGGATGCATTCTTTGAACAGTAGTCGGTGAAGTTAGGAACTCTATTGTAAGTCATAACAGGCATAATTCCTAATAGCATAATTTCACCGGCATCTGTATTATCGACATTAATTTTCTTTTTGTTGGCTTTCCTCAGTATTTCCAGTCGGGAATTGCTACATTCGGCAATAAATATCAAACTACGTGGAAAAACTTGCCAAAAAAATTCAAGTTCATCCGATTGGACTTGATGTTGTGGCCTTGATGTTGTAACTTTGAATCGAAGTCTAAATGAATTTGGAACCGCATTCCAGGAAGTCACTTCAGGGGTGGAAATGGGTTCAGCATCTGTTGATACCTCGTTAGAGTCGTCCGATGAATCTTTAGAACTTTGAGCATCTTCGGCACTTTGAGAGCTGTCGCTGTCTGGTTCGAAGTTTTGATCTTCCAAAGAGTTCCATCGTCACAAAAGTTTTCCCAATATTCTTTTAGTTCGTCCTCAGTGAGGTGTCTTTTTCCGTCCATTCTATAAAAAAATTATAGCTGTAAAATACCAAATTGTAAATTCTACATTCCAGTAAATGTTACGCATTTTTTTACCTTTTTGCTTATTGAGAATGCCCAACAATCTATTTTATCCAAATAACTTTGGTAGAATGCACAGAAACACAGTTACACAGCCGTAAAGCCGGAGTTATATTAGAGCCACGCCGCGTGTCGCAACGCTGCCTGACGCAACGGCGTGGTGATTATACTACAGTGTCGCGTCGCCGCGCGTGCTGTTTTTTCTTTAATCATTTATTGTTAATTAATCTTTGTGTCAGTTCAGTGGCGACCGCGTAAATGTCCGCACCTATTTGCAATGTTCTTTTCTTTTCGATGTCTCTTATTTTCAATGTCTCTTTTATAGCAAATTTTATAAATTCGTTAAAATAATTGTTAAAAATATCTTAGCCTGTTGCCAATTGGGTAAAGCTCTTATTTGCTCAATTTTCTTCATGAAATATTTTCCCACAGAAAATATTAATGTCATTGCTAAAAAGTCCAGAGCTTAGGGCTATCATTTCCGGACTATAAACGGTTATCATCATTTCCGGACTTTAGGGCATAATTATTGCGGCTTTTCACTATTGCGGATTACAACAAAGTTTGTTCAACAGAAACGATACAAATATTTTACAAATAGATGGTTTAATGATTATTCCGGAACGTAGTTACCATCTACAACAAGACAAGAGGTCCCGACAAGAGTAGACAAGATCAGACAAAAGCAATTTATACTCTCTTACTAGATCAGTAAGTTCGTCGGCGGACATCTTGCGTGCGTACTGAAATGTGGTAGACGACTGCTTGCTTGCTCGTCAACACACTGCGCCGGAATGCGCGTAGCCACGTGGTGATTATACAAGCGCGGAGCAAGCCAACGCGTTACTTCCCCCACCAGCGATGCCACGCCGATCGAAATCGAGTGGTCTGCGTGGCGTCAGCTCGCTCGGCGACACGCGGGACTGTGCTAATGTAACCACGTTCATACTAAATGTATGTAACCGATTGCAATCCCACGCGTTGCGACACGCGGCGTGGCTCTAATATAACCCCGGCTTTAGATGAAAAACTGCGGAATGACATAATTATATGAATGAAACATAATTACAGAAAATAGGTGGGGGGAGTACATGGTTTTGCCTATTTTATGAAAATACCAATGGGACAATGCTCTATGAACATTTACAGTGAATTAAATCCCACCGAAATATATTACTTGGTGCTTGGGACATATGTGTCCCGTTAGTAGCGAAAGTGTTAATTTTTATAGGATATTTTGTGAATATGTAGAAATTTTTGTATTTTTTTTTTAATAATAATTATAAATTATAATTATTGTAACATAAAAAAAATATACAAAGGGCTACCGAGGTCCTTCTGCCAATATTTTTTACATTATTTCAATAAATATTAAATGTGTTAAAGCTTTTCTTAAGTTTTAAACATGTTATTTTATGAATTTTAAAAATTTTCAATTTTTATTACTAAATCCTTGATCTATTGAACTTGATTGAGATTATTACGATTTCTAATTTTCTCTTAAACTATTAGTTATTATAAAATTATTTCTTAAGTTTCCGATTTTTCAAATTCCAACATATAAATTACAATATATTCCACACAACCCTAGCCGAAATTGAATCTGGGGACCTACTCGGGTGTAGAATGAAGTACCCGATATATAATGTAATGCGCTATAATTAAGGCTCCCGTACGATTGACCCGATCGAATAATTAGTAATTATTCTTAATTTTAAGTTACTTAATAACTTAATGTTTCCTTGATGAGTTCTAACCTAACCGGTGGCAACAAGTAGAAGGGAATCCCGATGATACGGGAGAAAAGTAAATTTAAAAATTAATATTTACAGTCCGGTGAAGCTCCGCCGCTTCGTATAGTCCAAAATTATTCGTATAGTTGAACTATACGAAGGGTTACACAGCCGATCGCGCCAACCGTAAAAGAGCCTTCAACATAGTGCATTACATTATATATCGGACACTTCATTCTACGCCCGACACATGTCACATTTTTTGGTCTTTTATGATTTGTTGCGTTAGCCTTATAAGCTGTTTTGTTCTGGGTCCCCGTATTTTAATGTTTTCATCTATTCCTGCTGCTTTCCTGATTTTTAGTTTTCCCAATGCCTCTTCAACTTAGGCCACGTCTAGGACTATTTCTTAATTTGTTGTTATTTTTGGTACTTGTATTTCGGGTTGTTCTTCTGCAATCGCGTATAATGTCGACAAGAAGAAGACTTTCTATAAGTTGTTTCATTTCCTTTCATTGTCCTTTTATAATGCGCAATATTTCCTTCTGCAGATCGTAGAAGTCGTATTCCATTTGCTTAATAAGTAGAAGGGAATCCCGATTAGGGCTTCACAAGAGAGTCTCGTTTCTGATCTCATCTTCAATCTTTGACTCTGACACGGGCAGCCGTAACATTTTCTTCATAAATTTGAACTGCTCGTTCTGTGCTCGGGCAAGTTCGCGTTACGCGGATTCAAATTTATGAAGAAAATGTTATGGCTGCACGGAACGAGATCAGAAACGAGACTCTCGTTTGATGCTCTAATCCCGATGATACGGGTGAAAAGTGAATTTAAAAAATAATATTTACTGTCGGGTGACTGAACTGAAGCTCCACTATTTACCCAATCGGGCCAACCGTACAATAGTCTTCCCGATTAGGGCTTCACACGAGAGTCTCGTTTCTGATCTCTTCTTCAATCTTTGCCTCTGACACGGGCAGCTGTAACATTTTCACACTACTCATTCTGGGCTCGGGCAAGTTTGGGTTGCTCGGGTTCAAATTTATGAAGAAAATGTTACGGCTGCCCGGAACGAGACTCTCGTGTGAAGTCCTAATCCCGATGATACGGGACAAAAGTAAATTTAAAATATAGTAGTAATATTTACTGTCGGGTGACTGAACCGAAGCTCCACTATTTACCCGATCGGGCCAACCGTACAGGAGCCTTCTAGGTGGTGCATTACATTATATAATAGGCACTTACACCCTTCCAGTTTCCTGTTTCAATTTCTACTAGGAAACCTCTGATTAAATCATAAACTGAACAAATTCCTAATTAAACTTTCCTTAAAATTCAATTAAAAATCAAATTATTTCTTTATCGGACGAAAAACAAACAAACACATTTTATTATCATTCGGTATTTCTTTGTCTGTAATCAAAATTCCAATCGATAGAATTCATGGCTCTAATACACAGCCTGTAATTTCCATTATCAATTTAGTATTTAGCCGTTATTGAAAGCTTATTCCAGAAATAAATCTTTATAGACATTCCTGAGTTAATTGATGTTTGATAACGAAACTATGCGGATGATAACAGATGCAACACACCTTATTAATAAATATTTATAGTAAATGGAAAATAATAAAAAATAATAATAATAAATAAGTGGGTGATAAGATTCGGAGCGTGGAGGATTTGTGGAAACAATGGACATTCCAATGCGATTGATAAAGTTTTGTTGAACAAAAATATTGTGAAATTTATCTGAAAGCTAATTAAAAACGTCTACAAATCGCTCAAAAAGTTACTATTTAAGTGTATACTTAATCTAGTCTCAATGAAACACGACTAATTGAGTCTCAAATTAATATGGACGGGTTGTAATTAAATGTCTAGTTTAGAGGTAGGCAAATGACACAGGCTTTTAATGATATGACTAGTTGAAAGGTTAAATCCCTCATCTAAACTTTATGAAATTTAAATCTTCGTACACAGTCAGCGTATAGTCCTGCTATAGTTTTACTATAGCTGTGTGACTCCTTCGTAGAGTCCAAAACTATTCCTATAGTTGAACTATACGAAGGGTCACTCACACAGCTATAGTCAATCTATAGCAGGACTATACGCTAGTTTTCTATATCGTGTGTAATTAGCTTAACTAATTTCAATATTGAGACGGTGGTGGCCTCGTAGTTAAGGTGTCAGACTACCAAGCCATAGGTCCCCGGTTCGAATGCGGGAACACAAATATGGAAAAATAAGGCACCGTTCTCCTGTGAATGGCTCTGGTAAAGGCGTCATAGTAAAAATTTGTCTCGAAACTATTTGCGTAAGATCAAACCCCCCGATATATGCAAAATATATCATAAATATTACATTGAAATCAGGAGGGCCGAGTAGAGACGACTATCTTCAAGAGAGCATGGTAGATGTGGAGTTTAGGAACCTTTGTGTGTCAGTTTTAGAAAATAAATTGGTGGATTTCTGCAAACCCTCACCATAATTCCATTATTATAAACGGAAATAGATAAATTTTAACGGTGTCTCTGTTCAATTAACTATTAACGTTTCTCTTACAGAATCGGCCCGATTGTGTTCTAAACTTGTGTAGTCTGATTTAATCTCATCTGGTAATCTGCGATGTCTAATTTCTGGTGAAACTTTAGTTTCAAGTGCATTGCACAGAGGAAAAACTGGAAAGAATTTTGCAATGAAACTTTTCTATCTGCGTTTTAATTTCAGCTTAAATAATATTTTTCACGGAATTCTCTCACGTTTAGTTTATGCACTCCATCTTGGAATTCTTTGCATATTTTTACTCGGTGTTGCAAACGTGTACTCACCGACAGCTTCGATTTCTAAAAATAGTTCGATTCAGACTCAAAATATCTGATTTATTTCTTCACGTTTTCTCTTCTGTGTGTGTACGTGATTTTTTACTTTAGGTTCAGAAGTCGAGATTTTTTAGCTCAACATATATTTTGTGTTTGCTTGGTTTGCAATTATGATCGGTTTATCGATAAATTGTTAGTTTCCGTGTTATTTGCGAAATTTTGGAAAAAAAAAAATTTGGAAATATGAAACAAAATAGTATATTTTGTAACAAGGGCGAAAAGTTGTCAATTTTTCGCGAGAGCGAATATGCTCATAATCTACGTCAAGAAGTACTTTTCGCGTATGAGTAATAATGTTTCGACTTTATTCAATGTTGATCCTTACCAACTCGACAGATAAAAAATCGCTAAAAACTAGGTTTTCTTATAGAAATTTAAGTTTTATTTGAAATATTTTTCAAAATGTCGTTTAATTTTCGAGTTATTTTCGAATATTTGACACCTTCAAAATTTGAAAGAAAAGCAAAATTTGACTTTGTTTCAAAGATGATTATTGCCAACTTGTCAGACAGAAAATCACTATATAATAAAAAATAATTCTCTTTAAGTTTTATTCGAAACATTTTTCAAAACTTCCCCTAGTTCCCGAGTTACTTTCCAATTTTGGAAATAAAAAATACACTTTTGGTTCCCATTTTCTCCTAAGATTGCAAATATTTCCAAGAATTGAAACATTTTATTTTTCTGTTACAGGTTTACAAAGCCACAGAGTTTTGCGGATTGTATAGGAAACGAATTACCTTTAGGCTGGGAAGAAGCTTTCGATGGCCAAATTGGCCCATACTATATAAACCATGTAAACCGTAAGTTCAAGACTCTTTTTCATAATTACTTCAAATACCAAATATTAATTTATTCAATAACTTTTTAAACTACATAAACTTAGTTCTGATTATTCAATCAATAGCATTAGTGAAAACCAAATCATAATTTGTTCAACAACTTTTCAAAATTTACACCATTTAAATTTTAATTTGAGTTTTCTATCGATTGCATTCTGGAATTAATAAAAACAAAAAAATAGTTCGTTTAAAAAAAATTACAGTTTATTTGAAATATTCGATTGATTGAGTTCTCGAATTAGTTCAAACGAATTAAAATTATTTGAATACTTACTTCGTACTCTTAAATATTTCTTCTTTTTTAAAATTGTTTTCTTTTTCTTAGGAATTTCGGTCTATTTTTTGTATCTTACAGTTAAAATAAATTAACATTTTTTGGGTAGAAATCGATTTTGCCAATAGAATGTGAGAAGAAAATTCTTTTCCAATTAGTCGGGCAATAAACGGAGGAATGTACAGTTTGAGTTGGGAAAAAATGACGATGTTTGTGAGCTGTTGGCGCCGGGACGTGTAAACGCAGAAGTTGGGATATTTGGAGCAGATGTTTCGCATCCACCAACAAAAAAGCTTGAAATAATAAAATAATATTAAAACAAAAACGTGAAAGAATTTCAAATGAAAACGAAAAGATTCGAAAAAAGTGTTGTTTTAATTGGGTTTGTGTAGGTTATTTTTTGTGCGAATTCGTTTAATTGGAACGAATTTGTGTAATTGGAACGGATTAGATTTTGCGAATAAATAAAACAATTTTTTAAGAAATTGATATGCAAGGTTTTTATTTTAAAATCGTTTGTAATTCAATTTCGTTCATTCAAACTTGTCTACTTCGCCTCCACCACTACCAGGCAAATCGTGAACTTTAACTGAAAATTGTTCAGAAAACATCAAAAGTTAAGAAACACATCCACTTAGTTTGGCCACCGGGCACCCATTTTCATGAACAACAATCTCAGAATCTAAAGGACAGTTAGCAAATCTCTGTCGATAGGGACGTTCGTTCACATTTGCTAGATAGGATAACATAATTCCGGCGACATATCCAACAATCTCTGTAAAGCTCTATCTCCATAAAGTGACGTAGCGCAGTGGAGAAGCTAGTCAGTTTCGAGCGGGATTAATCTACTATATCAAATTCGTCGAAACAAAGTTCATGTTTTTTTACAATTTGTTTTCAATTATTGAAATAATTATTATAAATTTAAAGTTCTAACAACTATTTCTTACTTTGTCCGTTTAAATATTCTCTCTCTCTTTCTCTTCACTGGCGTTACAGCCCTGGTTGGGCCCTGGCATTCCTCAGCTTCTTCCTCCACTCTTCCCTATTTATCGCTTCTCCTCTCCACTCTCTAGTGTTAAACAGATTTCTGGCATCCAATTTGTTACATGTTTCAAAAGAAAGTTCCTTGTACGTTTCTCGGTGTCTTTTTAAGTTATGATCAGTCCGATTCCGAAGCTTCACTGTGTGCTTCGCAGTATTAGGTTGTTTTACGGGGGCATGTTACTGGCCTACCCTCTTCCTTTGTCCGGGCTTGGGACCGCAAGGGTAAGTCTACTCAGTTCACTCGAGCCTCCCCAGGCGGAGTTCCTTTGAAATATTAAATTTGTCAATTTCGTGTTGGATTTTAATCATCACGAAAATCGCAGTTCGTCGTTGCTTAGTGTTTTCTTGTAACTTTTTTATAATTGTCTGTGAATATTTGGTAAAAATTTGCTTAGGTGAGTTCCTTGGTGATTAGAACTATATATTGTAATGGGATGTATGTATCCCAGAAGCTTTCAATTGAACTAGCTACTTTTTAGAGTATGTCAAGAAAAAATTTGAACCAAGCTCATTTTGAATTTTTGGCCATCAGTTGAGCAAAGTATCTGCAGATGAAGAACTAGATAATGTATCTGGAGAGTCTTCTTTAGAGCTAGATCCATATAACAATAGTGATTAGTCAGATGCAATATATAAGCCTTCTAAACAGGAGATGAGGTATCTGTGTATAACACTATATAGGACAGACACTCTTATTGGACAGACACGCTGAAGAAGTGGTAGTAAAAGCCAAACGCGCTCTAATGGTGTGCAGAAATCTGACAGGAAAAGTGTTCACAATCCTGCGAATGATATACATTATGATAGTGCGTATAGACCTGCGATCACTTACGGGACAGTTACTTGGAGAAGTAGAACCAAGCTGGTGTCTACGAAGAAGCAGCCTGAGAAGATTCAAAGACTGGCGTGTGTCTGCATCACGGGGGCGATAGGGTCATGCCCGACAGCAGCAATGGAACTGCTGCTGGATCCGACTTGAGTGACCGCCGCTGGAACTGACCGTTGCACCTTGTCATGGAGGGGGCCGCCTGATCTGCAATTGTTAGGTTCAGCAAGGAAGGAATAGGTAGAGGTAAAATAATCGGGAACAGAGACAGGAACAACAGGAACAGTCTCGCTGCCAAGATCTCCTGGCTGGAAGTACCACCATTACTACTACCATTTCGAGAAAAACTACACAGCAATGTGTAGTAGTTAGGCCGATTTAAGCGATGAATCCTCAACATACCACATAGAGAAATGTGCTATCAAGTGGTATACTGGTGGTTCAAAGACAAAGGTATTTGTGCAGGTTGGTTTGGACCTTGTTCCAAATATGTACTTTGAATCCATGAGAATCTACCCAAGTACCTATCTATCTTATATATCTTCCAAGCAGAGGTACATGCAATCGAAAGATATGCACAATTTAACCTCGACAGAAACTATCGCTACGTAACTATAAAATACGAATCGCCATTCTGTCAGATAGCCAAGCAGCCATCAAGGCCATTAGCTCATATACCATCAGATCCAAATGGGTGTGGGGCTGTATGGGAAAGCTAAACAAGCTCGGCCGAGAAAATAAAGTAACGCTATACGGTGTACCGGTGGTGGCCTTGTAGTCAAGATGTCGGATTACTAAGCCATAAGTCCCAGGTTCTAATCCTGGGGCATGAATATGGAAATAAGCCACCGTCCTCCTGTGCATGGCTCTGGGAAGGTCATCACAGTAACCTGCCAAGAAACCTCCCCTAAAATAGTGGTTCGCCACCAACGTTAAAAACTGTAACAGCTCCCTCCACTTGGGTCTAGGATCTAGATACCAAGCATAAGTGTACGCAGGGAAGAAGGTCAAGTGCATTAGAACCGTAGCACCAAATGAAAATACCAGGACACACTGGTATAGATGGAAACGAAGAAGCCCATCACCTATCAAGAAACTGATTCCCTTTATAGGTCCTGAACCCTTTTGCGGTATGAGTATGAACACCATCCACAAAAGTTTAGATGGAGAAATAAGATGACAATGGAGGACAAAGCTGGAAAGAACTTCCAGGGCTAAGGCAAACCAAAGTAATTCTGGGATCTTATACCCACAAAAGGCTTTTACCCACTTGCAAACAACATGCTTAAAATCCTGACAGTAGTCCTGACGGGACTCTGCAGACTTAGAAAACACCTCAAGACTCTAGGCCTAGAGGAAGATGACAGATGCAAATTATGTGGCTCAGCAGAGGAAACCCACATACATCTGCTCAAAGACTACGGAGCACTGCTGCGCAAAAGACAAATGTACCTTGGGGCCCATTGCTTGAAGGCAGAGGAGTTACAGTCTTTGAATCTCACACAAATCCTGAAATGCCTAAAAGAATCAGGACTAGAGAGGCGCAATTGGGTAAGTATACTAACGAGGAGGGTGGAGTACAATAGATCACTGAAGGTCGCAGTACAATTCACCACCGAAATCTACAAATCTACACCTAGATTTGTCAACTTTGACTTTCAATGCGAATTATTCACATTTGACATTATTCAACTAGTTAATGTCAAATTAGAATATTTTGTAACTTGGGTGGTAAGTTGTCAATTTGACGCGAGAGGTAAATTGGGCGCACGAACGAAGTGAGTGCGCACATTCGCCTGAAAGGACAATTGACAATACCGCCCGTGTTACAATATTTTTATTACTCATGCGAGGGAATGTTTCTTATAAGTTTGGGGTCCAGGGGTCATCAAAAATAATGGAACAAAAAATTAAGAATTTGCTTTTCAATTGTCTCCGGTGGTGTGGATTCGTCATAAGAACTCTCAATAGTCTCCGGTATCACAATAGAATTTACATTTATTTTAAAACATTTTCTTTAATTTTTATAATTGTTTGTACTGAAAAAAAATCTTGACACTTTCACGTCACTTTTTTAATATCGAGGTCGTGATTCTGTTTATTTTATTTGTTTTTTTGTAATGTATTTTTTTAATGTAACCTAGCGATATTGAATATTTGCGTGCGTTACCCAGGTTATGTGGAAATACGAGAGGTGGTATTTCTCGTATTAAAAAACGTGCGTCAAGAAGTACTTCTCGCGCATGAGTAATAAAAAATAATTAAATTAATTTAACAGATATTAGCAAATTAATATTCAGAATTAACTAGTAACATTTTTTAAACTCGACCTAAATACGAATTGAAATTTCCTGTGACATTATTTTCTCCGTCAAGTTCTAAAGTGAACTGACGAGACCTATTCAACCTGGTTAAAAAAATGAACATTATGTAACGAATCGGATGCCCGAGCTTTGATTACTCCAATAAACGTTATTATATAATTGGTTTTGATAAAAATAAATTCCGACGACAATTTGCAACATTTTATTAACCACGAAATGAAGCCTGGAGAGAATGCCTTCACATCAAACTTAATTTCTTTGCACACAAATTTCAACTGTAAGGTTATTCACCTTATCAAACATTTCCTTTTATTTTCTATTATAGTCTTCAGCACGAGCTTATCTAACGTTTTCTTGAATTTTCCATTACAAGCATTTTCTTGCATTTTCTATTATAGTCTTCAAGACAATGCAATAACATCCTTCACAAGATAAGAACAAGTTACAAGGTTTTGCCAAAACAAAACAGTTTTGTTAAACACTAAACACAGCTTGGTACGCTCTACTTAATACTACATTTACAAACTACATAATCTAGTCTGTTTCTATTGCCAACTTTGATAATTTATCTATTTACTCTCCACAATTAAAACTTACTTAACTCCGTTTTATAACTATAATTATTGTGGAGCGAATAATCTAATTGGATTTTAAACGTCTTAATTGGCGATTACCATAGGAAAAATGATGATTTAGATCTCCATTAGTGCGGGAGATAAGTGCTGCACGTAGATATATCAATTTCCTTCTATTTTCTGCCGCCTTAACGTCTTCATTTATTATTTGCCAACAATAAAAACGCGCTTATTAAACTGCATTAAGATTCCATTTAGATATAGTGCGTGGATAAAGTAAATTCTGCAGAATATTGAGATGCAATTCAAGAGATTAATTCTGTTTTGATGGATCGTGTGGAATTGGTAAACAGACTTCAAGCAATCCGAGTCGTGGAATTTTGTTTGTACGTTTCTTGGTAATTTACGACCATTTTTTGGTAATAAATTTATAGGCTTTTCGTAATTTTGTTTGGTAAATGTTTTTATGCCGGATAAATCAAAATTCCTTTCATTCTCGTCAGATTATATCATTTCCGGAACCTTCGTCACTGGAAATGTTTTCTCTGTCTGTTTGCATAATTATAAAAACATAATTACGATTATTTACTTGTCTAGTTTTCGTAGTCTCGTCTAGACAATTGTTTGTATACTCTTGTTTGTCTAGTCTTGTTTATGTTGTCTTGCTTGTCTAGTTTTGTCTATCAGGTTATGTTTGGCTACTGTTGTCTGTCTAGTCTTGTCTGTCTAGTCTTTCTAGTCTGTCTGGTCGTATCTAGCCTAGTCTTGTCTGTGTAATATTGTCTGTTTTTTTTATTGTCTATTTTGTCTTGTCTGTCCAGTCTTGTTTCTCTTATCTTATATGTCTAGTCTTGTCTGACTAATCTTGTCTGTCTAGTCTTGTCTGTCTAGTTTTCTTTGTCTAGTCTTCTCTGGCTAGTCTTGTCTGTCTAGTCTTGTCTGTCTAGTCTTGTCCGTCTAGTCTTGTCTGTCTAGTTTTGTCTGTCCAGTCTTGTCTGTCTAGTCTTGTCTGTCCAGTTTTGTCTGTCTAGTCTTATCTGTGTAGTCTTGTCTGTTATAAGTGCCTCATGATACCTGTACCTACTCCCATTTATTTATGGTTTCCAGTCTTATCAAAATCTAATCTTAGCTACAGCGACTAGAAGCAGAATCAGTAAATGAAGTCTGGTTCCTGGTAGGGTATTAAGTCGTCGGCTTTGGAATAGATAAAGTGCTGGGGCCACACATTGCGCTCACACTTCAATTTTTTGAACGGAGCGGACTGAATCGACCGTTTCGGGTTTATGTACTTGTTCACGACCTCGCAGATCCAAATCATTGAACAGACCATCGTGATGAGAAAGGACTTGGGTCGTGCGCCGTCTACAGGCATATTTTTAGCGATTTTTGTAGTTGAGTTTTCCTTGCAAGATGATCTTGGGTATGTTTATTAACGGGTACATGTAGGGAGGGAGATTGATCATCTACGAATGAGACGTTTCGTATAATCACCATCGAACGTCGCCCGCCTTCGGCGGGCTGGTTTGTTCGTTCAATTATACTGCACGTCTCGTTCTCGATGATAATTTGTAGACTTTTAGCGTATAAGAAAACTCATTCATTTATAATGTTACATAACTGGAAATCTTAAAGAAGAGTTACCATGCATTAGATAATATAGATTTTTATTTTTATTTAGAGTTGGTAACTTTTTGCACTTGGTGTACTCAGTACGTGTGAAACGTCAAACACAACGAACAAATATGACTGTGGACGACGCACGGCCGGCCACACCAGCCTAAGCGCCAAATTTCAAACTCTAAGAAGTGTGAAATGTTAACAATGACGAGCATTACTACAAATTATCATCGAGGAGACGTGTAGTATAATCTATGTATCATGGGCAATAAATTATTTGATTTGATTTGAAATTGTAGACTAGATATTTTACATCAACTGATAACTAATATTATTCTTCTAAATATGCAGGTTTGGTTCATGCAGAGTTGGTATACTGAAACTATTTATTACCTATTAAGATTCTTTGATTACTTATGAAGATTTGGGGATTGATTTCTTTCTGGTTCCAAATATATTTCAATTTTAGCTCTTAGACTAGTTTTCTATTACGGTTGTATTATAAATTCATGCGGATTAGCTAATACTACTTTGTATTTACGAATTTGTTATGTAATTGCAATCTATTGATATTTCATTATCTAGCTAGAAATCAGGTTTTATTTTTAAATTCCGAGTGAAACTTTAGTCTTCGCCATGAGAATCTAGGCAATAAAATATGATTTTATTGTTAGAATTTTTACGATTTCTTGGGATCCGTGCAGGATTTTCGAATTGATGGAAGAGAGCGATGTGAGGAATGTCTCCGCAGTGTGTTTGCACAAGGAATACCTGCGTAACAGATGTTTCCAGCGACCGCGTTATTTCTGGTCGATCGATGCATAATAGAAATTGTAGAAGGATCGCGTGATTAGTTTCGCCAGTTTTTGTTTAGTTTTTGGCATATTTTGGCAAAGGCCCAACGGAAATAAAAAATAAATATTCGGGAAATTCCCCTCGAAATTTTAACATTTTTTTACATGGATTAAACTAAATATTAAGACAAATTTATTTAGATAATGTTCATTGAAGTTTGACAATACAATTTAACATGCAAAAACTAGGTCAAGAGTGTACAAGATCTAAACAAGATTATACAAGACCAGACTGGACAAGGCAAGATCAGTCAGGTTTATGTACTATACTACTATACTAAACGAGATCAGTCAGGACAAGTCTGTTGCCTTGTTGAGTCTTATCATGTTTTATAATCTAGTCTTGTCTACAGACTACTAGTCACGTCTACAGCTTTTAGTCTTGCCTAAATAAGTCAAATCTAAAAATGTCCTCCAGAACTATACAGTGTTGTCTGGTCTTAGTTTGTCTATTAATATGTAGTCTTATTAAATTTATTAAGACTTTTAATTTATTTAGAAGACAAGACTAGATAGGATTAGTATACTCTTCTCTAGCCTTGTTGAGTCTTAAGTCTTATCAGATTTTATGTAGTCTTGTCTATTCGAATTACTACATGTTTGAATTAGATAATACGCTATGAAGTTTGAGATGCAAATTTGGGAAAACTTTTAAATAAATATTTTGAATTGATTATTTGACAGGTATGTGTGACAAATAAATTTGACATTTGACTTTTAGCTTTTTTTTATTCAAAAATAAAATCAACATAATAAAGTTATAATGTTGAAGCGTTTTCTAATTCCATCATTATTCTAGTGAACGTGCAAATAGAATATTATCATAATAGTAAAAATTGTTTGAATAAAACGCGTAAAATAACTTGACACATAGAGAAAATACACGTACGCGTTTACAACACATTTATTTACCCGACAGCCTCATAATATTTGCTAAACAAACTAAATTGCCTCTATTGAAACGAAACAACGATAACAACAACAACAATAAAAAAACCACACTTTATTTACGTTTCGGTTTATCTAATCTCCCTTTACATTCCTTCCAAGCAAAAAAATACAAAAAAAATAAATCCGTAATACAACGTTATCTCCCTCCAACGACACCGCGTTTGCATAAATCCATCACGTTCCAATCCCATCTCAATTTCATAAACATACGTGATGGAATTCATTACATTATCCAAACAGAATATTAAATATTAATAAGAAGAAATAGACAAGAATGTATACTCAAGAATTGTTCGTTGTAATGGGTGATATACTCGAACCTTGAGGAACCTCCGTATAGTATCAGATTAGGTTATAAATAAGATTAGGCTAAACTAATCTAATCTACTTTCTAATCTACTTTCTACTAACTAATCTACTTTCTGTAAGTATTTTTGATCAGGGATAGTTCTGTATATAGACTCACTGACACCAATAATGTTAGTGTTATAATCCTCTTTATAGTATTTTATGTCAAAGACAATTCCATTATCTTTCGTATTTATTTTGAATCCGGTATTTAGTTCTGTATATAGACTATAAGGCAGACAAATAGTTTTAGTGTTATAATCCTCTTGATATCATATTATATCAGAAATATCTATAAAGAAACTAAACCCAACGTGCTAATCAACACTATGAACGATCTAAATCTTTCTCTTGATTTTTAAGAAACTCAAAGCTGGAATATATTGCAAATTTGTTTACTAAGTATCTCTCACCAAAAGCAAAACATAGTAAAATGTTGTATGAATGGAACACAATCAAAAAACGTCTTTTTTTCTGTAAATCGGGGCTCGTGGAAGACTAGGACATTATAACCTTATAATGACTAAACGAGCAAATACTTGAAAATGACCGTCAAACGTCGAAACTCGAGTCGTGATATGTGTAGAAATTTATATAACTGTGAATAATAAGTTATATAATATTTTTACATAATATAAGTGTGGTAAAAAACAAAGTGAATTTTTCAATTCAATGTAAGTATGGATTACCACGTAGTAACTGTCGCAACCATCCTATTCATCATTATTTTCATTTACTTGGACGCATTTACTTACGCATGGATGACACTTGTCATCCATGCGCCCACTCATGTCATAAAATGGATTGCACCCACTGAAGGGTTAAGATCATCTCTTTATAGTATTTTATGTCAAAGACAATTCCATTATCTTCTGTATTTGTTTTAGATCAGAGATTTAGTTCTGTATATAGGCTTTCAGCGACACAAATAGTATTGGTGTTTTAATCTTCTTTTTTGTATTTTATGTCAAAGACAATTCCATTATATTTTGTATTTATTTTTGATCAGGGATTTAGTTCTGTATATAGACGACGAGCGACACAAATAGTGTTCGTTGCAATATTTGGTGTTTGTTTGTTTTGTCCCAATGAGTTAACCTTGCCTCGCCATTTACATTCTTTGGAATTTGTTCCAAATGAATAGTGGAATTGTTATGGAGGTTTCAAAGTCGTGGATTCTTTCCTTGAAGTTCCTTCTTCTATAAACTATTTTGTGGTTAAATGGAGTTTGTTGTGATTGTAGACCAAATTTGGAGTGTTCAATTTACATATCATACTTTTGTTTTCAAAACGAAACACATTTGAATTTTGAATTTGAATTTTAAAAGGAAACACATTTCTCAAACTAATCACAATTTGTCAAAAAATCTTAATTAGTTGTTAAAAGCTTTGACGGATAATCGTTTTTTCTTTGTCAAATAGCAACTCATTTTTTTTTCTTTTCAAAACTAGATTTAAATTTTGAATTTGTCAAAGTAATCACAACTTGTCAAAAAATGTTAATTTGTTGTTAAAAGCTTTGAAGAATAATCGATTTTTGGTTCATAGAGCAGCTTAATTTTTTTCTTATCAAAACATGACTTAAATTTTGTATTTGTCAAACTAATCACAATTTCTCAAAAAATGTTAAATAGTTGTTAAAAGTCAAATAGCAACTTATTTTTTTCTTCGTCAATACAAAATTTAATTTTTGTATTTGTCAAACTAATCGCAATTTGTCAAAAAATGTTAATTAATTGTTAAAAGCTTAATAATAAAAGGATAATAAAAGGATAATCGTTTTTTGTGTCACATAGCAACTTTTTTCGTGTCAAAACAAGATTTAAATTTTGTATTTATCAAACTAATCACAGTTTGTCAAAAAATGTTAATTCGTTGTTTAAAAGCTTTGACGGTTAATCGTTTTTTTGTGTCAAATAGCAACTTAATTTAATTTCTGGTCAAAACAAGATTTCAATTGTGTATTTGTCAATCTAATCGAAATTTGTCAAAATTGTCGAGTAGTTGTTAAAAGCTTTCAAAGACAATCGGTTTTTGTGATAAATGCTAACGGCATTTGTTATTTGTCTAAAATGACATCTTTTGTGTTTGTGGAACTTATAAAACCTATATTATAATTATTGTAACAAATGTTTGAAATTGATGATGCTCAAATTATTAAGCTACGTACACACGGTATAACAAACTAGCGTATAGTCATGCTATATTTTCACTATAGCTGTGTGACCGCTTAGTATAATTCAACTATACGAATAGTTTTGGACTATACGAAGCGGTGACACAGCTAATGTCAAACTATAGCAGGACGCTAGTTTTCTGTACCATGTGCACGTAGCGTTTTGGTTGCGAATAGACCTTTTCATAGTCTGTGAACACACACAATTTTTTTTATTAAACAACTTGCACGTAAAAACTTTCTGTCACTATTCGCGTTGTTTTGTCAAATTTGACTAAGAACCGTAAATCCTAATTATTATTTGTTTAGTTTTTAATAAACGTTTTAAATTTATCACACACGTTTGTATTTCTCAAATTTAAGTATTTGTCAAACTTGACATATATCCAATTTTATGGACAAACTAATGACAACTATTTGACAACCCTGAAATACACTCAGTTTTGTTATGGCGAAAGTGATCGATTTTTGTCATAACTTGAAACTAAATTTATCAAAACTTCTTCTGATGTATTGTCAAATTTGACAAATTTTGAAATCTAAATTTTGTTTGTTTTAATATAAAATATATTTTCTTGTCTTAAAAAATGCGAAAATAACTCGGAAAGTAACAATAAGCCAAATTTTGAAAAAAAATTCGAAGAAAACTTTTGAAGAATTAGACTTTATAAAAACCTTGTTTTCTAGTGGTTTTTAGTCTGTCAAGTTGGTGATAATTAAGTTGGAAACAAAGTCGTTAACTTATTCTACTTAGTTCTGTTTCAAAAGCAAACTTTGTTTTATGTAGTAATTCCTAATTATCGTAATTACATAACGCCCTGAACTCAAGCCAGCATTTATGTTGACTTGTATTATATTAGATTTTTAATTTTGAACTCAAGAAAATCTAGTTATGAACTTAGATTATGTTAGACTTAGTTATGAACTTATTAAAGAGTAGATCAAAATTCTTAGAATATTTTTAATATTTATATAAGTAACATATTTGTGAAAATAAATCTGAGACTAGACTAAAATCTTGATTTTAAAAAAAAAAAAAAATCATCTAAAACTAAGATGTACATCACTATTTATAAGTATTGACGTTAAGGTATTGGTGTCGGCATGCAACCATTGTGGTCTAGACACAGTTTGAATTACATCTACTTTTTTCCTTCCATTCAAGAGGTAATTTAGAATTGTTGCCTTTTAAAGATGTCCATAGAATTTCTTCCAAGTATTACATAATATATATGTTTCTTGTTTTTGTGTGTGTATGCGTTTGAAGTGTACAAAAAGTGCATTTTCACATGTATTAACACACCCTTTTCGTTTCAGAATGCACGCAACTTGAAGATCCGAGACAGGAATGGCGTGCGATACAAGAAGCCATGCTACGTGATTACCTGCAAACTGCTCAAGACGTTTTAGAGGTAAATGCTTTGATGATATTCTATTTTCTTACACATAATACTGTTTTTATTATTATTCTTTGCGGGTAAATATCAAAATTCAAGGTACAGATTTAGATTGTTTTTTTTGTAGAAATGGGATGGAGATTTTAGAGATTGTTTGTAGGAAAAAAAACGTTTTTATTTTCTTTTCTTGGGAACGTCGTTTTTATTGTATTTCCTGGAAGCTACAAATTTTTATTTATCAAAGGTTTTGATTTTACGTTAAAAAATCTTATTCCTACTACTTTTTGTATAGACTATCTATGAAATTGAAGCAATATAAACATATTCATTAATTCACTGGATCAGGGGTCGGCATTCTTTCAAGTAAGAAGAACTAAGTTGTCAAGAGATAACAAAAGTATCAAAGAGCCAATAACATTACTTTTCTGAGACGCTTCCAATTTAAAAAAATATATATATTTTTGTTTGGCTCATATCTTAGTTAATTCGAACGAAATTTTATTATATAATATTTAATTTTGTAAATTATTTAATCCAGTTTAAGCATATTTTTAACTCATTTAAATAATTTGTTAATATTTCAGCAGTTACAAAGTATTTACGAAATTATTACGTATGCTCCATAGTCAATTTTCAAATGTCATTTGTTACCTAAGTATTAAAACTACTTGGACGTATGAATCATTATTTTAAAATTATTTTATTTTATTTGAAAAATTCTAGTAAAAATTTTGAAAAGCTTTGTCTGTCATAAAGTCAAATCCACAGTAAATATTTTGAAAAAAACTTGCATCTGTCTATCCGTTCACATTTTGAATTATTTGTTCAAATTTTGCATTCAATACTAAAACAAATATACCAACTTATTAAAGCGTAAATATAGCTTGCATAAATAAATATATTCAACTTTTACGTAGCGCTATAATATTATTAAGTCTTTTTAAGACTTCAAAACAAATCTCATGTTGAAACACAACAGATATTTGTATGCTATTTACTAGCCCCCAGTACACTTTCGTGCCACTAAACCAGAACTAGATAAATAACATTGTTTTTAAGATCACACCTTTCTAATTAAACTAAGTGCAATAGCCATCTGCACTCACGTTTTAAGATCTATCTCTGATCAGTGCAGCTTTGCTCTTTTGAATTATAAATTGGAATGGCAGCTCTGCTCTTTTGAATTATAAATTGGAATACACGTACATGTAAGTGTATTCAAATTTATAATTCCAAAGATCAAAGCTGCACTGATGAGAGATAGATCTCGAAACGTGTCTGCAGATGGCTATTGAACTGGATCCATACACCATTTTATAATGGTGCTACAGTCTTGTGTAGGACCTGGGACCTTCTCACACAGCCTGTGGTTATTCAATGGGCTGTTCACTAGATGGCTATTCACTCGGCTTAAATAGAAGGATGGGATCTTAAAAACAATATTATTTATCTAGTTATATATCTTGTTATTTATCAATGTTATTTATCTTGTTTGGTGCCATAAAAATGGACTGGGGGCTAGTAAATAGCATACAAACATTTGTTGTGTTTCAATATGAGATTTGTTTTGTAGTCTTAAAAAAACTTAATAATATTATAGAGCTACGGAAAGGTTGACTATATTTATATATTCAAACTATATTCCGCTTTATTAAGTTGGTATGATTGTATCTATAATTAGTTTGGTTACTAACTAATTGGTTTTGCTTATTAGGTCACCCTATAATATTCAATTATCATTCAATGCAAATATGTTAGAGGAACTTGAATTGGTCTGTCTGTCCAAATCTTGGAAAATTCCTAAGAAAATTTGCCCACAAATTCAAAACCAAATCAATTATTGTGGGATTCCTTGCAATTGTTTGTCTGTCAAAATTTTTTATACTTCCTAAGAAATTTGGTCTGTCAATGAATTCAAAGGCAAATGAGCACAAGATCGTTTTCGAAATCGATAAAATTTTCATTTTCTTTAAGATTTTCCTAGAAATCCACTTAGATTTCTCTCGGAAAATTGCTTACTCTCCCAGTCTTCCAGTCGAGCGCCGAAATTTCATTCAATATTATAAATAAAACACGACTATATAAAATAACTATATGTGTGAAGTTATTGGTCACAGTGGTATAGTGATGAACGCATCCGCTCGCTATACCTGAGATCCCGGGTTCAATCCTCGGACAAACCGTGAAATTTTTCACGAAACTATGCTGTGGCCACCTCGTGGAAAGCAATGGCAACTACCTCTAAAGAAAAAATCTCAAATAGTGCCGTTCGGAACCGGCGATAAACTGCTAGGTCCCTCATATTAGTGTGACGATGCGTTCCACAAGTATGCGCGAGAGGTCGCCTATACTCTCGTAAGAGAGTACGGCACATATATTATATGTATGAAAAGATTTATTAAAAAACTCCAAACTCAACCGCTTGAACGAAAGGCGTTGTTTGGAGAGCTAATTATTAGTAAAACTTTATTAATTATCGGGTTGTTTTTTGCTTGATAATTTAGCCTGATAAGTTTGTTTTTATTTTAAAATCTAGAATTTGAATAATGAAGAGTCAACTTAAATTTATACTCTATTTAGAAAATAATATTAACATCTTTCTTTATAAAATAAACTCTATTTAAGAAATAAACTCGAATTCCACGGCATTCATTCTTGTAGACATGAAAAAAAATAGATTTAGTTTGTAGAAAAGATTAGATACGGAAATATGAGGATAATCAATGGAAATCCTAATTGCCTCCATGAATTATGTTATGTACATGTAAAATAAGCTCTCTGGTTCTCTGAATAGCAAATAATTCCCACACTTTGAATGATATTAGAGGTTGCGGTTGAACTTCCATTAACTGCAAAACCATCGCATACCGACGACTACTACGCCATTTACATTCAATAATAAATAAGTAAAACAACGAGCGTAATCATGTGTTAATTACTAATACTGCGAAGGAAATGTTTGATTTATTAAGATTAGATGTTAATTAAAAAAATAGCAATAAATTTACAAACTGGAGCTTTATAAAATATATTTTATACCAGTGTCAGCCAAACTTTTTACTTCACGACACAAGGGCAAGAAGAATTTGTTTCATGACACTCCACACAAATATATCCTAGTATAAATGAAAATAAATAAATAATGAATAAAGATAATTAATTTAAAACATAATTATATCAAAACGCAGCTCTAAATTAAACAAATAGGAAACTCCTCATCTACTATCTGTAATCGTTCCCGTTTTTAATTTCATTTCCATAGGCGTTGAGAAACCTAAATCGTAAACATACGATGATCTTAAGAGCAAGAGATTTAATAAATGTAGTAGCTCATCGAGGACAAGGGTGCTAAAGCGAAATCCAAAATTCTCTACCACAGAATGAAGCACAAGATCGTTTTCCAAATCGATGAAATTTTCAAGGCTGATATGAACAGACACACACAAAAGTTTGATAACCAAGTGATTGGCAATGCTACATAGAGGCTCTCAACTGTCTTTCACATATAACTCCTGAATAGTATACAAATTTCTTTGAAAAAATCCGGGCAGCAATCGAGCTTGTTGGAAGTCTACAAACGTTCAGAAACAGACTGTTTTCTTCGTTAAGAAATTCACACGAGAAAAGATATTATTTCAGTTTGTAAAGAGATGAATCGTTTAATAAATGGCAGCAATGACCGCCACAATTATCGCAAAATAAATGGAGCTTTTCTCTCTTCATTTTGCAACAAAAACTTACTGGCTTATTTTCCCCAACTTGTAAGCATTAGACATGTCCCCGTTTTATACCTGAGCCTCAGCAACCTCGCCAGACAGTCGCAGGAGGTCACCAATGAGCGGAAGGACATTTCAAAGTTGATCTCTCGCCATGTTCCTGTTGATCTCGACTCGTTGATGATGGATCTCATCCCTGTAAGTTTACAGGGCTGTAATATTTACATCCCTATTAAAAATTAAAAATTAGTAAAATTACAGGGATGAGATCTAATTGTAATAATGAGATGTAATAATTACATCCCTGCAAAATTACAGGGATGAGATCCATCATCAACGAGTCGAGATCAACAGGAACGTGGCGATAGATCAATTTTGAGATGTCCTTCCGCTCATTGGTGACCTTCTGCGACTGTCTGGTCAGCTTTCTGAGGCTCAGGTATAAAACGGGGATAGACATGTCCCCGTTTTATACCATGCTTACAAGTTGGGGAAAATAAGCCAGTAAGTTTTTGTTGCAAAATCAAGAGAGAAACGCTCCATTTATTTTGCGATAATATTTGCGATAATTCTCGGGTGGCCGCCAGTGCGGCGCGTACCTTGAGGGTTCAATTCGAAGGCCATTTTTGCAATGCCATCGTCCGGCTTCCTCAGCGTGTGCCCCGATATCGGTAGCTACCGGCTGGCTGGATGTCAATTCCAGCAGATCCACATTCGAATTCAAATTGGGCCAGAAGATGCAACACACTCTCCTCAGACACTTGTTTACAAAAACCTGGAGTCTTCTCGATATCAAGTCTGTGACTCTCCAGGTCTCACAACCATAGAGTAAGATTAATTTCACGCTTGCTTTGAAGATGTTCAGCTTGGTACGCCTCGAGATGTTGTATGAGCGCCAAACGTTGAGCCTGAAATAGGCAATAACCTCAAATACGAGCTTTGTTGATTCGAGACGTTATGTCCTTCTAGGAACCGCCATTGTTCGATATCACACTGCCGAGGTAGCTGAACTCTTCAACTTCGTCGATGATTTCGTTTTGACTTTCGTTTTGCTCATTCAAGATCATCCCTAAATGAGAATAATATAGTCGGAGATGAGCAATTATGGGTACGAACTATACTAACAAAATCCTCCTACGCTCCAAGATATTGTCGCATAACACAAAACTTACACCTAATAAGACCTATTGTGACATATGTAGGCGAAACGTGGAGTTTAACACAAAGCGAAGAAGAAAAAAGCGATCGATACTATAAAAATATATAGCCAGGAAAGATAACATGAACTGCATATTTTAATAAATGTTGCAAATATAGCAAGGTTCAATAAAGCTCAATGAATAAGTTGGCTAGGCCACTTGTACCGCATGGATAATTATTCGCCCCGAGCGCAACAGCACTAGCGCCAAAGGTGACACTTTTAAGAACTTCATGAACTCCAGTTACGTCATTATTTAACATTTATTTGTATATATTGACATGTATTTTGCTAAATAAAAAAGTTGTTTTATTATTTTACATAAACTAATAAAGTGCATAATTTGGGAATGGATTCAAGGCAAAAATATAGGCTATATCTTGCTTAAGTGTAACATTAGAGCGAAATAAACTCGAAAATCGTTTTCAGCACATCGATTTCCTCCGGGTAATCAAAAAAAAATTATAAGAAAATTTTCCCAAAAATTCGTCAAAGAAAATTTTTCGTCATTTCGGTCGAGAAAAATGTGCTTTTTCGGTATTTTTCAATTTTATCAAGAAAGGCAGACAACAACGAAATTATTTTCGGTACACAGAAACTACTCAACAAGACGAAGAAGTCCATGTGTAAATTGTTTGGAAAGATTCAATTATTCATCGAGAAATTTCAAACTGAAATTTTACGATTGTCGATTTGATAAGTCGATATCTCAGAAACGGTTGCAGATAATAAAAAACGGACTGTGGCATCGTTTTCAGAAGGTCATTTTCTTGATAACACACTCAGATTATCCGCGGAAAATTCATTACTTTCCAAGATCTTTACTCGAGCGCCGAAATTACATAAGATTTTACTCAATTTTAGTAGGCGATAGTGAATGGAAAGAACTAGCGAAATATAATTCGCATATTTGTAATCAGCAGCAAAAATGCTTTCAGAAACATTTTTTAATTTTGCTGTAACTCAAAAAGTAACGATTTTATCAAAATCGATTTTCTCGCATTTCGTCGTTTCCGTAGTATTGACTTCTCGTGTCGATTGTATTTCTCGTGTTTATCGTGTATTTCTTAATCTAAAGCTTCCTAAGGAATATTATATACGTTTACCGACTAATTTTGGGACGCCGAATCGATTGTTGAAGACTGGAAGTCGCTGTGGTAAGCCGTTCAAAGGTTATGACAGCGTGAAATCTGCCGGAAATGCGAGATAGTGTATGCGATAGTGTATTTTAGAGTATAGTGTATATATTCTATATTTTATTAAATTAATTATGTTTTGTTTTTGCCTGTTGTTTTTATACACTATTATTGGAGACGAAGTTGTCGTTTTGGCCACGGGTGGCGCTAAGCGCGGTTATGCACGGACCGAATAGAAACATCAAGAAGATCACTATGTTGGAACCTACCGGAAACCGGGCAGTAGGAAGACTGAGAAATAAATGGCTAGTTTGCGTCGTAAAAGACCTCAAAACGCTAAATGTTAATAACTGGAAACTTCTAACCGATGATAGAGCGAAATGGAGGAAAATTGTTGAAAAAGCCAAAACCATCCAAGGGTTGTAGAAGTGTAAATAGAAGAAGAAGGCATGATCACATTAATGTAAGCATCAGAAAGCCTATCGAGTTTTCTTGAGCATACGTTTTAAGACTGCAAATGCTCGATCGCAGGGAAAAAATGAGTGCCTGCGAATTTTCCGTTTTTATGTCTCCGTTTCAGGGAGAGTAATAATCGCACCAATCAGTGCATGGTTCTTATTTTGACCGGCACAATTATCGCAAAATAAATGGAGCTAATCATTCTCTTCATTTTGCAACAAGAACTTACAGGCATATTTTTCCAACTTGTAAGCATTAGACTTGTTCCCGTTTTACACCTAAGATGCGTCTGCTAGTATAAATAAGATTCTGCGCTTAACTCAATTTGCCAAAATTTCTCCTTCTACTGTTAAGTAATTTATATAAACAGATAATTGTATGCATTTGCTTTTCTAAACAAAAAAAAAACAGATAGGTTGTCGAATCTCCTTGTCGTACTCCGCGCTTAATATTGAACTTGTCATTATCTTCGTGGAGCCTAACGGTAGGAGTTGCATTCTCTTAGATGTCTTTTATTAGTGTTGAATATGTGTGGTCTATTCTACACGTGGCCAGAGCATAGCTGGTTTGAACGCTTTCACGAAGTCGACAAATAATAGACCGAGTGACTTATTGTATTCAAAGAATCTTTCGATGAGCGCCTTAATAGTTTGCAGAAGGTCATTTGTCTCAAAACTCGATCGGAATCCTGCATGTTCGCGAGTTTGGTAGAAATCGAGCTAAGGCGTTAGTCGCTTTGTAAAAATCTTAATGAACACTTCATATATTTGTGATAAGATACTGATGGGTCGTAAGATACTGATGGGGTAAGATACTGATGGGTAGTTTGCGAAGTCTGCTATATCGCATTCCTTGTGCATAATTCTAATAATGGCGTTGTTCCATTTTGACGGTGTTTTTCCTTCTATGAGGCATGTATTGAATAGTTTAGCTTGTATTTGCGTTTCTAAACCAGTTCTTATGCCTTCTAGCGCAATTTCGTCCTCGCCACGTGATTTGTTGTTCTTCATTTCTAGTAGTGAAGCCGTATTTCCTCTGTTGTTATGTCGTCTATGTCCTCAGAACTTTGAATTTGAACTCTCGGTATGTGGACCTTAGATATGTTGTCCAAATACCTATACAACTCGGCATAGAAGTTCTGAACTACCTCGAGGACTTCTTATTTTGATGTAACAATCTCACCCTGGACATCTGTGTGTTTAGTGATAGTTTTCTTGCCGATCGTGCCGATGTCTAGCTTTCTGTTTAATTCTTTGAAGCTTTTATTTTGTTCTATTGCCAGGGCATTATTGTCTGCGTTGTATGAATGTCATTTCTCGCGGATTTTGATATCTCTTTTTTGAGTTTTCTTAGCTCGTACGATTCACTGGTATATTTACTTTTTACTTCTCTTCTACCTTGCATTAGGCGTTTTGTATGGTAACTAAGTTTTCCGCTGTCTTTCGTTTCTTTTCGACAGTTCTTTTCTTGTGCGCTCTTTAGAACATTTACTATCGTGTCGTTCATCACAGGTGAGGCAAGGATGGGAGCTTTCAGATGTAAGTGCAACAATACATGCCAAACCCTATCAAAGTCAGGGCATACCACAATAACAGATGTTATAAAAGAGCCAATCCTTAAAAAGGAACGAGACTCGATGCCTCAAAGGCTTCCATTCGAAATTCCCTTCAAAACACAATAACAGTGGACAGAAGGAAAATATCACAAGAGCAGTCAGCGAGACATATTCTGGTACATACACGGCTCCAAGAATAACAGTGGAACTGAAGCTGGAGTCTGTGGACTGTCTCCTAGTTAAAGCAGCATAGCTGTGTCACTGGATAAACTTACCTTCAAGCGGAAATTCTCGTACATGTGTCTCGACATGTGTCTGAGTAAATTTATGAATGTACTACAAGATTAGATACATCTATATTAACCTAATATGAGAAAATGTTAAATTTATCTTACGCGTTATAAGGGACTGTATCGCGCTATATGAGTAGTACTCCAATTTTGTACAAATTCCCGTTCTACGGGAGCGCAAAACATGTGAAATTTAAATTAGAAATTAGATAATAATTGTTTAAAGTTCAGGAATCCTTAGTCCAGACTAACATATAATAACTAATAGTCTTTAGTTAGATAGCAATAGAAAGAGAACTTATCTGTTGTTGTATGTATCGAGTATTTTGTATCTAGTTAGACAACAATTGATATATTGTGCGGAAAGTATTTCCAGTATTCGTAAGGCTTAAAAATAGCCTGAAATATTTTACTGCCTGAAAATAAATATTCGTGTTATTTTCCACCAAACGCAAATATTTTTTGAAGGAACTTTATTGTTACGATAATCTTATTCAGTGGTTCTCCTACTCGTCTACAAACTTTATTTCCCTCACATCGTTAAGCGTGGAATTTTAGGAATTATTCTAGATATACACAAAATTAGGATTGTATTTGCATTCTACTTATCATTCAGATTTTTTTGTTGTTGAATTTTTGGAGAAAATAGATTATGAGATTGCGGTCCGTATTTGGGTATTTTGACAGGCGACACGGGAACGCTCGGGTATTGTGTGCGGTCACAAGGGTCAGAACTGGCTCGTGCCATGAAGTTGCCACTCAGGAATGTCGAGGTTGTCCGATGCAAAAAAAATAAACACAGAAGAGGAAAAAATGGGTACGCGAGGAGAGGACAGCGCCAAGGGGAGGGGAAAAATGTGTGTTGTAGGTGAAGATTTCTTGGTATTCGACAAAGAGGGTTTACAAAGGAAATTATTGGGAGTGTCTATTATTATACTTTTTTTTTCGTCTTCTTTTCTTTGTAAATTAGTTTTTGACTGGTCTTGACATTCATTTTATCTTTGGTAATTTAACACAAGTTTCTAAAATATGTGAAATTTTAAATTTCCAAAGAAATTAAAAAAAATAACACGAATCTGTTTAATTATCAAAAGCCTTTAAAACTCGAATTTAAAATAGCTATTGAATATAGGGTTGAAACTAAACTAATTATAAATATAATCATATCAACTTATTAAAGCGGAACACAGCTTGAATATATAAATATATTCAACCTTTCTGAAGCTCTATAATAATAAGTCTTTTTAAGACTACAAAACAAATCTCGTGTTGAAACACAACAGATATTTGCGTTATTAGGACTCAGTTCATTCTCCTTTCATGAATTAAATAAGTTGTAAAGGTTTTTTTTAAGTAACTGTAGTTTGTAAGTAATAGTTTGTAAGTAATTAATTGTGAAGATAGAGATGGTGGCAAATTAGACAATTTTCGAAGGTTTAGACAAAGAATTTAGTTGTTTTCTTTATAAATTCGTTTTTGACTGGTCTTAACATTTATTTTGCCTTCGGTAATTTAGAGTAATTTTCTAAAATATGTAATTTAATTTTGGTTTTAATTTTTTCTAAAATAGATCCAAGATTTTAAAGTAAATGTTAAAAAAATAACATGAATCGGTTTAATTCTCCACAAACCGAGTTTAAAAATGTTCTTCAAAATTTTTTTATAGCCAAATGTTCCTCAAGGTTCCACGAAGAGACCCATCACAATTACAAATTTTTATAACGAAATGAGATTTTCTTTTAATCAATTGTTCCTATTACTTAGGAAAAAATCGTTTCTAAAACAAGTTATTCCTCAAGGTTCCTCAATGGGAAAAGAATTCCATTTTTCTAGTCGAACGCCGTATATTTATAAACTGTATGTTGCTGAAACTCTAATTTTAATAAAAAGCAATTTGTAGTTTGGACACTCAAAGTCGTAAGGCCGCTGGTACTATTTGAAACAGTAATTTTTAAAGTGTACTTTTTTACGTGTGGGATAGAACTATCCTCATAGATAGAACAGCTAGAACTACAATAGACCAGACATCCTTTTGATGGATAATACAAAATAAAATGTTACTGTAATTGATATAGCAGTCCCACTTACATCGAACTGAAAAAAACTAAAACGGAAAAATGGTCAAAATTTGAGGAACTTTCTCTAGAAATTCAAAAAATTGGAAGCTGTATAATAGGGTCAAGATCTACCCTTTTGTCATCTCTGCAGAAGACGTTGTCTCCAAGAATATTAACAGGGTAGTTGAGGAACTTGTATTATCAAACAGCTTAGTACGAATAGGCCAAAAAGCTGTCGTCTTTCAAACATGCCATATTGTGCGTGAGTTCTTCAACAAATGGACAAGTTTGATTAACGGTCAAGTGGACTTGGATGAATTTCCTCTTCGCTCGGACCGAGCCTACTCCATCTAAATGATAGGTTAAAGCACTCCAGCAGATAGCTGAGACAATGCAATAGAAATAAAAGTTGAGTAGAAAAGTTGTTTCTAAAAGTTCTACAAGGTTCCTTGATATAAAGACAATTCAATTATCTTTTAATCCATATTAAATTTGTTTTTCCAACTTTATCTATTGACTAAAGCTATATATTGTTTGCTCATCCTATAGATGATTCTTAAAAACCACTAAATTTGTCAAACACTTTGATTGAATTTGATGACAAATATGCTTAAAGTTCTGCAAGGTTCCACAATGGGACCCATATATACTAACAATTCTTTTAATAAATTATTCTAATTTGATAACCAATATAAACAAGTTATTTTTCAAGGACCGACAAAGGGTTACCAAAATAAAAATCTTGTATAAATTTAATTTTTATTTTATTTCGAAATTAATAATATCAATTTTTGAACATTGTTTGGAGATTTTGAATGGAATCTCCGATCACATTCCATCGGCGTGTGTGAGGGACACGGTTGGATGATTTCCTTCTATGCGTTCGTCTGATGATAATAATTTTATGCAGTCACGGTCTACGTGCTTTCTTCGTTACGGACCACATAAAGAACAATTTTCTCTCTTCTTTTCTCCTTTTCTTTCCTCGGCTTATTATTATTATTACGAATTCCACAAATAACTCAAACACACATTCACTTCAAAAATATTTATATAAATATATATATATATATATATATATATATATATATATATATATATATATATATATATATATATATATATATATATATATATATATATATGTATATATATAAATATATATAAAGATATTCATCGCACTGCTTCATTGGGAAGTGAACTAAATAGTCAATAATACAAAATCTTATCAAAAGATTATTACTGATTCTTAGCTATAACTCTGGGAATATAGCCTTATGATGTTGTAACTCTATATTGTCATCAATGTTTTTTTCTTCTGGTTTAGACAAACAGATCGATCGATTAGTTAGATTGATCTTTTGGTATTAAAGTCGAATAAATTCCCTTTAAAACCATACCAAACTTTGCTGTTTTTTTATCATAAAGCCTTCTGAAGTTGAAACTTTAATCAAACCTTCTTGGTTAGGTTATCGACCTTCTCTAGGTTTTTCTTCTGTTGTAGTTAGATAATTGATTCCTTCATATTTAGTATTAATTTAAAGACAATTAAATAAACTTTTAAGCCATACTAAACTTCCAATTTTAAAAGTCACTGTTTCATAGCCTTTCGAAATTGTAACTATATTCAAATTTGTAAACATGAAGCTACCAATTTCCTACTGGCACAGATTGAACAGCAAACTGATTTTCTCTTTTGTGATTCAAACAAAAATAAAAAGACAAAAGATAAATTATTTTTACAACCATATTAAACTTGCATATCCAAGTTTGGTGATCTTTAGCACCATTACAAGACTATTTTACAATATATTTTATACATTATACTTTATTCATTACAAGTCATTTAGCACAATAACATTTGCACTATATTATGAATGTTATCTAGACTAGTTTCACAATAGTAAAATTTTTAAATATTTAGAAACCGTCCAAATTCACATAAAAATATTAGTCTGGATAACATAAATATCTAAAATATTTTGAAATTTTTCGAAACTCCCACAACACATTCCATTTTCAAAACGCCTGGTTGCGCAATAACTCAAAATGTCTGAACGCGGATTTTTCTGTTCGGAAAAAGAATTTTAATCCGAAAAACAAATCCATATAGCATAAGTTTATTGACCGGCACAAACACGAAACGTTTATCCCACAAAAAGAATTCCAATACGTTATGTAACCCGGTGTGTTAAACTAGAATTATTATTAGACGAAATTCCTTTAAAAGAAAGCCAAAAACGCCTTTTACATCTGACGCTGTTATGTCATTCCGTTCCGACGAAATTGACACATCCACACTTAATATCCATAAAAAAATATATATAGAAACCAAATCGTCAACGATAAAGCATTGTTATCTCAAGCACTAATTCTAATACAAACATTTCAAGAATGCGTGTTATTTATTTTATTACGAAAACTACATAAAACAATACTCAAGTTTATAACTTTAGTTAAATATTTTTTATTGCAATTTACAATTATTGGATATCTAGTCTTGTCTGTCCAGTCGTTCTAGTCTTATCTGTCTAGTCCTTCAAGTCTCATCTGTCTAGTCGTTCCAGTCTTCTATCTCTAGTCATTCTAGTCTTCTCTTTCAAGTCTTGTCTGTCTAGTCGTTCTAGTCTTATCTGTCTAGTCCTTCAAGTCTCATCTGTCTAGTCGTTCCAGTCTTCTATCTCTAGTCATTCTAGTCTTGTCTTTCAAGTCTTGTCTGTCTAGTCGTTCTAGTCTTATCTGTCTAGTCGCTTAAGTCTTATCTGTCTAGTTCTTACAGTTTTGTCTTTCTAGACGGCCTAGGCTTATCTGTGTAGTCGTTCTAGTCTTTTATGTCTAGTCCTTTAAGTCTTGTCTGTTTAGTCGCTGTAGTGTTGTCTCTATAGTCATTTTAGTCTTGTCTGTTTAGTCGAACTAAAATCTCATAATGACTGATTCATATTTGTGTACCCTATTTTGCGAAACTAAATTTTATATAGCAGGAGTTCCTGCTCACAAATCTCGGCAAGATTAATTAGAAAACTTCAAGGATTATAAAAATCGAAACCGTATTTTCCTGCTGAATCCATTCCTGAAATAACAACTGTCAAAATTAAGATTTATATAATCACAGTTTGAAAATCTTGCGTTGAAGTTTTGTCTGTCGCAAGAAAACCAAAAGGAATTTATTAGAATAATTATATTGGAAACTTCAGGGAATATTTAAGTCGAAACTGCAATATTTTTCAGTTATTATTTCTTGAAATATTAATTATCAAATTTGAAGTTTCATAATGATCGATTCAAATTTGTCTGACTAGTTTTGCGAGACTTTAGATAGCAGGAGTTCCAGCAGTAGCTCAAAAAGTTGTCAGGATTATTCAAGAAACTGCATATAAAATTTGAAGTTTCATAATGATTGATTCAAATTTGTCTGACTAATTTTGCGAGACTTTTATTTAGCAGTTATATAGCATAGAATTTTATATAGCAGCAGTTCCATCCAGCAAGATCACAAAAATAAAACTCGGCAGGATTATTCAGAAAACTTCATAGATTATAAAAATCGAAACCGCATTTTCCTGCTGTAATCTCTTCCTGAGATATCAACTGCCAAATTTGATATTCACATAATGACAGTTTGAAAATCTTGCGGTGAAGTTTTATCTGAGCAGGAAAACTAAAAGCAGCACAAAAATTAGTCTCAGCACGAATATTTAAGAAACTTCTAGGAATATTCGAATGGGAATTGCAATATTTTTCTGGTATTATTTCTTGAGATATTAATTATAAAATTTGAAGTTTTAATTGTTTTAATTTGAACTTAATTTTATATAGTACGAGTTCCAACAGGAGCTCCAAAATATTCAGAAGACTTCAAGGATTATAAAAATTGAAACCGTATTTTCCTGCTGTAATCTCTTCCTGTCATATCAACTGTCAAAATTAATATTCACATAATGACAGTTTGAAAATCTTCCGGTGAAGTTTTGTCTGTAACAGTATAACTAAAAGCATCACAAAAATTAGCCTCAGCAGGAATGTTTAAGAAACTTCAAAGAATATTCGATTGGAAATTGCAATATTTTTCCGTTATTATTTCTTGAGATATTAATTAACAAATTTGAAGTTTCATAATGACCGATTCAAATTTGTCTGACTAATTCTGCAAAACTTTATATAGCAGGAATTCCAGCAGGAGCTCAGTTGTCTAATTCTTCTAGTCTTTTTTGTTTAGTCGTGTATGTCTAGTCGCCCTAGTTTTGTAGTCAAGTCTGTCTAGACTTGTTTTATTCTTGAATATTTAAAAATTAGATTGATGTGGTCCATATTTTACTCTGTAATTAAAGAATTAGTCTAGGTAGACACATAATTTGCATCTTATTTTGTTGCATAAATATTTGAAAATTAGCTAAGGCAGTCTCAATATCTATATGTAAGTTTTTCAGTAGAATTAAGTCTAGATAGACACAACATTGGGATCTTATTTAGTTTTACTAATACTTGAGTATTTTAAAATTAACTGATATAGTCTAGATACCTATTTGTTAGTTTGTATATCTGCAATTCAAGGATTAGTGAAGATGAAACAAAATTGGGTTCCTATTTGTCCTTTATATATTAGTTCGGGAAGTTAGTAATTCTTGATTATTTTGTAATGTATCTTCTTGAGTTCTTAAGTTCTTGAGTTATTAAGTTCTTGAGTTGTCCCTTAAATATTTGAGAATTAGCTGAGACAGTCTAGATGTCTATATTTAACTTTGTCTGTCCTTCATTAAAGAATTAGTCTAGATAGACACAAAATGAAGATCTTATTTTGTTCCTTGAATATTAGCTGATATAGTCTTGATATCTTTGTGTGAATTTATCTGTCTCTAACTAATGAATTAGTTTAGTTATATACAAAAGTAGGATCTTATTTGGTTCCTTGAATATTTTAGAACTAGCTGAGACCTTCTAGACATATTTAAATTTGTCTCTTTGTAATTTGAGAATTAGTCTGGATAGACTAAAAATTTGAAATTCACTTTGTCCTTGAATATTTGGGAAATAGATTAACTCATATATAAGTTGATGAGCTTGCACACTTATCCGGAAGGTGAGGATTAGACTTGATTAGCTTAGACTATATAGTAGGCAACTATTCTTGCTAATAGATTATATTAGATATTAATACTTTGTAGAACAAGTGAGTTTAGTATATAAATTTGATAATTTGATTTGATCTAAAAATTTTGCTTCTGAAAGCAGAACTTTGTAAGCAAGTAATAGAATTTGTATGAATATTGACAAATGAGATAAAACGAACTTGTGTTTGACTAGTTTAATAAAACTTGTTTTGAATAATCTACTACGGCGAACGGAATAGAAACTTTAATTTTAATTTAGTCTAGACGGACGAATTAATTTAAATATTCGGTTAAATTTATTCGACGATTATTTCATTACGCAGTCGACTTATAATATTCCAACAAGAAAAAATTGTATAGTTTGAAATTAATTATTATGATATCTGTCGCATCGGGAGAGAGAAAAATAAAAAAAAAGTTCTAGTTTTTGGGACGGCCCTAAGCACTTTACGAAACGCAACGGTATCAACGTGAAGAAGAAGGAGAAGAAGACGACGACGAGGAGATATTTAATTATATGTGGAGCAAGCTACTGGCTACTATATTACGCATTCCTCGGCTCCATCAAAGGAAAAAAAACCTCGTGTTTTATACTAACTCCATTTTTTCTCCTATAAATTTATATAACAGACGAGGGAGAAGAAGACCAACAGAAAAAAAAACGAAATTATTTAAGTGTATAGAATTTTCTGGTTGATTATTTTTTAATATATCTTCTGCGCGCGAAGTTTTTCGGTCCGTGGGGATGGTCGAGCGCGAGGGGGGTCCGGCGGGGCGCGCGGGCCGAGGGGCCGTCCGATTGCTACCTGTATTACACCGCACGATCCGGAGTCGGTCCGGCTGCTGCCTGCCGCCTTGCCGCCTGCATTCCTCCGGCTCTCGACGATCTCCTCCGATCGAACGGGCACCGGTGATGATGCCGTCTTCCTCGCTCCCGCATTCTTCGCCCCGATCCTAAATCAACAGGTCCGCTTCATTATCATAGCCTTATACAATGTATCTGGCGTTATATAATGGGCAATCCCCAGGCCGGCATTAGATATACACGAATTCTTCGGATTCCATTTATTTTACTACACTATATATATATATATATACACACACACACACATTTATTCATCACATATTTTACAACACTTTGTACAAATTACCCATAATTTTTTTTCTCTTCTTCTATTCAAACCAAACATTTTCTTAAAAACTCTCTTTGTTCTATTTCTTCTTCTCTAGGTTCATCTGTCTAATTTGCCCATCTATTCTTATCTTTCAAGGCCCTTCTTGACTAATCCACTCTCATTTCATAATTTGTTCATCTATTCTTTATGTTCTTATCTATTAAGACCCTTCTTGACTAATCCACTCTCATTTCCTCATTCTTAATATTTGTTGTTATGAATCCAATAGCTTTTGGTACTTGTACAAATGTACGCGTTGAAATTACCAATCATTATTTTTTCTTCTCTGCTTTTTAAACCCCACAATACCTTTGGAAACCTCTTCTTCTCTAGGTTCTTCCTCTTCTTCTCTAGATTCTTCTTCTCTAGGTTCTTCGTCTTCTTCTCTAGGTTCTTCCTCGTCTTCTCTAGGTTCTTCCTCTTCTTCTCTACGTTTATCTCTCTAATTTGTCCATCTATTCCTTATATTCTTATCTATCAAGACCCGGTTTGACTAATCTAATCTCGTTCTTAATATTTGTTGTCATTAATCCAATCCCTTCATTTTATGACCAATAGTAGACATGTTATTCTCTTCTTCTCCATGTTCTTCATTTTCTTCTCCAGGTTCTTTATCTTCTTCTTCTCTAGGTTTTTCATCTTCTTCTCTAGGTTCTTCCTCTTCTCCTCTATGTTCTTCCTCTTCTTCTGTAGGGTTTTCCACTTCTTCTCTAGGTTTGTCTGACTAATTTGCCAATCTATTCCTTATATTCTTATCTATCAAGACCCTTTATGATTGATCTACTCTCATCTCCTCGTTCTTAGTATTTGTTATCATTAATCCAATATCTTCATTTGATGAGCTATAGTCGTCATGTGATTCCTTGGCGTATAAATTATGTGATAATCTCAGGTCGCAGTGCTACCCAGCTTCAAGTTTCAAGCTTTCAAGTTTCTTGTATTCCACAAATGATAACAATGAAGATGAAAATAATGAATAAAAGCAAAAATTGTTTATTACAGGATTATTGTTGTTAGAAGATTATTATTATTAGAGGAATATTTTTAATTAGAGGATTGTTATAAATTAGCCATAATAATTAACCATTAAAGTTAACATAATTCAAAATGAATTTTGTAGCTGAGTGTGCTTACCTAAATGATAGTTTGGGCTAGGTTAGGCTAGGTTTCATCCGAGAAAAAATTATACTTCAAATAAGAAACAAGAGTTTGAAACAAGAAACATGTTAAGCAAGGTGATTTTGATTTAGTTTCAAGATTAATTCCTACCAATTTGAAAGGAGATCACTAGGTAACAAGGTTTTTAATAGGAAATTTAATTCTCTACAAGTTTTATTTGAAAGATTTTTCAAAATTTCGCTTAGTTCGAGTGTTATTTTCACATTTAGTCATGAAAAAGTAAAATAAGACAAAATTTGAGTTTTTCAATTACCAACTTGATAGACAAAAATCACGAAAAAACAAAGTTCCTTATAGGACATTTAATTCTCTACAGGTTTTATTTGAAACATTTGTCAAAATTTTGCTTAGTTTCCGTGTTATTTTTGCATTTTTTAGACAAGAAAAAGTAAAAAGAAAGACAAAATTTGAGTTTATTCTAGGTTAATTATTACCAACTTAATAAACAAAAAATCACTATCGAATAAAGTTCCTGATGGGAAATTTAATTCTCTACAAGATTTATTTGAAAACAAAGACAAAATTTTAGTTTTTTCAAGGTTTTTAGTATCAACCAGATAGAAAATAAATCACTAAAGAACAAAGTTCCCAATGGGAAATTTAATTCTCAACAAGTTTTATTTGAAACATTTTACAAAAGTTTGTTTAGTTTTCCTGTTATTTGTGAATTTTTGAGACAAGAAAAATTTGAAAGACAAATAATCTATTGACATTTTCAATTATATATTCACTGATTATTACCAACTTGACGGACAAAAAATCACTAAGTAGTTAATTTTCTTATAGAACATTTAATTTTCTATAAGTTTTATTTGAAACATTTTTCAAAATTTCGCATAGTTTCAGTGTCATTTTCGCATTTATTAGACAAGAAAAAGTAAAACAAGTCAAAATTTGATTTTTTAAGGTTATTTGTTACCGACTTAATGGACAAAAAATTACTAAAGAACAAAGTTCCTAATAGGAAATTTAATTCTCTGCATGTTTTGTTTGAAACATTTTTCAACATTTCGATTAGTTTCCGTGTTATTTTTGCATTTTTTAGAAAAGAAAACGTAAAAAGAAAGACAGAATTTGAATTTTTTCTAGATTGTTTATTACCAACTTAATAAACAAAAAATCACTAAAGTACAAAGTTTCCAATAAGAAATTTAATTCTCTACAAGTTTTGTTTGAAACAATTTTCAAATTTTCGCTTAGTTTCCGTGTTATTTTCGCATTTTTTTTGGCAAGAAAAAGTAAAACAAAGACAAAACTTGAGTTTTTCATGGTTGTTTAGTACCAACTGGATAGACAAAAAATCACCAAAGAACTAAGTAACTAATAGAAAATTTAATTCTCTTCAAGTTTTATTTCAAATCATTTTTCAAGTTTCCTATTGACAAGAGAAATGTTAAAAAGACAAATCATGTTTTGACCTTGTTCAAGGTTGATTATCAACAACTTGGCAAACAAAAAATCATTAAATATTTTGTTTCCGTATAGAAAAATTAATTGTCTTTAAGTTTTATTTGAAACATTTTTCAAAATTTCATTTAGTTTTCGAGTTATTTTCGAATATTAGAGACAAGAGAAAAGAAAAGCACAAACAAAATTTTACTTTATTTCGCAATTGATTTTTACCAACTTAACAGACAAAAGGTCACTAAGTGACAATGTCTCTTATTTAAAATTTAATTCTCTGCGTTTTATTCGAAATATTTTTCAAAATTTCGCATATTTTCCGAGTTATTTTCGCATTTTGTTAATAAGATAAAGTTACATTATTTATATATAAAAGTTCATGTTGTGCCCTGATGATGGTTAATTTTTAATAATAAAGAGCCGAAACTAGTTGGTAATAATAGTAATTATTAATCTTCTTGAAGTAAATAAAGTATAAAATAACAAAACAAAAATAAAAAAAAGATAAATTTAAACAAAAATATTTACTGTTTCAAACCTGCTTATTACCAACTTGACACTCCAAAACTCTCTAGAAAATAAGCTTCCTTATAGGTAATTTAATTCTCTACAAGTTTTATTTGAAACAATTTTCAAAATTTTGCTTAGTTTCTGTGTTATATGCTGTGTTATTTTTTGTGATACGAAAAATGTGAAACAAAAATAATGTTTTGGCATTGTTCAAGGTGGATTATTACCTATTTGACTAATCACTAAGTTTTCTTATAGAAAATTTAATTTTCTACAGGTTTTATTCGCAATATTTTTCAAAATTTCGCCTAGTTTCCGAGTTATTTTCACATTTTTTAGACAAGGGTTTGAAAAATAAAGACAAAATTTTAATGTGATTCAAGCTAAGCTTTATTACTAAGTTGATACACGGAAAATCTCTAGAAAAAAGGCTTTCCTATAGGAAATTTAATTCTCAACAGGTTTTATTTGAAACATTTTTCAAAAATTCGCTCAGTTTCTGTGTTATATTTGAATTGTTGGGACAAGAAAAGCGCGAAACAAAAATAATTCTTTGCAAGTGTTATTCGAAACATTTCCCAAAATTTCACCTGTTTTCCCAGTTATTTTCTCATTTTGTAAACAAGATATAATTAAACAGAAACAAAGTATTGTCTGTTTCCAGCTTGGTTATTACCAACTTGACACACAAAAAAATCTCTAGAAAATAAGCTTTCTTTATTTAAATTTAATTCCCTACAAGCTTCATTTGAAACATTTTTCAAAATTTCGCTTATTTTCTGTGTTATATGCGAATTTTTGAACAGGAAAAATGCAAAACAAAAATAATGTTTTGTCATTGTTCAAGGTTGATTATTACCAATTTCACAAATAAAAAATCACTAATAACCTAAGTTTTAAATAAGTTTTTTTTATAGAAAATTAAACTTAAGTTAATTAAAAAGTTTTATTCGTAGAATTTTTCAAAATTTCGCCTAATTTCCGAGTTATTCTTACATTTTTACAAAAGAGTATGTAGAACAGAGAAAAAATATGAGATTGTTTCAAAGTTTATTATTATTTTTAGTTTTTTAGTTTTTTATTTTATATTATTACCAACTTGACAGACAAAAGATCACTAGATAATAAGTTTCCTTGTAATAAATTGAATTCTTTGCAGTATTGCATGTTTTAAGCTTGATTATTACCAACTTGACATACATGAAATCTCTAGAAAATAAGCTTTCTTATAGTAAATTTAAGTCTCTACAAGTTTTATTTGAAACATTTTTCAAAATTCCATTTAGTTTTCGAGTTATTTTCGAATATTTGGAACAAGAAAAGCGTGAAACTAAAATAATGCTTTGGCATTGTTCAAGGTTGATTATTCCCAATTTGAAAATCACTAAGCACTAAGATTTCTAATAGAAAATTTAATTTTCTACAGGTTTTATTCGCAACTTTTTTCAAAATTTCGCCTAGTTTCCGAGTTATTTTCACATTTTTAGACAAAAGTATATAAAACATAGACAAAATTCGACTTTGTTTCAAGCTTGATTATTACCAACTTGACAGACCAAAGATTACTAGATAATAACTTTGCTTATAAGAAATTGAATTTTTTGAAATAAGTTTTATTCCAAACATTTTTCAAAATTTCGCCCCACTTTCCGCTGTGTTATAAAAACTAATTTGCTGTTTCTTTGAAAACTATAAATATGTAGTAGTATTTATTAGATTTATTATTACTACCAACAGTACAAATACAAAATTAAACTGGACATGGATTTAGTGCATGATGAATACAAAAATCATGAAATAATCCCAGGCACAAAGAAATTTTATTTGTTTTTGTGATTAGTGGAGGATCTAAATCTGATATCTGAGACAACACAGGCATTTAGATATGAATCGAATGGGTTAATTTCTCTCAATTAATGAATTTGTATTTGTGGGCGATTGCAACCTTGGTCTGTTCACTCACTGATCCCACATAGAGTTCGAAACACAGCAAAAATGTTAAAAAATATTCTCTCTCTCTCTCTTTCGAACATAAACAATTTTAATTTATTTTCATACCAATTAAAGTTTTTTTTTGCATTTAACAAACTGACATTCCAATGTGTTTACAATTCCGCAATTTACGGAGAAATTTCATTGTCAATTGCCAACGCAAATTACAGAAACCAACTATCGACTCGTTTTACTACTCTTAGATATATTATAAACATCTTGTTATGGAAAAATTATTGAAACTAACTATCGATTCGTTTTACTACTCTTAGATGAATTATAAACAACATAAAAAATCTTGTTTTAGATTCTGCGCCTTGTGAAGTTGGTAAAAATCAATTGCGAAATAAAATCAAATTTTGTTTGTGCTTTACTTTTTTCTTGTCCCAAATATTCGAAAATAACTCGAAAACTAAACGAAATTTTGAAATATGTTTCAAATAAAACTGAAAGACAATTATTTTTTCGATACGGAAACTTAATATTTAATGATTAAACTAAGTATGTGAGTTACATTTGTAATATCTAGTTTATTCCACAAGATAAAGCAACGAATCGTTTGTTGTTGTTTAAGATTAATTGTAATTTTGACTTACAGCAAATACATGGCACAGATGCCAAACTTGGCACATGGCATTCTATTAAATTTTTCTTTGACCATTACATTGTTACGCATTTCTAAAGTTCGTTTCTGATTGTTAAGTTACTCAAAATGGCTTCAATATTCTTGAAAATCTCCCGCGTTCCCCAAAATATGTTAACCGTCAATCCTCGCTATTTTCCTTTCCCCTTATTATTTTCGTTTCTTGACAATTTAATTTATGACCACTTGATCATTTGTCACAATATCTTTCTTCGTTCATTGATCTAATTCTATTTATCATCTCTTTTACGGACTAATTAGTCAATTTACTCTGTTGATTTAGTTGCTTCATTTCACTGTGGGACAATTTTAATTGTGTTTGGTTCGTTGATTGGTGTTGTGAGTTGAATCTTGTCGTTTTAATTAAAAAACCATTCTGACAGGGAGCCTAAGAAAAATTGAGTGAATAAAATGTGAGATAAATCGACCAGGTGCATTCCAGAGATAATAGGACATTGAGACCGAACCCTTATCTCTAGTGACACACACTTGGTATTAAGTGCGCGTTATATAAAGTTTTTCGTTTTGTTATTAGAATAATAATTTTGGTAAATTTTTGGTAAATGTAATTGATTCGTATGCAAATAGATAGAAGTTGAAAGATTTTCGTTGCTGTGAAATCTGGTTTTTAATTCTGAAACGAAGTGGAGAATCTTAATATAATTCTAGAATAGTTTCCAAACAATCTCGACTTAGATTTGAAATTTCTTGCTCCAATTTTATATTGCCCAATTATTTATTAAATTACCTATTATCCAAAATTTGAGATTTCTAACCTGAATCGATATATGGTTTGAATCTTGAGATATCAAGTCTGAATCTTGAGATACCAAGTTTGAATCTTCAATTATCAGGTCTGAATATTGAGAAATCAAATCTGAAGATGGAGATACCAAGTTTGAATCTTGAGATATCAAGTCTGCATCTTGAAATATCATGTCTGAATCTTGAGATATCATGTCTGAATCTTGAGACATCAAGTCTGAATTTCGAACAATTTAAACTTGAGTTTGAAACTTTTTGTCTCAAAATGGAATTACTAGTCCACGCGTCTCCAAACTGTTTGAGAATGGGGCCGAATGACAACCCCGTCAGACGAAAAAGATGATTGAATCCTATCTGAATATTAATTTACATTGCACGTGAAAGCAACTATTATTTAAATAATTGATCGATTGTGGAGATACTTCTTGAAACTTCACTTCAATATTAAAGATAAAAACATAAATTGTTTCAATTTTTTTCTATAAATACAGCATATGTTTCACTAACACTGTGGCTTCTTCAAGTAATTCAAATTTGTAATTTTACTACAAAATAACTATAACTAGAGGTCCGGATTCGACCCGCGGGCCGTAGTTTGGCGACGGCTGATCTAGTCTAACTTTTGAGTTATCTAAGGGATCGTCCATTAATCACGTGAGGCTCGAATGGGGAATGAATAAATAAAGAGTGAATTTGTAGTGAGATATCACGTGCATTTAGTTTTTCGTTGAACGCGCGATTTTTGTTGATAAACAACATCACGTGATTAACGGACGACCCCTAATCTAAATTTTGACAATTAAAACTTTTATTTAAAATATCTTTGCTTATCTTAATATCCAGAACGAATCTCAATCGATATAAGTCTTGTTCCATATGGCACGAAAAAAAGATTTATTTTATGCAGGAATTTTCGTTTAGTTGGAACTGATTTGTTATTGAAATAGGTACGTAAATAGCAGATCTTGGCCTCGAGAAATTACACTGATTAACTTTTGCATTCTTCGCAAATCCACAAACGATTTCGTAACAAACGAAAAAAGCAACAACAAACCAGAAATCGTTAAATTATAATTACGCAATGGATTATCTTGTGAGGAGGAATTTTCGAATGGCCACCGACCCGGCTATTTTCTCCACTCTTTCCTCAAACTCCTCAGCACAAATATCACGCGCACAATTTATACGAATCTTTTTCTCTCTCATTGTGAAATGAGTATTTACTAGATTGTATTCAAGCACAAAACTGTAAATAATTGTCTTGTTTTTTGCTATTTATATGGATATCTTTCACTCCTTCGTATTTTATTATTTACTAATTCTTATATTTGCTATTTTCACATTCTCAACCTCTTATGTAAAACTACGTATACAGGGTATAGAAAACTAGAGTATAGTCCAGCTATAGTCAAACTACAACAAAATTTTAAATGTCTGCTCTGAATCTCAGGTTATTAGGAATAGGGTGATTAAGATTTTAAGTGATGATATTAAGTGACTTTAAGTAAATTTGCACTTACAAATTTGCATTTACATTTGCACTTACATTTCTTAGTAAGGAAAGATCCTATGTTCTATTCCCACCGCCACCACATGTCCGGGTGGTGTGGGGTTACATGGACCTCACACCCCTTTTAGCGTGAGGTTACATAGACCTCACACCCCCCGGTCATGTGGTGGCGGTGGGACTAGAACATAGGGTCTTTGCCTACTTTTCTTGTTTCAATTTAAAAAAAAAAATTTTAAAACATAAAGACCTAGTCTGAAACTTTAGATATTAAGTCTGAATTTTGAACAATCTAACTTCTATAATCTATGCAAGATATTGAATTATACAACAGACATTTGCATGTTATTACTAGTCCCAGTACATTTTCATGTAACTAACAATCTCTAGAGAAATAACATTGTTTTAAGATCATTTCTTTCAATTTAAATTGAGTGAATAGACATCTGCAGACGCCTTTCGAGATCTATCTCTCATCAGTGCAGCTTTGCTTTTTCAAATTATAAATTGGAATACACTTACATTAGTTTGAACACCTCGTGCGTGACTGGCGAGGTTAGGTTTTGAGTTAGCATTTGTTTAGAAAGACATGAACTTAGTTACGGTTATTGATTTAAATGATACTTTAATATTGATGAAACTATACTAATTATAGATACAATCCTACAAACTTATTATAGTCGAAATATAGCTTGAATATATAAATATATTCAATCTGTTCGTATCTCTATAATATTAAGTCTTACTAAGACTATGAACGAATCTCATGTTGAAACTACTTCCTGGCTAATATCACACAGGATATTGAATTATACAACAGATATTTGCATGTTAGAAATAATTTAAATTTGAATAGAAATAAATGATCTTAAAAACAACGTTATTTGTCTAGTGCAGTTAGTGACATGAAAATGTACTGGGACTAGTAATAACATGCAAATGTCTGTTTTATAATTCAATATCTTGTGTTGTGATGTTAGCCAGGAAGTAGTTGTTTCAACATGAGATTGGTTCATAGTCTTATTAAGACTTAATATTATAGAGCCACGAACAGTTTGATTATATATATATTTTCAAGCATATGTTTCGTCTTTCATAAGTTTGTATGATTGTATCTAAAATTAGTATGGTTTCATAAATATTCAATCTATACTTAGATTTGTGATTTCTTGTTTCAAATTTAAATTATTTGACTTAAAGTTAGAGATATCTAATCCGAATTTAGAACAATGTAGATAAACATAAATAAGAAGTTTCTTGTCTCAATTTCCAATTATTTACTCTGAAATTTGAGATATCTACTCTGAATCTTGTGATAAGTCTGAATTTTAACCCAGCAGACTTAAATTTGTTTTCAATTATTTAATCTAAAATTTGAGATATATATATTTTGAATCTTGAGCTAGCATTGGTTCCACATCTTCTAATCTAATTCTATCATATATAAAATCTTCTAGTACCAAATTTTATTTGTTATCATATTATTTTCTGAAAGATAAAATTGAAAATATTTCTTTGATGGAAAGAATTTGGCGGTCGAGGAATCCGAGCGCTTAATTCGAAGTTTGTTGTTTCCATAAAAGAAATTAGGTCTGTTCGGGTTGAATTCCCGAGAGGACGGACGTTGTTGTTTTTTCCGTTGTTGTTGTGGGGGTATTGCGACCGAGAGTCGTTGCATGATGAGTGGTGGAGACCGTCAGAGAGCAGGCAGCTGTGTGCAGTGGTTTTAGTGGGCCTGCGTGAATACGAAGAAGAACAGAGAGCAACACACACACACACACATACAATGCATGCCTGAGGCTCTGAACCCGTGGAATGTACACGGAAATTAAAGTGGCCCGGACCAGGGTGCGAAGGACGGACCAAGGCCGGTCGGCCGCAGTGTTCTCAGACCCTCGCGGTACTCAAGATGTGGTGTTACGTGCGTCTGCCGGCGGACCAACTTCAGGTACAAACGCTGCCCGTCGCACTGCATTCCTTGGCGCACACGGTGCAGCCGCCCGCGTTCCAGACACTCCCGGCCTCCTATCTTATCGCCCGGAGACGCCGGGACGCCTACGACGCGACGCCCTTCCTCTACAACTACCGGCCTCGCGAAAATCGCATCTATTTACATAGTGGAGAACAGTACGCTTATAGAATTGTAAGTCGAATTCAATTTATTCTTTCAAGGAACCAGTCACATAAAAAAAAGTTTTGCAAAAATTTCGTTATTTTTTCAAAATTCTTCTATTTCTTGCAACATGTTCCTTTCTCAATACAACTCACTCTTTTCAGAATTATTTCCTATTTTCTTCCTAAAAATATTTTCTACAAATTTCTTCCTTCAACTTGCCTTGCGACTATTTTCTTCATACTAGTTTTTACTATTTTTCCTCTCTTACTAATATTTTATTCCTACTATATTCTTCTTCCTATCTTCTTCTTGGTATTTTATTCATCTTTTTCGCCGGTTTTCACTGTCTAGACAAGAAATTGCCTTATAAATTTAGACAAGACTAGACAGACAAGTCTAGACAGACAAGACTAGACAGACAAGACTAGACAGACAAGACTAGACAGACAAGACTAGACAGACAAGACTAGACAGACAAGACTAGACATACAAGACTAGACAGACAAGAGTAGACAGACAAGACTAGATAGACAAGATTAGACAGACAAGACTAGATAGACAAGATCAGACAGACAAGACTAGCCAGACAAGACTAGACAGACAAGACTAGACGGGCAACAATAGATAGACAAGGCTCGATAGACAAGACTAGACAGACAAGAGCAGACAGGCTAGACAGACAAGACTAGATAGGCAAGACCAGACAGACAAGACTAGATAGACGAGACTAGACAGTCAAGACTAGACGGACAAGACTAGACAGTCAAGACTAGATAGACAAGACAAGAAAGCCAACATTAGTTAAACAGACTAGACTAGGCAGACAAGACTGTACAGACTAAACCTAATAGACAAGACTATACATAGAAAGCTGGAGACACCAGACTAGACAGACAAACCTAAGCAGACAAGACTAGACAGGCAAGCCTAGCCAGACAAGACAAGACTGGACAAACAAGCCAGGAATAGACAGACTAGACAGACTATTCGGACAGACTTGTCGGGCCACATTACGCATGAAAATTTGACGGCGGGCCGCATTGATTTTTTTTAATAGACGCCTAGACAGAGCAATATTGTTAGGTATTCTCATAGTGGACAATATGAACTTCTTGTAGAACAACATATTTTCAGAGAGCACGCGTAAATGAGCAGTGTCTATAAAATAGTGGCTGTTAGATAATGAAGTCTGCTAAACATAATAAGGCATGGAATTAAAGTAATTTATAAAATGCTTCGCGGGCCGCATACAAGACCGACGCGGGACGCATTTGGCCCGCAGGCCGCCATTTGCCCAATCATGGACTAGACGGAATAGACCGACTAGACAGACTAAACAGACTAGATTAGATAGGCTTAGGAGGGCTGCTAAACATAATAAGCATGTCATAGGCATGGAATTAAAGTAATTTATAAAATCCTGCGCGGGCCACATGTGGCCCAGGTATGGACTAAACGGACTAGAGAGACTAGATTAGATAGACTAGACACACAAGGCTAGACAATCAAGACTAGACATATAAGACTTAACTGCTCAGGAGTGGACAGACAAGACTAGATAGACAATTCTATACAGGCAAGACTAGACGAACACAACTGGACAGATAAGACTAAACAGATAAGACTAGTCAAACAAGACTGGAAAGACGACACTAGATGGAGAAGACAAGGCTGGACAGACAAGACTAGGACCACAAGACTAGACCCACAAGACTAGACTGACAAGACTAGACAGACTAGACTATGAAGATAAGACTTGATCATCAAACTAGATAGGCAAGAATAGACAGACAAAACTAGACGGACCAGACAGACGAGAGCAGACAGACGAGACAAGACAGATGAGACTAGACACAAGAGACTTGACAGACTGAACTAGACTGACAGCACTAGACAGACAAGACTACACAGATATATAAATAGAATTTGTGATAAATGTAGATTGAGATTTGTTTTATTGACAAATCCTTACACATTATGAATAGATAAATGATGTATTAACCACAGATATCTAGTTAATCTATATGGGACATACTATATCTATCTATACTATATATATTATAGATCCCATACTATATCTATCGTTCTGTAGTTTTAAGATAAGATGGAGGAGATATATAGAATGATAGGGCTAATTTTGAGTATATTCTACATAGAAGATGGCGTTGCACAGGATCTATCTAACACTCGAAAATACGTATTTTGGATAATATCTATGTAGAATAATTACCAATCAACTACAGATCAGAGGTATTTTCATCTATTGACTAATACTTAAAATACCTGAAGACGATTGTAATACCTGATGCACATTTAAGATAGTCTAATTCAAAGCAACAAATGTGTATCTGTCTGGGCTAATTCTTAGCTCTTAAAACAAGATTAGATAGTCCTGTCTGTCATTGAACAAATAAGATTAATAGATTATATAGAACATAAATCTCTAGATAGAATATAGATCTAATTGTGAGAATTTAGATTATTTCCTTTTCTGTAGAAATGATTTCCTCTCGAAATTCTGGTCTTTATTTTCGTTATAAATCACCGTCAAGTCATATTTCACGTCTTCTCGATTTCTTCTCAACGTGGACTAATTGCTTTCTTATCTGATACATATATATTTTTTCTTCTCTCTATTCTTGCAAGGCCAGATGGCCCATTGAAAGAATTCCACTCTCCCACCGACCCCACAAAAAAAAGAAAGGATTTTTTTTAAGAATTTTTCCAAGATAATTGGTCAACTGGCTAGACAATAAATTAAACAATAAATTTTCACAAGACTACGCAATAAAGACTAAACGGACAAGAATAGGCAAACAAGACTAGACTAAATAAATAGTTTGAATGTAGTAGACTAGATAATAATGATGGGATTTTGTTGATGGAAAGCAGTTAGTCATTGTTGTATGGCGATTTAAAGAGCAAGCACAAGGAGATTTTAGCCGTGATCTTATTTTGGAGGACAAGAGAGTGAATTGTTTGCTGGTCGAGTGAGAAAGGAGAGGCAGCTCTTTAAACGTCCATTTAAACTTCGCTGTTGTCGTATGATGCAATTAAATTTATTATTTTTACTAGCAGGAAGAACTTACGAATTTGAGTTAACCGTAAAAGCTTGTCTAATTTAGTTCGTCTAGTTTTAACTAACTTGTCTATCTATTATTGCTGTTTTTTTCTTGTAGCAATAAATATCTTAAAATAAATTTCGAAATGAAATTTCGAAAAGGCTACTGTTTCCTATTTACATACAGAAACTATTAAATAATATTTATGGAATCTCTTTTTTATACGAATAGTTTTCTTTTTTTGGTCAAGTCAAATAAAGCTTAAATTATGTTATTAAACGTTGCTTAATAGCCCGCAAAGAATAATGCTAAGTTTTAGGATGCGATTGATATAAATTTGTTTGTTAATTTGTTGTTTTTTTTGTGTGTGTGTTTAGGCCAAAAAGGATATTTATCACATTAAGTCACAAAGGTTAATATTAGCACAAGACGAATATAACCATTTGAACAATGCCTTGACGACGTTGACCACATCCAGAACAAGCTGTAAGTATTTTATTTGACGTTTATTGCGTAAACTTTCCAAACAACTTAACTCGCTAAACTACATACAGAACACATTCTTGCGACAAAAAAAAAAACGCTTTGCTATTTACGTTTTCATTAACCGACAAACATTTTCCACTTTAAGAAGAAAATTGTTAGGAAAAAACTAGTTAAGTTTTTTGTTTTCGAAGATTTGATTGGTTTCGTGGATGTTATAAATGGTTGTTTTTTTTTGTAGTGTGTTCGTCGTCGAGTAGTGTCAGTACAAAATATGACCCAGATTTATTAAAATCTGACGTCGCATTGGCGAAAAATAGGGTTTCAAGATTAAAATCGGAATTAGAACAGATACGAACTGAAATGAATTATACGCAGAGAGGTGTGGACACATTAACAAAGTAAGTTGAGAAAACATTCAAAGGCCTATTTTCATTTCAGAGACTCATTTTATTTCTATTTTCTTGCAGTGTTGAACAAAAGCTGAGTACGCACCAAGGAACTTGTTATAATATAGTAGAGGCTCAAGCGATTATGACAGAACTGAGGAACATTCAAAAGTCCCTTTCTTCCGGAGAAAAGGAACGTGCCGAGTTAATGCAGTCACTGGCTAAGCTGAAAGACGACTTAACCAGGCTGCAGCTTTGCGAGAGCTCCCCAGACGTATCGACGATAAGTTTACCCCAAGAGAAACTCAGCACAGCCTCGCAAACAGATTTATCTTGCGAATTAGTCCCAATAGGCACGAGGTTAGCGGAAATGGCGAAAATGAGACTGGAATACGACGAAGCCAGGAAACAAGTACAAAATATTCAACAGAAATTAGCGGATTTAGAAGAGAAAGTTCAACCCGGACAAGAGGAATCCGACAAAGATAGGTTACTATTATTCCAAGAGAAAGAGCAACTGTTAAGAGAATTAAGAAGTATTACCCCCCGAACGAGATCAAAAGAAGAAATGTGTGATATACAATTGGAGTGCAAGCGGCTAGAAGAAGATTTAAATAAAGCTATGGAAATGTCGAACAGAGCGATCGCGGACAGGGTTAGATTACACGAAGAAAAACAATTATTGCTGCAACAATTGCGCGACGCTCTCAGGTCTATGACCCAACTAGAATCCCAATTAAAAACCTTATCAGTAAGCACGTTATCAGTGAGCAGCAGTTCTAGTCTCGGATCTCTTTCGACAACCAGCAGCAAAGGCTCCCTAAGTTCCGGCCTGAGTTTCACAGATATCTACGGAGGTCCCCAATGTTTAGGCTCAACGAACGTAGACAAACCTGTCGACATGGTCGATCTTCACCGGCGAGTAGAACGTCTCATCAAAGGCAACGAAAGCACTCTAAACACACCATCCACCGGAAGATCTCAACCCTCCCTCTCACCCAGAAGTTCTCTCTCCTCTGTTTCACCCCCCATCTCCCCCATGTACGAAAACCTTCCCTGCACCGTCCCACCACCAGCCTACGAACAAATCGAAATGGACAGAAGGCTACAAGAACTCCGCCTCTCAAACGAATTCATCCCCAGAGTTCCCGTCCCGAACCTCTCCCCCTTCACAGACCTCCTCGAAGCTCACGTTAGTAATATGTCTCAAGGTTCAGGCCTGGGAAGACCCACGAGACTCTCCTACGAAAGCAACCCAGACCCGCCCCTCTCACCCATCTCAGAAACACCTCCACCCCTCCTAGACCACGACGAAGGCCTACAAGGAGCCACCTTATCCAGAACCTCATCCTCGGGCACGAACACGCGATCCGTTTCCGCGGCGGTAAGCGACGAATCCGTCGCGGGTGATTCCGGCGTCTTCGAAGCCTCCAACAGGAAAAGGGCCTCCGGATTCTTCGCCGCCGAAGATGTTATAGATACCGCACAGGTCCAAGTCAAATTACGATACGTCTTCAACGAAGGACTTCTCTACGTTTGCTTCGAAAGGGCTAGAAATCTAGCTGCTTTATTAATACCAGAAAATTCAGAAGTGTAAGTATATTTAACTAGAATTTAAATTGTTTTGAACTATCTATAGCCCGCGGCTTCGCTCTCGTGTATTTTGGGGGTTAGGACATGATTTTCGTCAATCGTTAGGATAGTTTAAAATTAATTGTCTTCTTCTTTTTTCTAGATACATTAAGGCGATGTTGCTTCCGAATGTTCCGCCGACAGTTTGTTGCACGAAACCAGTCAAAGATCTTAGAAAACCTACTTTTGGAGATATTTTCAATTTATCTGTACCGTTAAAGAAGATTTACACTAAAACATTACAAATTAACGTTTGGAGCAAATTCGAGAACGAGCAAGAAAAATGTGTGGTAAGTACAAAAATTACTTATTTCACTAAATAAATTTCTTACTTAACAGATAATTTATTGTTCTATTTAGGGTTGTGCTCAAGTGAGTTTGGCCGATTTTAATCCTCAAAATATCTCTCAAAAATGGTACAACATCCTGAGTCTGCACTGCATGGAAACGCCGGAAGAAGAAGCGAGATCGGTTCATTTAAAACAGGAATCGGATTTATCTTTGTACAGAGACAAGACGGACGTGGACATAGCGACGTATCGACAACAGGTCGGACTCAAGGAAGAAAGTTCGGACGATTCGACGATAATTTCGTCACAGACTTCGACGTTGACGCGAAACCAAGACTGCGAAGGTTTTCAACCGCCTGTAAATTTAAACTTCGAAGATTTAGTCAATTGCTTGGATACCGCGGAATACGACAGTGAGAACAGCGAGGAAGAAGAGGAAGAGGAAGAAGAAATTGACGAGGAAGGTGTTACAGTGGAATTTAGACCAAATGAAAAGTTAGAAACTTGCAATGAAGTTGAAGACTTGGAGTTTTCGGACGCGCAGACAAACACGGAGTGTGCCTTTTACCCGGAACACGCGAAGCAAATGAAGTTGGGTAACTCCGCGCTGGAAGACCGGGGTGTCATCAAAAGATCTCAAACGTTCTCACCATCCGCTGCCGTGACGAAGAACTACATCTGCAAACTGAACAGGAGCGACAGTGACAGTGCGATGCCTCTATACAGAAGAGGTACCAATCCATTCCAACGGAACGCCGTCGAAAGGCGATCCTTGCGTTTCCGACGACAATCCAACTCGATGGCCACCCTCACCAACAAATCCCAATCCCACCTCCCCACAACAGCACGAACTTCCATCGACCTGGAATTAGATCTGCAAGCGCAACACACGAGGCTGCACATGCTCAACACCGACTTGGAAAGGCTGCGCCAGCTCAAACAAAGGTTGGAAACGGCGCGGGAACAAGGTGACTCCGAACTCGCCGCTTGGGTGCTCGAAGACCAGCAGTTCTTGAATCTGGTAGCGCAGGCTGAGAGTGAAAGACTTTCAAAGACTGCCGAGGAGAAACGGATCGAGAAGCGATTGTCCAAAGTTTCCAAGGAAATTTACAAATTGAGAAAAACCAAAGCTGGTAATGGAAAACCAGATGTCATATCATTTAAGTAAGTTTTTCATAAATATTTCTTAACTAACAATAAAAATAATTCATATAAACTTATTAAGGGCCCCCTGAATATATAAATATATTCAACCTGTTCGTAGCTCTGTAATATTAAGTCTTATTAAGACTTCAAAACAAATTTCATGTTAAAACAATTAATGCCAGGCAGGATATTGAATTATATTCACTGAAGTTAAATAGAAAAAACGATCTTAACAATGTTATTTATCCAGTATTCGTTTAGTGACATGAAAATGTACTGGGGGCTGGTAATATCATGCAAATACTTGTTGTACAATTCAATATCCTGTGTGGCATTAACCAGGGAAGTAGTTGTTTCAACATGGGATTTGTTTGGTAGTCTTAATAAGACATAATATTATAGAGCTACAAATAGGTTGAATATATTTATATATTTAGGCTATTTTTCGACCTTAATAAGTTTATTTGATTGCATCTATAATGAGTTTGGTTTTACCGTTATTAAAAAAGAATTCAAATTTCTTAGAGAGAGACATCTAAATTTTGTTAGCCTATAAATTAAAGGACCAGTCAGACTATGCAGACTATGTGTTTTCTATGGGAAAGGAGTGTTTAGAAAGTGCTTTCACGATCAGTCAAACTAAGCAAGTTTTAAAAGAACTTACTGACAGCTTTTGCATAGTCTGACTGCACCTTAAGAATTTGTGTTGAAACATGTGTATTATTAATTTTTATTACTCATGCGGGATAAGTACTATCTTGGCGCCCGTTTTTTAGTGGGACAAATGGCTGTTTCTTATTTCAATTATTACCACATAACTTGGGTAACGCACGCAAATATTCCATAGAAATCGCTAATTGTAAGTTACATTAAAACAAAAAACAATTGAATAAATAAAATAAACAATATCAAAACCTCAATATTAAAAAAAGTGACAGGATAGTTTTTATGACGAATCCACACCACCGGAGGCAATTGAAAAAGAAAATTCTTATTTTTTGATTCTATTTTTTTTTTATGGCCCCTGAACCCCAAACTTGTAAGATACGTCCCCTCGCATGAGTAATAAAAAATATTATCAGCAACTCGTGCAGTATTGTCAATAGACCTTTTCATAGTCGAAATTTTTTTGTGCGCATGTGTCAATTTCCGCCATGTTAATGTCAAAAATTGCCCGAACTTTTTGACGTATAACTAAATATGTGCCCGAAACTTTCATATTCTCATCTTTCAAACTTTGTGATTGCTCATGCGCTTAACTAACCGTAAAATGGTCTATTGTTCATGCGCCTAACTTCGCTCTCGTGGGCAATTGATAATTTACCGCCCTAGTTGCACAATATACAATTGTTTTATCTAATGTTTTAATAAATTGTTTAGAATTGTTTTGTATTAATTATTGTTTTTTTTTTTAGGGAAAAAATGGCGTTTTTTACGCGAGTAAATTCAAACGTGCCTTTCTTGCCTTCAGACCAGTGCCATTCAGAAGCGAAGAAGAAATCCGAGTCGACGGATTTCCGAACGGACTTGAAAGACATCCAAGAGGTTCGCGATCAAGCGGACGGCGTCGAGAGTGAAGACGGCCAAGAGGAGACCAAGGCGCGCTTCGAGTACGTCGTCGACCGAGTCTTCGGCGTCGAGGTGTAATATATATTTTTTTATATAAAACAGAAAAAACTTAAAAAAAAAGAAATATAGTTTATATATAGATAAAAAAAGGTAAAAAAATTATTGAAAAAAAAAACTTGCATATATTATATTTTAATAAAAAAATTAATTATTAATTCTTTCTGTAGATATATAATTATGTGTGAGTGTAAATTATTACATATCAGTATGAATGTGAATTTAATGAAAAAGTTTAATTTTTATTAATTTTTTGTTTGTTTGTAAAGTGAAAAATTAACTTCTGTTTTAGGGTTTGTTTTAGTGCGGATTGACGGGTTTTTCTTGGTTAAAACAGCTCTTAAAACATTAGTAAAGAGTTGAAATAACGACAAAACGGTCAAATTAACGACAAAAAGGTTAAGAATAACAGAGAAAGAGGTTAAAACATCGACAATAAGGTTAAAAAACGCCGAAAATGTTATAAGAAAACGCAAGAAGGTTAAAATCGGTCAAAAAAGGTAACAAAATGGACGCAATTTTTTTTACAAAATCATATTTTTTCGGTTTTTTAAACGATTTAAGGAACTAATGAAGTCTAGACTACTTATATTAATTAGACCAAACTTTGTTAATTAAACTAGGGCGTCTAATTGAATAGACAAAGGCAAATTGGCGATGGGTTTTTGTTTCTAAGCAAGACTAGACTAGACTAGTTATATTAATTAGTCTAATCTTTATTAATTAGTTTGGGGCAGGGGTAGCAAACCTTATGGCCGCGGGCCAATTTTTAAAAATATTTACATTTAGAAATGCCAACGTGCCAGGTAACGCAATGAATGAAAAACAAAGCATTTTTTATTGAGAATAGTATATTGTGCAACGAGCGCGGTAAGTGATCAATTGCTCACGAGAGTGAAATTTGCTTGAGAGGGCAATTGACAATAATTGAGAAAATTAGTTACCGTATTAGAATATAAGACGTCTCATATTTTACACCTTTGATGTGGCATAAAACTTTTTTACAAAAATAACTATCTCTCGCGTGCCAATAATTTTTTTCTACGTGTCATCTGTGACACGCGTGCCTTCAGATCGTCACCACTGGCAGGGGTGGCAAATCCTCTTATGGCCACGTGTCATTTTTTAAAAATGTTTACATTTAGAAAAGTCAATGTGCCAGGTAACGCAATGAATGAAAGACAAAGCATTTGTTATTGAGAATAGTATATTGTGCAACAAGGGCGGTAAGTTGTCAATTGCTCACGAGAGTGAAATTCGCTCGAGAGGGCAATTGACATTAGCGCACGAGTTGCAGATAATATTTTTTATTACTCATGCGAGGGGACGTATCATACAAGTTTGGGGTCCGGGGGCCATAAAAAAAATTGAACAAAAAATGTAGAATTTGCTTTTTCAATTGTCTCCGGTGGTGTGGATTGGTCATAAGAGCTCTCATCAGTCTGGTACAACCATTTATAAAACAAGCTAGGACGCGTGCTGTAAAATCGCGCGTAATGAACTCGTCCTGTATATATATTATTCAATTTTTCGTAATGTAACTTAGCGATTTTTATTGAATATTGGCGTGCGTTACCCAAGTTATGTGGTAATAATTGAATAGACAAAAACAGCCATTTGTCGCACTAAGAAACAGGCGCCAAGATAGTACTTATCCCGCATGTGTAATAAAAAATCAGTTAGCGTATTAGCCTGAATATGAGACGTCTCATATTTTACACCTTTGCTGTTGCATAAAACTAGATTGAGAATTGTTTAACAAAAATAACTATTTATCTCGCGTGCCAATAATTTTTTTTCTACGTGTCAGCTGTGACACGCGTGCCATAGGTTCGCCACCACTTCGAACAAAAAAAAAAACAAAAAACAACCAAACTTCGAGCTATCTAGATCTCGAGGTGTGCACCAGCACAATGCCTTGAGGTACACCTCCATTTCACTTGTGTTTTCACCAAATGTATACATTCAACGAGATACATTCTCTCGCCGGCCCGAATATACATATATATTGCCTAGTTTATAAAGACATTAAAGTATTAACTTATAGAAAATATTCAATTGTCCTTTCAGTTTTTGTATTTACACAAAGCCATTTTTAATCAAGACTAGACTAGACAAGCCAATAGACTCAAATTAAGTAGTCCCTGTATAAGGCTAGCGTAGGCAGGATTAAATTAGTGTACACTAGACTAGGGTGTTAAAACTGAATCAAAAAACTTAAATTTCTTAAAAAAAAACTGTCTCAAACTGTTTTAAATTAGTATAAGTTTTTATATTTGGACTAATACATGATGATTTGACTAATATATGAGTAAGACTAGACAAGTTGATAGATTGCCTAACAATAAGTCAGATTCTAAAAAAATCAAATTGTCCGTAGATAAGACTAGACTAGACAAATCAACGTTAGGTTGTGTATTGTAGACTAAGTGTTCAAAACTAGACAAGATAACACAAGACTAAACTATATGAACTAGTCTAAGTAATTAGTATTGACAATTACATTTTCGACAATTAGACTTTGTATATTAAACAAAATCAAATTGTCAAATATGTTATTATTGAGATAAGAAGATGTAGTAAACAAAACTAGATTAGAGAACACCCGATTGAACTAGATAGGATTAGACAAAGTAGTCTCTTGAAGACTAGACTAAATTAGATTTAATCTACTAAACTTCTTGTGAGTTGTAGAACTTAAATCAAATTAAATTGTCAATGAGTTTTAGTCATTATACTAGACTACGTTTTTTTCCAAATATATTTTCTAAAAGTCCAATTTTTACGAATTTTTTTAAACTTTTTATGATTTTAACATTCTCTATCTGTTTTCTTACTGATTAAGGTTATTAATCGTATGGGGATTTTGACTTTATACCGGTTAATTAACGGTATAATTAAACGGTATTAACGGTATAATTAACCTTATTCCGATTATTAACCTTAAGGTCGATTCCCATATGCGCGACACTCAGCTATGCGACGTCGTGCGACATTTTTAATGGGCACGTCGCGTAGCTGTGCCCATTTAAAACAATGTAATCATTATTTGACAGGCGATATCGTGTGATATTCCGTTTTTTCAAATATATTTTTTTTAATTTTGTCAATTTATTTCTACTCATTACGGTTATTAATCGTATGGAGACTTTTAACCTTTTTCCGGTTATTAACCTTATTCCGATTATTAACCTTATTCCCGTATTTAACCTTATTTATGTTTATAATCTTATTCAGGTTATTAACCTTATTCGGAACACCTAACCACCCCTTTTTCATGTTAATAACCGTATTCAGGTTATTAACCTTATTCCCTCAATTAACCTTAACCAGGATATTAACCTTATTCAGGTTATTAACCTTATAGAGCGTTTTAACCTTTTTTCAGTTATTTATTATGGCGACCGTTACTACATGGTAATCCATACTTACAGTGTGAAGTGAATTCATCAATTCAATTAACTCTTTATCATTTGCTGAAAAAATAACTGCGAGAATGACCGAGAAAATAAACCGTCAGTGCGCACTAACCCTTATTATTATTATTTTTTATATTTTCCGACAGATTTGTGATTACGTGCCTTAAAGATCTGACTCGGCTTGAATCGTCCAACTTCAAAAATACTCAATTTATATCGATGTTTTATTCGCGGATTCAAGAAAAATTCTTTTCTAGTGCAGAAAAATACACAAAACTTCTTTTTTTACAAACGCTTAAAACGTTTTTCAAGTTGACTTGAAAAACTTTCTGAGCGTGCTTGAAAAGAAAACTTTAAACGAAATCTAAAACAAAACAAAAACTACACTACTACCTTAGTACAATCTTTTTACTTTGTTACCAATCATATTTTTTAAAATAATTTTTTTCTCAAATGTTTTTTTTTTATTATTTATATAACCAGACCTTAAACAACTAAAAAAAACTCTTCTAAGGTCATTATATAGTTTCCTTATTTTTAGCTATATTAGCTACATATTCATTGTTATGTTTAACACATTGTATGCGGGAACATGTAATTTAAAATTGGACTGTAATTACTACATCAAACATATATAAACCTTAGTTTACCCGCTACAAACAAAACATTCCCGCACACAATTTGTTAAAAGCCTATTTTTTTTTTTTTCTTTATTATTATTTTTTATGGTTACTAGTGATTTTTTTACTATTGTATTATATTGTAAATATTTCAAATTCTTATATATATATAGTATTAGTTATGTTATTGTAATTACGACTACAAGTGGGATGTTTAAGAAAAAAGAGAGAAACAAATTTTTAAACATTTTTTTAGCGCATCAAAGTCTACAAGTCTATATATATTGTTCTAATAAATATACTTAAAATATTCGACGGAATCTTTAGTTTATCCCTTACATACTGCCTTTCAAAAAAATCAGAACACCAAGTATTTATTGGACGATTTTAATGAAATTTACAGAATTTGATCATCTAATTGAAATGCATCGATGATCAAAAAATCAATTCTTTTGGTTCCTATTTAATGGCATTTTTTTTATTTCACATTATGAAGAGCTGCTGATTTTTTAGTGTATAGCCTCTGAGTAGTATGAAGTTTCAGTTTGTAAAACTTAAAAAGATGCCCCGTGTTCGCAGTCGTGAACAATATCATCATCTAAGTTATTTTGGGGCTTGATAAAGAATACGGGATTTTTTTAAACTTAGTGTTACTTTATACATACTTTTTACCTGGTGTAACTGTTGTTAACCGTGGGTGGCACTCTTTAACTAAGATCCAGAAGCAAAAATTAAGTTTCTACGTTGCCTGGTTCAATAAAATTCAAGAAAATAATTGTTGACATTTTCAAGATGAGAGATAGTAAATGCGAACGCAACTAACTCGACGTTGCCACGTTTATTATTATTTTTTTATAGAAACATATAATGTGAAATATATATAAATATAAAAAAAATATATACTTTTTTCAGGATACCTAACCTAACCGGGGTTAAACCAACGGTCCTTGCCACATTGTCCTATATTGGATCGAGAGTTCGCACGGCAGGGCAATGTGGCAAGGACCGTTGGTTTAACCAACTTGGCTGGTATCAATTTCCATTCAACTAACTTTTGAATTGTTTAGTTGGGATCTCTTAAAATATTCAGAATATACAAATAATTACTGGAAGCCAATTTTGTATATATTTTACACAAAGATGTTACGCAGAAAAATTAAAATAATTTATATGTTATCAAAATTAAATTTGGCAACGCTGACCAAATTGTATCTACATTCTCACTTATGTGACCAGTCGTACACGTCAATTATTTTGTTGAAAATATCAATTTTTTTATAAGAAACAAATATTTTGTATAAGGTCTATGTCTTTCCACTACAATGTGCATGTAATTTATGTGGTGGTTGCGTTAATAAGTAAGTACTAAAAAATAAATAAACCTTGAAGTATTCCGACACAGTTTCAAGAGGCCGTTTTTGCGCTTGGAGCATTTGTACGACCCCTCGGCCGGGATCAATTTCCATGGAACCAAATTCTTGACGGTTTCGTATGGATCCTGCAGAATCTGGTGGATATCCAGTACACTTAAATAATTAACTCGAGACATTGTGGCTGTTTGTGGCGTGGCTGTTCGTTGCAATATGAATGCAACTTCAATACGACACTTAAGATTGTATATATGTTGCCAAAATCATAGTTTTTCATATAAACGTGCATATAAACAAAAATAAACGTGGCAACATCGAGTCAGTTGCGTTCGCATCTGCTATTTCTCATCTTGGAAATGTCAGCAATTATTTTCAACAAAAACACGAATATTTATTGAACCAGACAACGTAGAAGCTTAATTTTTGCTTCCGGATCTTAGTTAAAGAGTGCCACAGACGAGGTAAAGACCAGGTAAAAAGTCCGCAATACTAACATTCGCTTAAGCCTATCGGTCATGGTACGCTGCTGGTCTAGATGGTCCGTATCTGGAGAGAATCGACGTAGACTTGGATCAGGACGACCAAGAAGCACCACTGAGCATGAAGATCGAACTCTTCGTCTTACAACTTTAAGGGACAGATTTACAACATCGCGGCCATTGGGAAATGACTGGTTGGCTCTAAATGGCCATAGAGTATCCACGACTACTGTTTGCAGAAGAATCTGCAGTTTTGGTATTAGATCCTACCGTCCACAATTGTGTCTACCTCTTACTCCGCATCGCAGAGCAATACTTGATTGGTACAGGGAAAGACAACATGAATGGAATAACATTATCTTAAGTCTCGGTTCTATTTATGGGCTCATGTTGGTCGCTGAAGAGTGAGACGTGGACGCGGTGAACGCAGAATTTTACAATTTGCTGTTGAAAGACATACGGCCCTTACACAAGTTATGGTTTGGGGGGCAATAGCGTATGGTATAGCTTGCGTTTGTAACTGATACTCGATTTTTCTCTAAGTTTGTGGATCTCTTAGGATGTTGCTTGGTTTCAATTGGGATATTTCCATGAGTTTTACACAACACTTCGATTTCAAACTTGAGATTGAGCTTCAAGTCAGGTTCTTGGTGAATTTCTGCCAAAAAGTTCATAATAGCTATTGTCCATGGATTGTCCATGGAGGTTTAAAAACTTTGCATTTCGCACAAAATTCCAATATCTTGGCGATAAACGGAACAATATACAAAAGTTGCTAGTTGCTGTTGTAATAGGCTTCGATTAATAAGCTCTTCAAGTCGATATCAATCTGTAGAATTGGTTTGTTACGACCCAACGTCATCATTCCAAGCCAGTGACCCACATTCTTCAATAGAGATCTATCTGAGAAATTAGCGATAACTTTATCTGTTCTTAAAAGCACATTGATATTCGCAAAGGTTTATTTTGTTACCATCCTGTTGACTTCAGCGACTTTTAAAACGTCTAAGAAATTAGAGTACAACGCGTGGAAGTTTAACTCGATGGAGGCGCGTTTCATGACGAGATACTTTGATATCCAAGCCCAATACTCTTCAGAGATGATGTCGCGCAGCTCGTCATACTTCTTCTGTAAATTGATTTGGCTCAAATTGTTGAAGATGAAGGCTATCTTATCTTGCAGACTTTCCGGAGGCGAGGTGATTTTCTTTTTCTGTTGCGACAAGAAATGTGTCGATGTTGGTGGCGTTCGCTATAGAAAGTCGGCTGCTTTTAAAAACCTGGGTAGCAACAGGAGGACCTAGCATTGCAGGCAAACTCGCAGGAAGAACGGGACTTTGAAGAGTTGACGGGGCTCTGCAATCCGTACTCCACATACACTTTCAGATGCGGTGTAAACTCGTTAAAGTGGGGAATCGCCTTAAAGTTTTTTAGTCGGTTTCCTCTAGTTTTTTTCGAAGCAAGTTTTAACGCGATTTGGTATATTGGCAACATTTTACAGCCAGTGTTAGTGCCCTGTGTAAATACCTTGCAGAACCCCATTTTTCAGCAAGATGACGCTCTGCCTCACACAGCGGCCATTACAAGACAGTTTTTTGATAGTGCCGAAATCAATTTGTTACCTTGTCCATCTCGTTCTCCAGATCTATCGTCCATAGAACATGTTTGGGATATGATAGGTGTTAGAATAAGTAACTTACAGCGGCCTGCTAACACTGTAATGGAACTTAGAGGTCCAATTAATGAAGTTTGGAATGAAATACCCCAAGTCGATATTGATAGCCTGATTTCTAGCATGCCTCGACGTGTTAATGAGTACTTGGGAAATTGTGCATGCACAAGACATTATTAATTTTTATTCATTTGTTTTGTTTTGTTTTTCAAGTTGATTTTTTGATCATCGATGGATGCAGTTCATTTATTCGATCAAATTTTGTAAATTTCTTTAAAATCTTCCAATAAATACTTGGTATTCTGCTTTTTTTAAAGGCAGTATATATGCAAGAAAAGGATTATGGATTTGTTCCGTTTCACCTTCTAATGATGATTTTTGCCTAGTTTACAAACAGACGTATAGGTTTTTGAAAATCTAGACTATCTCGATGGATTTAGCAACAGATTTATTGTGATAGTTTTGGATAATCCAGACTAGCTTGCAAAATTACATAAATACTTTTAATACAAATATTTATAAATTTAATACAAATACTTTTAATTTGCTCCAGTATTTTAGTGCTATTACCCGTCCCTGTCGAACACCAGAGGTGACTTTGTGCTTATACATTTGCATTTATAACATAGATTATCTAAGCAGTAAACTTAGTATGCTGATTTTAGACAATCTTTGAATATTTAAATTTCTCTATAGATTTAGCAAAGAGAGATTTAGCAATATAATACCTAAGACAAACTTATTTCGATGGTTTTGCAGAATGTAGTCTCGTTTGTAAATTACGGACACACGAACGGCTTTTTTTAAAATCTCGTATATAATAATTAGTAGCGACAGACAGACAAAGCAATGAAAGTTATTCATTCTTCTGATTTTGGACAATTTAGAACAGATTTTTAAATCTAAACTACCTCAATAGATTTTTCAAAAACAGATGGCATCCTGATGCAGCACAATAAAATAATTTTATTCCGAGCTAGGAATCCTACTACAAGAAACAACGCAGAGATATTACGAACTGCTGGAAGAGACATATGACAAATCCCCAAGAAACGACCAGAACATCATCATTGGAGGGAGACATGCATGCGAAAATTGGAAACTACATAGGAACAATAGGAAAACACTTCGTACACGACGAGACAAACGAAAACGCAGAGATGCTTATTAACTTCACTACAAGTAAAAACATGGTGATCAACTCCACACGTTTTCCACACAAGAACATCCATAAGGGCTCTTGGAGGTCGTGGTATGGTAGGACAGTGAACCAAATAGATCACGCTATTGTCTACAAGAGAGCAGCAAAGAGCATAACGTTAAGTCAAGGAGGGGTGCATACTGTGGATCAGATCATTTATTAACGCAAATCTATTTTAGGTGCAGAGTACGGCAAAACAACAGGCAGGAACTCACATAGACAGCTTCAGCAGACTATGGGAAATTAAATACACATGAGATGAGAATACGGTATGAGCAAGAGATAACACGAAAGTCCACACAACATGACAGCTGTGAACCAATGGAAGAAGCTAAAAAGAACAGTTACTGAAACAGCAACAGAAATTGTTAGGACAAAAGAAAAAAGAAGAGTGCTAAGATTGGTTCGGCAAGGAGGACGAGAAAGCAATAGAGCACCGAAACCAAAAAATATAAGAAATATATTGAAAAAAATATAAGAAATATATTGAAAAGAAAACAAGAGAGAGAAAGAGAGAATGTGATGCGGCCAGGCGTGCACCCGACAGAATATGTAGATACAAGAAGAGTGGATATGAGAACAAGCTCATAGCTGAGATAGAGGAGAACTTCAAAGAGAGTGGGGCCAGAAAAGACTATGAACACCTAAAAGACACACGAAGAGGCTACACCCCACGCATAAGCCTAATAAAAAATCATGACGGACAAACAGAAAGCGACCCGAATAAAACTAAGAACACCTGGAGAGAACATTTCCAGAAACTCTTAGCAAAAAGAGAAGAAATGGCAAGACATAGGAGAAATTGACCAGCTCGAAGGAGACAGCACAGAACCCCGATCCTTCGAGGAGACGAAAGATGCCGTACACAAAATGTAAGGAAACAAGGCATCGGGGATAGATGAAATACCAACTAGGGCATACAAACTAGGTGAACAACACATAGTTCAACAAATACATTACCTCATAGTAAATATCTGGGAAGAAGAGGCGCTCCCAGAGGACTTCAAATTGCAATAATCATCCCCATATCCATATCCATAAAAAAAGGAGGCAAACTGAAGTGTGATAACTACCGCGGAATTAGTATGATCTGCACAGTGTACAAAATACTAACGTATATCATTAAAGCACGACTACAGCCGTACCCAAAAACTGGTAGGGGAATATCAAGCAGACTTCAGGAGAGGATGACCGATGGCAGACCAAATGTTTACAGTGAAGCAAATTTTGAATAAAGCATGGGAATACGACATTGGTGTGCACAACGTCTTCATCGATTATAAGTAGCCATATGATTCGATCAACCGCAACAACCTCTACCAAATTCTAGAACAGCTGAAGATACTAACTAAAGGCAAGGCTCCACACTTTTTTCCTCCCTACTACAACTCCTCCAGCTTGACCCGCCGCCAAAAATTTTTCTAAGTTCGCCACATAGATGTTAAATAGTGCAGGTCTGAGTGGGCAGTCTTGATTCAGACCCCTTCGTACCTTAAATTCCGTCGATCTACACTCATTTAAGCTGCCTTTAAGTTCAAGAATAGAACAAAGAGCTTTCCTTTCGGTTTTGCAACTTCTTGATCTACTATGTATCGCAGTGTTACTAGGTGTTCGATTGTTCCCCTTTCCTCCCTAAACCCGACCTGAACTTCCGGAAGCAGCTTTCTCCATCTCATTCCTTAAACGTCTCTCCAGTAGTCAAATATCTTATATGACGAGTTCATAAGTGTGGATTTCCTTATAATTTGTCTCGGTCCCCATTTTTTTAATTTGGAACCACCTCCCCCACCCTCCAAATTTTTAGCACGCCGGCCTTTCTGCACCATATTTTATTAAATTCCTCCAGAATGAGTATGAATGTCTGAGACACATCAAGCCTGGGGTAGGTTCAACAACATTCTCCGAGAACCATGCATCCCCACAAACCTCAAGAGGAAGGTTTATGACGCATGCATCTTGCCGGTCGCAACGTATGGGCGCGAAACTGTAACTCTAACGATGAGTCTCAGCGCGAGTCTCCCAGCGACTGATGGAGCGAGCGATGCTGGGAATCAGCCTCAGGGACAAAATTTGAATTGAAAAATCAGGAGGAGAACAGGGGTCGTGGATGTGGTGGACAGAGTGGTGCGCCTTAAGTGGCAATCAAAGAGGAGTGTTGGTAGGCCGGAGGTAAGATGGCAGGACGACATCCGACACCATGCGGAAGGAAACTGGATGAAAGTAGTCCAGGAAAGATAGATACAAAAAAGTTTGCAGGCCTATGTTCAGGTGTGGACGAAAACAGGCTAAAAAGAAAGAGAAATAAAGAGAGTGGAACACAATGGGTTACCTTGTGCTCTTTTGCCTCTACATTCATAACATAAAATATATTAACATAAAATAAATTATTTAAGCAGTTACAAACAGACTTAGTATGATGGTTTTGGAGAGTCTAGACAAATTATCAAATTTCGGACGGACAAGTAGATTTTTGAAAATCTAGTCTGTCTCAATAGATTTAGCAAAAACATATAGACAAACTTATTATCATAGTTTTACACAATCTAGTATAGTTTGTAAATTACGGACCGTTATATAATTTGCTCCACAGTTTTAGTGTTATTGAAACCAGTGGAACTTCTACGAGGAAAAAGTTTCAGCTTAGGAACGAATTCGAGTTTTGATTTGATGCATCGAATATTTAACCCGGTAGTAATTTATAACACCCGATTTTAATATAAAACATTTTATTCTAAATCCTACGACAGTAATAACAAACTTAAAAAAAAAACTTAAACAGAAAACGTCACTCGTTTAGGTTAGTTGTACTACCAGGCAGTGCACACCGTCCTAGCTCCTTCTTGATTGCCGCAATCAACGGAATAGCAGGATCGTTCGGTCTCAAATTCCCCGTTGCCAAAACGTGATCCACATCCACACTGGGCGCAGTATTAGGCCTAACGAACGGGGCGCTAACAGGGCGAACCAGCGGCGACGGTGCAGAACTAGTCCAAGCTCCCTTGGGCGGACTACCAAAGTTTGATCCACGTTTTGGATCAGTTGTCTTCGGACGAACCCTCAAAGTTGGCACTTCAAATGATCTAAATAAGGAAATAGATTATTTAGTTTTAGCTAGTCTATAAACTAACCTAAATCTAATTTTATTGAATCTAGTTCATATTTGTATTAATTTTGAACTCATTTCTCCAGTAATCCTTTCCAAAAATTTTGGAAACGTCTAGATTTGTAAGTTTTGAAACTAACGAGTTTTGGTCTAGTCCTTATCTTCTAGATCGAATAAATTAGAATTTGAACTAAAAAGTCAAAAGTCGGGTCTTCACTAATCTAGTTAATCTAGTCCATCCATTAACTATCTTCATTGGTGAAAACTAAACTTACTTACCGAACTTCTCCAACCATTATATTGCAGACTGGATGGACTAGATTGGTCAAAATCGAACTAAAGTTTCTAGCCTAATCTAGTTTAACTGAGTTCATACCAACCAACAAACACCTCGATGATCTTTGGTCTAACTTCTCCATCCAATTCAAGTCGGATGAAGTACACTAATCAAAGCTAAACCAATCTTCGTATGTAGTCTAATCTTAATATTTTTCATACCTATCAACATCTCGATGACTTTTAGTCTCACTCCTCCAATCATCCTTCTCCAGACTTTCCTTTCGACTTCCAAACAAACTGAAGGTATCATCAAGCAGGTCATGGAACCTCTTCCTCATCTTTGAGACATTCGCTGGCATCTTCATCTCGTCCATGCCGCCATCCACACTAACACCTAATCCGAAAAAACAGTAACCAACCTGGTCGTAGGTAACAGTTAGTCTAATACCGTGTTGAAGTCGGTGACAGTGCATGTTCCAGACTACGGGTCCAATCACCCCCGGATCCTCACTAGTTCCCACGCTGCCGTGCCTAGTGAACATGCTGTAATCTACTTCTTTAGGTTCGTAGCCAACGTCGTCGTTCATATCTAAATGGAGGACGCTCACCGGCTCCAGAACTTTGTTCAAAGGTTCTGGATTATTGCTCCTGAAAGACAATTAGTTTTGAATAGGTTTAGGTTTAAGTGCCGCAGGAGAGTTAAACTTTTCAACAAGACTAAAATAGTCTAAATTAATGCTTTAAATTAATAATTTTTCCCACCTAGAGCAAACACAACTACATACCTTGGGAAAGACTTAATGGAAGGCATGGACAAATAAGACTTGGGACTAACCACCCCAGGGTCGTAGTTCCCAATGAACACAGTGTCTTGAGACTTACAATTAGTCATACTACTACTCTCAGTCTCCAGCGACAAAGACGACTTGTTAGTCCCCATTGGCACAGTCTTGTTAATTGCTGCCTTAGGCCTTAACACCTTCCTCCCATCCCCACGCTGCTTCCCTAATCCCATCAAAGGCGAAATATCCACACTACTACCACTATAATAAGAAATTGGATTTGTAAAATTCGATTAGTTAACATTTGAATAACATTAGATTTAGTTCTGTTGGGATTTGGTTAGTATTAACTCTACTCCAGTTGCAATTTATTTAGTCTGCTCCATTTACCAAGATGAAGATGTTGAGCTTCCTGGCCGAACTAGACTAACTCCACTGAGTAGGGTGGCATTCGACGGTTGCGATCGGAAGTTGATGTACGTTGGAGAGGGCTGCTGGTTGCGTCTTCCGCTCTTGTACTTCCTGGGCTCCTGATCGAAACCTAGATTCTCCTCGCCCTGTTGGAAGACCTGTTGGATGTTTTCCTCCCTCAACGGTCTCTTCTGCTTCGTCACCCAAGTCGCGAAAATGATCACGACCAACAGTATGAGTAAGACTACAATCGTTGATACTCCTATATAGACCCAATTTGGTTTGTCCAAAGCTAGTTCTTGAGGAGTAGAAGGTTTTATATATGCTGAAAATTATGAAGAATTATACATTGGATAACTAGACAAAACTAGAAGTCAAGACTTATCAAAACAAAGATTTGTTTTGTCTTGGACCGTCTAGTTTTATCTTTATGTAAGCTAAATAACTTGTTGGGTTATTTTTTTACGTTCAGCTTTGATCAAGAGAGGAAATCCCAACTCTTGCTTGACCTCTTCGTCTGTGATCAGTTGCATATCTTCAGAAGCTGTGACGGCGTCGACGGGCTGGCCGGCAACGGAGACGTGGTAGACGACTTCGATTTTCTCGGGAAGTTTCTCGACCTTGTGCAAAAATACGCTGATGGGCTTCTCCGGCTTCGCCTCCCGCTTTGTCTTGGCCTGTATGCCCAGGTGTTTGGCCTGTTGCCTAAAACATTTATTTTTAGAATGTTAAAATTGAATACGGCGTAAGTTCCTAACCACCTGAGGAAAGCTTTCTTGTACAAAATCGCCAAACTTTTCTTTAACTCTGCGACGTCTGGGTCTTTTCCGTCGCTCTTCAAAACCGTCAATAACCAAAACTGACGGTCTGCAAACATTGGAAGAAACTCTTCTGTTTGGTTTGTAATTGGGTCGCAGTTGATCGAACACGGAAACTCCGTCTAAACAGAGAACATTTATCTTTGGAAAAAGGTTTCTTTCGCAAATATTTCGTTAACCTGGTTCGTGGTCGTCGGAGGGGTCATGTAAACTGTAGAGGTGGACAACACGGTCTTTGTGGAATAGACGGTCGTCGCTTCCATCGTCTTCCACGAGGTTTTTTCTTCTTCTTCGGGCGATCCGTCCCCAGATCCCGTCCAAAAGAAGTCCTCCAGTCTGTACGTTTTCTGATTGTGCAACGCATTCTCTAACACTAGCAGTTCTAGAATGAATAAAATTTTGTAAGATTGATGAAAAAATGATGGAATCAAAAAGAACGGGCAAGCCAGAACAATAATAGAGAAGATCAGACAAGAGGAAACAAGGACAGAGGAATGATTTGTTGAATAACTGGACGAAGAAAAGATCAGAGAAGAGGAAAGTAGACCAGACAAATGGAAAAACTTGTAAAAAAAATTATAAGACAGAGAGAACGAGGAAGAAGAGATAAGGCAAAATAATAGAAAAATATACAAAATAGTAGAAATTCCGTGTAGTGAAAAGCCCGAGATAACAGAAGTGTTGGTGGAAGCATCAAACTCTAAGCCCGTTAATGTAGTCTACGTTTGGTATAGTGCTAGCAACCATTGAATATCGTAAAGCAAGCCAGGCCGAAACGGTCAAACGGTGTTGAATTTCTTAACTGGCAGAATAAAACCAGAAAAATGACCGCCAATACTAAATGCTCTTCGCTTGGATACGAACTTATATGTGATTGCAAATAGAAGCCGTGTCCTGTGCAAATTTCTACAAGACTTAGATACCGAAGAAAAAGCGAGACATCTGAAATGACGAGCTGGCTCTCTATATACGGTGTATATCTAAAAATATTCCTCAAATCAATAACAAACTGCATTAAGGAACTATATGAAACTATACCTGCTTCATCGAACAAAGACAAGCCCTGGTGGACTACAGAATCTGAAGAAAGGCGCAGAGCCTGGATCAACTGGAATAAGCTAAAAGATGGGGCCCACCATCAGGCATTTATAGCGCAAAGAAAAACAACAGCGAGCATCATCCGCAAAACCAAGAGGAACTACAACAGGTCTCAAATACTACAGGTAGAAGAAAATTTCTAGAAAAACAATTCAAGAGATCTCTACAAGGGACTCAAGAAACAGACTACTTTACACACGCCCTAACCCTAGATCTCACAGGGTCAGATGTGAGCTCCAAATAAATATCAATGACTGCACAAACACCTTTGTAGATTATTTGTAGAAACTCCTGAATACAGAACAACCGAAAGAGAGATTTGCTTTCGCCGAGTCCACTGTCAGGAAGCAAGACTCTGTACCACCCAACAGGGAAGACATAGAGAAGTTCTTCAAAGACTTTAAGAACAACAAGACCCCAGGTGAAGTTGGTATAGTTGCAGAAATGTGGAAGCACGTAGATGACCAGTTCCTGCAGAGCACAACCCAGATCATTCAGGACATTTGGAGAACAGAGGTCGTGCACCTCTGGAATGGATCTCAGCCGTGATCCATCCTCTACACAAGAAAGGAAGTAAGACCGACTTCAACAATTACAGAGGCATCTCCTTGTTGCTTATAACCTACAAGATCTTCTCTTTACTCCTACTAACTAGAGTCACCAAAGAGCTAGACTCCTAACTAGGTGAATACCAGGCTGGTTTGTGTGCGAGTAGGTCTTGCACAGAACAGATTCAAAACCTCAAGACAATCCTCTCATATAGGAGCGGAGGAGGATACCCCTGGGTAACCATTATGGTATGGACTTCCAAAAGGCATACGACTCAATAGATCGACAGACCCTCTACTCTACCTTGGGAACTAGGTCTGTATGAGAAGACTACCAAACTGGTCCAAGCTACCCTGAAGAACAGCACCTCCAAAGTCAAGTTCAGGGGTGAAGTTTCCGCGAGTTTTCCCATCCAGATAGGAGTCAAGCAGGGGAATGGCCTCTCGTGCATCCCCTTCAACTGTGTTCTGGAGAAAATCGTCAGAGAATGAAATTCCACAATGTCACCAGAAGCAGGCCTGAAGCTTGGGTACAAGAAAGACAACCTCAATGTACCCTGTCTAGCCTTTGCTGATGATCTCGCCTTATTGGCCAACAGCATGAAGGAGGCTATTCAACTACAGAGCCAGACCTAAATGGATGGATGAGAGGAAGCAGGCTCACAGCCAGAGGATGAAGTCATATTGGGTTAAGAAAAAGCAGAAGACAACAGCTGAGAGTTAAGACGAGCCCCGTGGTACCTTGTAGGCCAAAACGAACTGAAAAAAAACTGCATTTATCATCTACAATGTTACGGCAAAAACCGGCTTGAGGGTCAACATACAGGAGACTGAGTTCATCACCAATATCAAGCGGGCTTCTTCTACAATCCTACTAGGAAACAATAATATCTGTGAAGTTCCTGCAGTCAACTACTTGGGAGAATGGATTTCAGCAAGCGAGAGCGAAACCTTGGCCATAGACGCCAGGTGCACCAAGTTATAGAGGGCCTGTCATTCCTGTACATTTTTACCTCCAAGTACCTGTCCAAGAACGTAAAACTGGAGCACTACAACTCGGTAGTAAGACCCTCTGCATCGAAAGCATCAAAATTGATGTGTTTATTATTATTAATGTGTTCAATCGAAAGAGCCCACTCAGGAAACTAGAACTTAGAAAGAGGAAGATCCTGAGGAGAATCCTAGGACTCATAAGAGAGGAATGGTACCTAAAGAATCAGGCACAATAATGAGCTCTACGAACATAAGGAAGACATAATCACATGTATGAGGAAAAGTCCAGGAGTTTTTTATGATTGCTGTGCAGGTTTTCATACGGCGAAGAGGTTGTTTAGTGGAAGTGGAGCTTTAAGTTGGAGTACTTTTGAAAGGATGAGGATTCTCATGGTGACAAGTAGTTAAATCAGACTTAGATGAACTGCTGATCCCATTACAGACAACCGAGAACTGAACTCAATACCGACAGTCCATCCTGCAGGGAGTCTTCCCAATGTCTCTTACAAGCAAGAAGTGTATAGGCACTACCAGACCTAAATGGACGGATGAGAGGAAGCAGGCTCACAGCTAGAGGATGAAGCCATACTGGGTCAAGAAAAAGCAGAAGACAATAGCGGAGAGTTAAGACGAGCCCCGTGGTCCTTAGTAGGCTAAAACGAACTGAAAAAACTGCATTGAGAGAAACCACGTCCTCTCCAGCCTCAAATTCGACGGAGTTCCAATTGGCGTCGAACAAATAGAGACACTTGTAGAAGCTGTGAAGAAAAATAAGACCATCAAAATATTGGCCATAAAATATTCCACCTTGAGAGATTTATTATTTAGGATGTCAATTACTTTGTAACGCTTTAAAATAAATGCCGAATATAGAAATCTTGAATTTAACAGCTTGCGGAATAGGGTCGTTGAGTGTTCAATATGTAGACAAAGTACTTAAATTCCAGCAAATCAATAAATACTGCGAAAGTTTGCAGAATTCCCTCCGCTACGAAGATACCGAAGTCGACATAATGGCTGGCCTAAAAACGAGTTAGGCGATAATTGGTGGATTAAATCTCTGGATATGCAACTATATGGGATTACAGAAAACATCCTACCCTCATTAATAGACGTTATCGATTACAGCCGATCCCTAGAGGTGGCCGATTTAAGAACAAATGATCAACTCTCATCTAAATCCGTAGAAAAAATCTTAGAGATTCTCTAAAATAAACACCATTTCGGTTACGAAAGCAAATTCCAATGGTGATGCACAGTTACAACTCTCCCGGGAGAAATATGAGAAGTTCACGACACCATCTCAACTACTTCAACTAAACTCATCCCGCTCAAAAGCAAATCAGTGCATTTCAAAGCCGCCACAACTCGAAGCTCCACTTCCACTAAACAACTTCTTCGCCGTATGAAAACCTGCACAGCAATCATTAAAAAGCCCTGAAAAGCTCCAAAATGTAAAAACAAAAAAACATATAAGGGGCTAAAAACGACGCTTTAAGCCTCCACGTAAAACTACAAAGCAAAATAGAAACCAAATATTCAAGCAAGAACTTGAACAAATAAAATCTACAGTGACCCTCACCGACATACCTTGCCACCTGAAGGAAGAAGTCGTTAAGTTTAACCCGATCCCTGAACAAACCAAACTCTAAATCTCGAGACGAACGACACCAAAACCCAATTTCTTCAAACAATACAAACTCGACTTCGTCTTTGAGAACAAGAAGAACCACAAACGCACAACAAGAAGAACGCACAATGTAGACATATCTACATCTCTACTACAACCGCACAATATTTTACAGAATCTCGTCAAACAGAACATAAACCAGGACTCGGACAGCGACGATACGGAATACTTCTAGGATATCCTGGACGAGAACGCCAAAGCTGAAAGTTCGGGAATCAACGCGTCGCTCATTAATTTCATGAGGGGTATTATGAATAAGGATGGAAACGTTTGGAATCATAATAATAATAGTGTTAAATGCTTTGAGAAAGTCTCTGTACACTAAAACATGATAAAGAGCCGAGAAGAGCAGTCAAAAGAAAATAAGAGCAGATAGGAGGAAAGAATTGTTGAAAACTTGATGACAAACAAAATAAATAGGAGGAGATAAGACTGTACAATGGCAGAGAAGACCAGACAAGAATAAGCAAGACCAGACAAAAGGAAAGACTTGTTGAGAAAATGATAAGACAGAGAGAATGAAGAAGAATAGACAAAACTGAACAATAGCAGATAAGACTAGAGAAGTGGGAACAAAACCAGTGGAAAGAAGTGTTGAAGATATCATAAGACAAACAAAATGAAGACGAGATGAGAGGAAACAAAACCAGACAAGAGGAAAGACTTGTAGAAAACTTGATGACAGACAAAATAAATAGGAGGAGATAAGACTGTACAATGACAAAGAAGACCAGGCAATAAGAAACAAGACCAGAGAAGATTAAAGAATTGTTGAAAATGATAAGACAGGCAGAATGAAGATGAATAGAAAAAACTGATCAATAGCAGAGAAGACTAGAGAAGGGGGAACAAAACCACACAAGAGGAAAGAAAAATTGATGACAGACAAAATGAAGAGGAACAGACAAGACTGGCCAATGGCAAAAAGACCAGACAGAAGGAAACATAACGAATCACAAAGAAACAAGGCAGACAAGATGAAACAAACCTAGACAATAAAAAGAACTCGATTATTGAATATTTACGTAAATGAATTTTGTATGTATGAAATTTGAAGAGTTGAGTTTGAAAAATAAAATTTTTAAAATTTGCAGTAACAAATTTTATACGAATTTTCTAAATCTCCATTAATAAATTTGGCCAGTTTAGTTTGTTTTCTCCATCTAATCACAGCTGAAAACTAAATGGAACTTTCTCTTTACAAAAAAATTGTAAATAAACCTTGACCGAGTGCAGGAGGCTTGACGATTTCGTTGGCCCACGTTCGTAGCGCTTGTTTTCGTGCCACATATTTTGCAGGAGTTTGTGCCTTGCACGGGACTGCAAAATCGATCGAAATCCGCCGTTCCTGGCGCAATGCCCATCAACAAAGCCAATAACTTTAACATGCAACTTCCTCACAAAATTAATATTTACTAAATAGGTTCGACATGTGAGCTACAATTTGTTTGATCAAGACTAATCGAAGATTAGGCAATTGTGGATAATAAGACAAGATTGTTCAGTTTACGACTAGTCGACTATGAATAGTCGAATAGTCGACTAGTCGAATAGTCGACTTGAATTTCCTCACAAAATTAATTATTACTGAATCGGTCCATTACGTGAGCTACAATTTGTTTGCTCAAGACTAATCAAAGATTACGCAATTTTTTACAGATTTAGCAAGATAATTAGACAATTTAAGACTTTCAAGACAATTTTAGCTCAGTTTAAGACTAGTCGGCTATACATAATATATTAGAATTTAGGAAACAAGATGTTGAATTTGTTTAATCAAGACTAATCAAAGATTACGCAATTTTTTACAGATTAAGCAAGATAATTGGATAATTTAAGACTTTCAAGACAATTTTAGCTCAGTTTAAGACTAGTAGGCTAAAAATAATAAATAAGAATTTAGGAGACAAGATGTTGAAATATAACACTAGTCGACTGTAAGGATAAGACAAGCATGTAAAGGACAAGATTCAGATCAAAGGACAGATCAGTTTAAGACTAGTAGACTTCAAAGACTAAGCAAGAAGTCTAAATGTCTACATGTGAGTTTGTCCGTCTGTAATTAAAGAATTAAGTTGGACTTATATGATTATATACCTACTGATGAATTATATACTCATTTCAATATTTGGAAAGTTGCTGAGATAGCCTAGATATCTATATGTAAGTTTGTCTATCTGTAATCAAAGAATTAGTTTAGTTAGATACAAAATAATTATCTTATTTTGTTCCTTGTATATTTATAAATTGGCTGAGACAGTCTAGATATCAACGTCAAAGTTTTTCTGTCCGTAATTAAAGAATTAGTTCAGATAGACACAAAATTAGGATCTTATTTTGTTCCTTGAATATTTTGAAGTTTTCCGAGACAGTCCAGATATCTATATTTAAGTTTGTCTGTCTGTAATTAAATAATTAGTCTATATTGACAAAAAAATAGGATCTTATTTTGTTCTTTGAATGTTTTAAAATTAGCTGATGCAGTCTAAATATATTTAAGTTTGTCTGTCTGTAATTAAAAAAATAGGACAGATTGACTTAAAATTAGGATCTTATCTCGTTCCTTGAAAATTTGATAATTTCTTAAGACAATTTAAATATCTACATATAAGTTTTTCCGTCTTTAATTAAAGAATTAGTCTAATTAGACACAAAACTAAACTCCATTTTGTTCCTTGAATATTTGAAATTTAAACAAGTCTAAATATCTCTATTTTAGCTTATCTGTTTGCAACTAAAGAAGTAGTCTAGATAGATACAAAGTTATTCTATACCTTGAATTTTTGTAAATTAGACAGTTGAGACAATTAGATATCTATCTTTAAGAATTAGTTTAAATAGACGAAAAACGTTCTCACGTTGTCCTTGATTATGTAAGAGAGTTAGACTAGGTTACCTTAGAGATAATATTGATAACAGATAACTACTACTGCTAATATTAATGCAGAACAAAACTGTGTGTGACCCCACAATATGGGTTTCGAAATGGAGTCGGTACACATGAAGCTTTGTTCTCCATGAATGTCTTGGCCCAAAGATCCCGAGATATGAATTGCGACCTGTACACCTGCTGTATAGACTACTAAAAAAAGGCATTTGATTAGAAAAAGTAAAACATTCTGAAATCAGCAGACATAGATAGGAGAGATACTGAGGACAAAAACCATGATCTTCACAAAAAAAAAACCAGTAAACGTTTCCATAATCATCAACGGGGAATCCATACAGCAGGTTGCCACCTTTAAATATCTTGGCGCCTTATTGTGACAACACTGTGATTTGACGAAAGAAATAAAGTCGAGAATAGAACAAGCCTGCAGAACATTTAAGCCCGCAGAACATAACCATTCGACATTTCATTATTAGACCTGACCTAAGTCTGGAAATGAGGGTCGGCATGTTGAGATGCAAGGTATTTCCAGTGTTTCTGTACGGATGCAAAAGCTGGAACTCGGTCAAAATTGAATGAAAACTTCATAATAATTTGCAAATATTGCCAAATTTTCAAAAACCAAAACCTCTATTCGAAGCAAATTTTGTTTTTTGTTAATTTGAGTGGACAAACTTTCCGAAATTCATGAATAGGATGGTTGCGACAGTTACTATGTGGTAATTCATACTTACATTGAATTGAAAAAGTAACTATGTTTTTACCACACTTATTACCACACATTTACCACTCATAATAAGTGTGGTTCTTTTTTCTTTATGTCAAAATTGGACGAAAACGTCAAATAATTTGCAAATATTACTAAATTTTCATAAACGGAAGTCTTTATTCGAGGCAAATTTTTTTTTTGTTGATTTGAGTAGACAAACTTTGAAAGAACCTTTTGTTTTATATCAGAATTGAACGAAAACGACAAAATAATTTGCAAAAATTGACAAATTTTCAAAAACCAAAATCTCTATTCGAAGCAGATTTTGTTTTTTTGTTGATTTGAGTGGACAAACTTTGCAAAATTCTTTTATTTTATGTCCAAATTGAAAGAAAATGTCAAAATAATTTGCAAATATTGGCAAAATTTTCAAAAACCAAACCTCTATCCGAAACAAATTTTGTTTTTTTGTTGATTTGAATGGACAAACTTTGCAAAATTCTATTGTATGTCGTTGTCTTGTCTGTCCTTGTCTTGCATATCCGTCTTGTCTGTCCTAGACATGTTTGTTCTAGTCTTGTCTGTCCTAGTCTTGTCTGTCCTAGTCTTGTAAGAAATAGTCTTGTCTATCCTAGTTTTGTCTATCAAAGTCTTGAATATCCTAGTCTTGTATGTCCTAGTCTTATATATCCCAGTCTTGTATGTTCTAGTCTTGTATGTCCTAGTCTTGTCTGTCCTAGTCTTGTCTGTCCTAATCCTGTCTGTCCTAGTCATGTATGTCTTAGTTTTGTCTGTCCTAGTCTTGTATGTCCTAGTATTGTTTTTTCTAGTCTTGTATATCCCAGTCCTGTCTGACCTAGTCTTGTCTGTCCTAATCTTGTCTGTCCTAGTCTTGCATATGCCAGTCTTGACTGTTCTAGTCTTGTATATCCCAGTCCTGTCTGCACTAGTCTTATCTGTCTTAGTCTTGTATGTCCTAGTCTTGTCTGTATAGTCTTGTCCGTCTAGTCTTGTCCGTCTTCGGACTAGTGATCGATATAAAGCTATCCTTCATGGCGCACATTGCCGTAGCGACAGGAAAGGCAATGAGAACACTAGAGAACATCCGCATAGATTACAATTATTTTTTGGGATTTTTTGAAATATTCATCTTTTCAACGATAAGACCCTAGGTGCGTCCGGAAGGGGTGAGTCCGGAATGTTTCACCCAGGGTAGCGCAACACTCCATTGAGAGTGTATATATTTAATAATCTCTTTGTTATGTTTAAAAAAGCCACAATGAATTCATAAAGTTAGTAGACTGCTATAGCAGTCCATAGCATCTCGCCGCCAAATCAATTGGACTACTATAACAGTCCATAGCACCTGAGCGTCAAATCAATTGAACTGCTATAGCAGTCCATAGCAGCGAAAGGGTTAAATATTTCAAAGACTAAGTAGGTATATAAATGACACGATGCGCAATTTAGGACTTACACCACTTCAAGGACTAAGCAAGAATGTAAAAGCCAAGATGTTGTAATATAAGACTACTGCACAGAAAGAATTAGGCAAGAATGTAAAAGACTATACTTTTCAATGTAATGTTCGACTTTAAAGACTAGCAGAAATATAAGTGATTATACGAGATTATTTAATTTAAGATTAGTCTTTAACTTTATTAACTACAAATCTAAGCAAGAATCTTAAGGACAAGATTTTTAAATATAAGAATAGTCTACTGTAAGGATCAGGAAACGACGTAAAAGAAAGGTTTGTTAACTTTAAGACTAATCGCCTTTAAAGAGCAAGTAAGAATATAAAAGACAATATTGTTCAATATTGGACTAGTCAACTTTCAAAACTAAGCACAATTATCGAAAAATTGAAATTTAGACTAGATTAGCTTAGGAATAATATTGATAATATATAACACTACTACTGTTAATATAATTGACAATGGCCTATGCAGGAACCTAAAAGTTTATATTATTCAATTCTAGACTAGTCGATTTAAGCAGGAATATAAAAGACACATTTGTTAAATTTGGGACTAATTAACTTCAAAGACTAAGCAAGAATGTAAAAGCCAAGATTTTTAATTATAAGAATAATTGACTGTAAAGATAAGGAAAGGATCTAAAAGACAAGATTGTTCTATGTAAGACTAATCGTCTTCAAGGACTAAGCAGGAATATAGAGGGCAAGATTGTTTCATTTAAAACTCATCAACTTCAAAGACTAGGCAAGAATCTTAAAAACGATTATAAAAGTGGTACTAGTAGAATGTAAAAGACAAAAAGTTAAATGAAATCGACTTCAAAGTCTAAGCAGGAATATAAGAGATTGTAAAATTTAGGAATTAGTCAACTTCAAAGACTAAGCAAGAATGTAAACGCAAAGATGTTCGAATATAAGATTAATCGACTAAATGGATAAGGTGAGGTTGTAAAAAACTAGATTCTTAATATATTATTAATCGACTTTAAAAACCAGCAGAAATATAATAGATTATACATTATTTAATTCAAGATCAGTCTTTAACTTCATTAACTACAAATCTAAGCAGGAATCTTAACAAAATGTTGAAATATAAGAATAGTCTACTGTAAGGATCAGGAAAGGATGTAAAAGACAAGATTGTTAACTGTTAGACTAATCGCCTAAGAAAAAGACTAAGTAAGAATATAAAAGAGAATATTGTTCAATATAGGACAATATCAACTTTCAAAACTAAGCATTAATGTAAAAGACAAAATCTTGAAATACAAAATGCGTCGGCTATAAGGCTTATGCAAGATTGTAAAATTTCTGCACAAATTTCGCGCGAAGCTTTTTGTCGAAAAATTGGTTAAATAAATTTATATAAAACCAACAAAAATTTAGAACAAAATCAGTAAACCAGAACGTACACAAAACTATCTCTCCAACCAATCTGCTTTGCATAATCTAATTCCACTGTGTTTACAATTAAACAGAAAAACAAAACAAACAATTTTCAAACGCAAACGAAAAATTCGCTAAAATTCGACAAACTTTACAACACAATTATCAATAACAATTTACCTGTTCCCTTTGTGAGCGAGGCGAGTTTAGCAACATCCACAGCGTACTCGTCATGTTCACTACGTGCCATACAAACATTGCAAACTAGTAACATTAATCGCACATCCGCCAATGATCCAACCCATCGCATCCCTTAAACAAAATTCCACGCAAACTTGAAATTTTGCCCCCCAAATTGCAATTTATTTTATTAGTTTGTCTCTAGCTGGATTTAGTTTTGTGGGCTCGATGTAATAGTGGTGGTATTGTTTGTAATATTACCATGGTTCAGGTGTTCTGGCGGACATGCATTGATCAAACTATGGGGCAGTGCGCAGGCGTTTTATTCGAAATGAAATTTTTATAAATGTTTTATTAACTGGCTTTGTTTTCTGTGTTTTCTATGTTATTGATCCTTTGAGAAAAGATTTTATAAAAAGAAGAATTAAATTGATTCATTGAACTTTTCCTTTACAAATATTAGATAACGCTTGCCTAAACAGAATTCCTATTCTGATTAAGTTAAAACTATTTTTATTCTTAAAATTGGTTTTAAGTTTGGGATTAAGCATTGTTCGAAGATGTGACGAGAGAAACAATGTTAGAAGAAGAGTGTCACGTTTTATCTCAAGTTCCATCTCATGTTTCGATTTAAGCTTTATGTATGTTTTTAATTAACTATTTAAGCTTTTTGTATGACAAAGCATTTATTTAAGCTAATTAAGCATTTATTTAAGCTTTATGTATGACATGTATAAAATATTGGAATTATTTCTTCATTTATTTTTATTTGCAAATTTTTACAATTTTTGTCTTCCCAACTTATAAAATTTAAACTTCTAAAAGAAAATTGTAGTTTCTGCATAAATTGTAAATTGCAACAAATTTAGTTGTTTGAAATTGGTAGAAGACACAACTAGATATTAGTTCTAGTCAAAGCCGGAGAAGAAAAGACAGCTCTTGTCAGGATTATACAGGACTAGACAAGTCAAACGCAAACAGGACCAAAGAACATGAAATAAGATCAGACAAAACTAAAAACCTTACTTTAGTCTTGTCGAGTAGTTTTAGTATGTCAAAAATGATTTCGCTGTGATTTGTAGTTTTTAGGAAAATTGTAAAATACAGGTCAAAACCAGGCAAAAATAGACAAGATCTAACAAAAATGGGCACCATTAGACACGAACAGACAATGAAAGTTTATTTTAACAATCTCTTCAATTTTTTTTTCAAAAATATGAATTCTTTCAATCTTGCTGAAACTTCAATAGTTGCAAATACAACAAATACCAGACTACAACTAAACAATACTAGAATTTGTTTAATTTGACTTTTGTCTAATCTTGTCTAATACTAGAATTTGTTTAATTTGACTTTTGTCTAATCTTGTCTGTCTAATCTTAACTATACTGGCTTACCTGTCTTGCCTATCTAGTCTTATCTGTCTAGTCGTGTCTGTCTAGTCTTGTCTGTCTAGTCTTGTCTTGCCTGTCTAGTCTTTTCTGTCTGGTCAAAACAACGAAATAGCACAAATGCATCCCCAACTTGCTAATAGCCCAACAGAACTAGCCGAATATATTCTCAAATTGTGTGGTGAATGTTTTCCAAAACGACGTAGACTAAATCATAGCCACCAATCTGTATACTGGTGGACATCAACAATAGCTGCAGAAAGAGCGAATGTATTAAGAAGCGAAGGGTACTGGTGAGGATAAATAAAAATTACTTAACCGATGCGCAGAAACTGGCGGCGAGAAATGAATATCACAACTCAAAAAGACATTTGAAGACTCTTATAAATACTCGTAAGAAAGAACTATGGAAGGATCTCTGCAACCAGCTCGAGGAGGACATATGGGGCCAAGGCTTTAAAATCATATCGAGCAAACTAAAACTAAGGCCAAAAAATCAGGCTGCGCGAAGAAAGCACAATAAAACAAGTGAAAAACTGTTCCCAATAAGACCAAAAATCAATTGGAAGGTCCCCGAACACATAGATATAAAGCCATTTTGAAGAAATTTTAGCAACTGCGCAACGGATTAAGACAGGGAAATCTCCAGGTCCTGATTGTATATACCCAGAAATACTTCAAGTGATAGTAAATAAGAAACCCGAATTAATCTTAAGAGTGATGAATAACTGCCTACATAAGGGAGAATTTCCTGATATATGGAAGGTGGCACGACTCGTCCTTATTGAAAAGCCTAAAAAAGATCCGGCAGATGAAACAACATATCGGCCAATATGTATACTCGATAGTGCAGGTAAATTCTTAGATATGCTTATCAAGGCACGCCTAGAAGAAGAACTGAATACAAAAAAAAATACTACACGACAGACAGTACGGGTTTCGGGCGGACAGGTCGACTATAGATGCGCTCTCAAAAGTTATGGAAATGCCGAATTCAATCATAGAAAAGGCATACAAATACCAAGAGTTCTCTATACTAATTACCTTAGACATTAAAAACGCATTTAACGCGGCTCCTTGGGATCAAATAATAGACATCATTAGAATTACAGCAAACATCAGCCCATACCTTGTAAAAATAATCCAGTCATACCTCACCAACCGTTACATTGTTACCAACCAAGGATCAAAAATCGAAATAACTTGCGGTGTTCCTCAGGGCTCCATTTTAGGACCAACTCTATGGAACATATTTTACAACCAAATCCTACAGCTGGACCTAGGAAATAACGTAACCTCGGTGGCCTATGCCGACGACCTGGCAGTCATCGTCCGTGGCAGAAACACTTCATAATACAGCAACAGCTGACAGAAATGGGAATTAAAATGGCACCTGCTAATACCAAAATGGCAATTCTTAGTTTTAATTCTTAGGCAGAAGGAAACTTAATAGTCTGTCGGTAAAACTTGGTAATACTATGGTTACAAGTAAGCCGGCTATTAAGTATTTGGGTATATACTTAGATAAAAACACTCGTATGACTACTCACATCAAAATCAAGTGCGAGAAAGTCCATAAATCATTAATGGCTCTCACTAGAATCACCCCAAATCTATGGGGACCGCGCGAAAGGAAGCGCCGATTGCTTATGATCGCTGCGTACTCAACTATCATATACGGGGCACCAATCTGGTCACAGGCGCTTAAATATTCCTTATACAGAAATAAGCTAGAAGCCCTTAACAGAAAAATGTCTCTTAGAGTGATTTCGGCATACAGAACCGTATACACGGCTGCAGCAAAAGCTTTAGCCTCACTTCCGCCTATCGAGCTGATGATTCGAGAGATGGTAAGCATTTATCGGTACGGGAAGAACAGTAGGTCTGATGCAAAAAACAAATGCATGGATGAATGGCAGCAGAGATGGGAACGATACGACGGATGGACGAAAACTTTTATTATGGACGTGAGACAGTGGAAGAAAAGAAAGTGGGGAAAGGTTGACTATTATGTCACCCAGGCCTTTACTGGACATGGGGTCTTTGGATCATTCCTTTTTAAAATCAAAAAGAAAAATAACCCCATATGATGGTTCTGTATGGAGATCGACACCGCCGAACATTTCAGTGCATAAAATGGACGGACTGCCGACTAACAGCAAATCGGTTATGCGGCACAGTAGTTTCTACAACAAACGTGGCAGACTCCTTTGAACATAAGCAGACTGGAATGCAATAACGGCGATGATGAGGGACATAATGAAAGGAAAAGAAAGACAAGAAAGAGAGACTCGGATCTAGAAACGGATGGGAATATTAAAGATGTTTCAGATGCGGGGGTAATACAAAACAGGTAGAGATCCTAACAGGCACCCCGAAGTAATGCCAATGGCGGTTCCAGGGTGTTCCTGTTGGAAATATATTTACCAGCTCGCTAGTTCTTATATTATTTCGTTAAATAAAACTGTAGTCTAGTAAAAAAAAAGAAAGTCTGTCTAGTCTTGTCTGTCTAGACCACCTGCATCAAATACGAGCCGCCGCGGACAATCTTTGGGAATATTGTGGTGAGATAGACTCGATACGCCACACCATATTTGACTGTGATAGATGGGACCCCGAAAGAGAAAAACAAGCAGGTAGTGTGTGCATGCCGTTTGAACCAGGGACTGTCTTCCAAAGAAGATGACGAGAAGCTGAAACACCTCAGAAACAAACGGACAGTGCAACCAAGCCAATCCACGAGCAAAAAACCTAAGTTAATTTACAACAATCATTCTGAAGATATGCTAAGCGCGGTTCCGGATCGGTGGAGTTAATAAGGTATTTTTTATCTTTTATTTTTTTATTGTGTAAATATGTAGTCATGTGTGTCTAGTCTTGTCTAGTATTGTCTGTTTAGTCTTGTCTGTTCTAGTCTACGGCCTCTGTTTTTTCAGGGGCGAGGTTAAGCTTCTTTGAAACCATCCAGCCGTCTGTAGTTTCAATGGGTTTGTTTGCTCGGTTGATTAGGCCGAGTTCGGTTTTAGCAGAGATTACGATGGCAAGGAATTCGACGAAGCCGACCATCTCCACACCTTCTAGCAGATCAAATCTTAGAACACCATGATAAAAAAATTCCACAGGGTAGGACCCATAACTGATCCCTGCGGAACACCAGACGTGACATTATGGTGTAGCATTGTCCTACTGGCATGGAGTTGTATTTTCGGATTCGACAAGCAGCTGGAAATTATTTTAAACAGATAAGCTGGAAGTTGTCTTTGTCGCTGATGTGTTAAAAGCGTTTCGAACATCGATTTTGATCAGGGCCACCATTTTCCTGATTCTACTGCTGCCAGCTGAGGCGTCTGCTGCAATTTTGGATCTTCCCTCGCGGAAACCGTTTTGTTTTTCGGATAGTTTGGATCCTTTCCGCAGTTTTGATATGGTCGAGTACCAAGTGTTCCAGTAGTTTCCCGGAACAATCAAGGAGGCAGATAGGTCTGTATAAGGATGGGTCTTGGGTGGGTTTATCTCCCTTTTTAAGCAGCAGTAGATTTGCTATTTTCCAGCAAGCAGTTAAGACTCCATCTCGCAGCACTTCATTATTTCAAGGATGCATTCTGGGATGGCTTCCACGGCAGTCTTGATTGCTTAAGGGATACCATCTGTACCTGGAGCCTTGCCGTTACGTAGCTTTCTGCTTGGCCTCCCGAATTCCGGGAAAGTGAACTTTTCGGTTGATGCGGGGGTGGTAAGTTGTGGCCAGTTACGGCTTCGTTCCATATCTAAGGGGAATAGAGTATCCACCAGCTTTCGTGCTCAGTCCATACTGATTTCAGCATTTGTATGCCTTATTTCCAGACCACTTGTTGCAATTCTGTACGCGTTCCGCCAGACATTTTCGTCTACCCTGCAGCGAAGAGCAGTGCTGTTTTTTGGCCTGGTTTATTGCTCCCTGTAGTATTTTCTTTGAGGCTTTGTCCAATTCTTTTAATTGTTGAGTATTGTCGTTGCTTTTTTTTGTTGTTGTTCTAAGGAATTTGCGTCTTGCGGCGACGCAGGCTCTTCAAACGGCAACTATTGCCTAACTCCACCAATAAATACTTTTAGATTTGCCTTAGTTTAAACACTCATTTGAGTTAGGCTTCCTTTTTAGGACAGCTCCACTGGTGGTTAGTGCAGTAAAAAGTTCCTTTGGTGTATGAGGGCTATGAATGTTGACTTCCTTTGTTAGTCTATTGGAGAACTCTTTTACCCTCATGTTCTTGGTTGTCCAGCCAGTTTTTCTAATGTAGCGTGGCTTATTTCTGAACCTGTCCCTGATGGGGAATGATATGTATATGTGGTCGCTGAGTTTTTCCTTAGCTAGTACTTGCCAGTCAGTTATATTTCCCGCCATTGCATTGGTTGCTAGAGACAGGTCCGGGATTGATGTTGATCCACGTCTTTTAAACTTTGGCGTCGTTCCCTCGTTTAATGAAGTTAAATCAAGTTAGGATATCCATTCCAGAACCATAATTCCTCTGGAATCCGTAAGTCTGCACCCCAGATTTTGGATTTCGTATTAAAGTCTCCCTCAATAATCGTAGGTTTACTGTGTGGTCTAATGTTGAATTTTAGTCCTTCTAGAGAGGACTCGAGTGTTTGAAGATGCTCGTTAGGGGAGAAGTAGTAGCTGTATATATTGTTGCTCCCTCTAATTCCACCCATACGAAGCCTCGACCACTACCGCTGTTTAACACTACGATGCTTTTATGGAGTATCTTGACCGCCGTATCGTTATTAGAGTCTTTAAACCACTCTATTTATTCAACAATTTTTTTATTAGGCTCGCTAATGATCATTATGTCAATTCTAATCTGGTAGCATGTAGCATCTAGTAGGTCGTGAGCTGCTCGACACCTCATGACCAATGTTCCCTATAAGCTGCGCGGATGCGCAGTAGTTTTCGTGACATTTTATTTGCGCAGGCAAATTTATTTTCCGCGCACTTAAATTACGAGAAGTTGATTTCGTCTTCGAAATTGGGAATATTAGATTGAGTAATCTTCTTCTCCTTCTTACATGTGCCTTGTCCGGTATCCCTGACATTGACGTTGGCGAGCCCTTCTTTTGCCGGTCCAGTCCCGTATATTTCTGAGCCACGACTGTTGCTTTCTTCCAACTCCATGGCGCCCCTGAATCTTGCCCTTTAGTATGAGCTGTAATAAACGATATTTATTACCTCTCAAAATATGTCCAAGATATGTCTTTCGGCATTTTACGGTCGTCAAAAGTTGCCTTTCGATGCTCTTCGTAGTACATTCTCGTAACATGTAACATGTTGTGTTCACGAAATACGAAGCATTCTTCTGAGAAGCTACATTTCGAATGGCTCCAGTTGGTTCATCGTCCTGACCTTTAGAGTCCACGTCTCAGCTCCGTACAGCAATACCGACCATACATAGCATTCAACCATACGTTGTCTTAGCTTCAGATTCAGGTTGTCATTGCAAAGAAAGGATCTCATATTATTAAAAGTTGCCCGAGCAATCTCTATTCGGCACTTTATCTCGCATCCGGGTTTAAATCCTCTGTAATAATACTACCAAGGTATTTGAACTTAGAGACACGTTCAATTTGGCTTCCATTAAGTTCTAGGGTAGTGCCATTGTGTGGTTGCCTGCTGAATATCATAAATTTGGTCTTTCCTATATTGATTTTTAGTCTTTGTGTCTCTCCCACGTCACCGATTTTGTTTATAAGCAACTGTAGTCCCTCGATTGTGTTTGCTAAAATCACTGTATCGTCAGCATATCTGATTGTCGTATTGGCTCTCCATTTATTTCGATGCCGAGGTGTGATATTCCTTCCAATGCTTCCTCAAATATTCAATCAGAGTATTGGTTGAAGAGTAAGGGCGTCAGTATGCAACCCTGCCTTACTCCACGATGTATTTCAATATGGTCTGTTTTAATATTGCCTATTTTTACCTGTGCCGTTTGATTTCAGTATAGATTTTTAATTACGCGGATATCTATCATCTATTCCAAGCATCTGTAGTATATCTGTAAGTTTATCGTGCTGTATGCGGTCAAAGGCTTTTTCTTAATCGATAAAGCATGCAAAAACATCTTTTCGCTTCATTTCGAAAAGTGCTTCACGCGTTCCGAAAGCGTTTCTGAAGCTGAATTGAGAATCATCAAGATCTTCCTCACATCTACGTCTGATGCGTGCGTGAATGATCCGTAGGAATGCTTTGAGCATGTGGGACATGAGGCTGATTAAGCGATAATCATTACATTTTTTTGGCTGATGTTTTTTAGGTAGAGCAATAAAGGTTGATGATAACCAGTCAGATGGAATTTCACCTGTCTCATAGATACTATTAACAGTTTAACTACGAAGCCAATATGTTCCTCTGTAATGAGCTTTAGAGCCTCGGTCGGAATGTCGTCAGGGCCAGATGCTTTTCTATTTTTTGCTATATAGAATGCATGTATCACCTCAAATTTAAGAATAGTTGCTCCCATGCCCTCATGCACGAATACCGCATCAGCTCTATGATCTTTGAAGTTGGCCTCTATATAATTGGTCCCTTTGTTGTTTTAGTTCTTGTTCCTCCAAAATTAGTTGGTTACTATCATTTGTATGTGCTTTACTTTTCTGTACATATTAAAAGTATCATGTTTGGAGCAGAGGTCTTCTATTTCTGCACATTCCGTTTCCATCCATCTCTGCTCGACTTCTTTAATTATTTAATATATTATTGTAACCAGCAAGATAATACTGATATGATCAACAAACAGACCTGCAGCGCCATACAACGCCGCGCAGCAAAACCTAACCTAACCTCTGTGATCTAATGAGAATAAAATTACATTAATTTATCAAATGCCAATTAATTTAACAATTAACACCGAAGAAATTTATAGAGGTTAGTACAAAAGAGCAATAAATTAAAGTTTCATTGGAAATATCCAAACTATTATTTTTGGCTATTTGATTTTTTTTCGATCTTGGCCGTCTAGGAACCGCGTTAAACAACTATTGTTCAATGTACATTTCTCCTATTGCGTTCATCCTCTTTTGCCAATATATCTTCATCCTCTTTCTTTGCTGTTCCCTTCGGTCTTCTGTCTACACTATTACTCCAGTTTTTCTCTTCTTCGCCTAAAATCCTTCAAAATTGAGTATTTTATCTTTCTCATGTCTCTGTTTGTTATGCCTTCTTCTCCAATACTCACTCCCACTAAGTCTGCTTTGACTTCTTTGAACCATGTGACTTGGGTTCTGGCATTTTTGTCAAAAAAACATGAATATTTTCTAGGTTTCATCATTCATTCTTTTCAAATGGGCATAGAAGCTTACCCTTCTCTTCCTCATAGTATTTTCCACTTTCTTCAAAACCTTGGTGAGCTACTTCAGTTTGCCGGGCTTCAAGAGCGTGTTAATATTTAAAGTTCCAAAAAAATGTGTGTTGTTATTCTTTGGTTTAGGGGATTTTGAATTTATTGTACGACATAGTGTTTCAGGCTCTGCAGAATCCTTAGGTCTGATTGCGCTTCTGTTGTTGTTGTTTTCATTCAGAGAAATTGACATCATGCATATTTGTTTGAAGTTCAGGGGGGAAATGGCTTTGTATGCCATTTCGAGGTTAAAACTGGGAAAGTTCCAGAGTGTGTATTCAGCCGCTCCTAACATGGAAGACGGAAGCTGTTTGTAGCCGCTCCTCTGGAGTTCAGACTATTTGATATTATTGCATAAATAACATCATGGTATGGTTTGAATAAATTAGTATAAAAAAAATTGCGCAATTTGTTTTAAATTTTAATTTTTTTCTCACCCTACACTTTAGACCGCGCAGCACTAATAAAAATTAGAGGGAACACTGCTCATGACATTTATCTGTAGGACTTTCAACATTTTTGTAGCTGTGAGCGTTTCGCCTCCTCCAGCGCCTTTTTAAAAGATGGACATTTGCGCGAATCTGTTCGGTGACCAGCAGTTGAGCACATAGGACAATATTCCTCCCTCTGGCATTCTTCGGCGATGTGCCCGTTTTTGGTCTGTGTCCTATGTAGACCTTAGCTACATGTCCGTATTGCCACCATCTGTGGCATTTTATAACATTTATTCTTTGTTGAATTTTACATACCAGCATACCTGGTTATTAATAGTTATTTTTTCTTTTTTGGTCAGGATAGTAGCTTGTTTCTTTGGTAGAATGAGAGTTACTGCTTGCCTGTCTCCATACGCCGGCCAGAGTTTGTGACTAGTTGCTTCGCAGTTGTTGTCTCCTAGTTATTTTTTGATTTCCATCATAATCGATGTGAAGGACCATCTCTTCGGTTTTTAAACGGACGTCAGTTTTGGGGCACTTCGTTTTAATGTGGTCCCTGAGACTCGGCCATTTCCGCCTTTCCAACTTCAAGGAGTAGCTACCCGGAATTTGATTTTATTGCTCCTGTAATCCCAGCGCCTGGAAGTTTCGGGTCGACCTCTGCTCTGAGCATTTTCAGAAGATCGGTATATGTGTTTCCGTCGGACTTAATCATAATTGCCTCCGTGTTGTTTGTGCGGTGGATGAAGCCCTTGCCTAGGAGTTGAGGGCCTTTTTTGTTGCTTCGGACCAACTATGTTCATCTATTTGTGGATGGCCTATAGTTGTTTATGAATTTTTGGGGCAGTGTACCCTGATATTAACATCGGAGGTTGCGAAGGGGAACTCCAGGGCTTTGTTGGCCATGGGCCAGTCTTCAATTCTGGGTCTGTGTATTGCCAGCTTTAAATCTACCATTTTTTCACTTACCAATTTCATTTCTTTTGTAGAGTTATAAAGATCTTTAGTGTCTGTAGGACCATTTTCCTTTTTGGTCATCAGTTGGTAAACATAGCGGTCGTTTGTGATCATTTCACCATTTTCATCGGGCGTGCCGATTGTATGTCGTAGGTACTTACGACTTTGCCTGTTTTTGGACCTTGTCCCAACATTTCCTCCGGTCTCGCGAAGGTCTCGGTAAGTGCCCTTGGAACCCCCTGGTCTGGATAGATTTGCTCATCTACATACTAAGCAATGTCCCAGCCCGGTGTGGTGGCGAAAGCGTTTCCATACCCTACCTTGTCTAGTCTTGTCTGTCGTCTTATCTATTTACTCTTGTCTGTCTAGTTTTGTCTGTCTAGTCCAGTCTTGTCTGTCTACTCTTCTCTGTCTAGTCTTCTCTATATAGTCTTATCTGTCGTCTTGTCTGTCTAGTCTGTATAGTTTTGTATATCTGAATTTTCCTGTCTAGTCTTGTCCGTCAAATCTTGTCTATCTAGTCTTGTCTGCCTTATCTAGTCTTGTCTGGATAATCTAGTCCTGTATGTCTAATGTCTATTTTTCCCATTCAATGGCTTTTTATGTCTTCTCACCGGCTAGTTTATCTTAGCATGGTTCATTTTAATCTTGTCTAATCTAATAAATGCGTCCTAATATAATTTGAACGTGTCTAATCTTGTCTAATCTTGTGTAATCTGTTGAATATTAAAGTTTAATTAAAAATTCAAGTAATACAATGCATGAAAACATTTATCAAGAAATTGTCGGTTTTCTAGCGAATTAATTAGAACGTGATTTATAAAATACAACTTGGTACTACGATAAACAAGTTTGTTTAAAGTTTTGTGTGACAAATTCACGACCGAGACCATTTCCTTTCGCGTAGTAGGGTTTTAACAATTGGCTCTGAAAACGCTATTTACTCGGTAGGATAAATATAGGAACGATTATGAGTGTAAGTTTACTTCCTGGCTAGATTAGTCTGATTGTGAGGAAATGTATTGTTTGTTTAAATAAACTAGGAAATGATAACCAGATTTGCTAAACAGTTTTATATTTCATTAATCCAGTAATTCAACAATTGATTCATTAATTTACTAAAACATTAATTTTAGCAATTCATTAATTTTACTATTTCATTAGTGCTTTAACATTTGTATTTATTGTGGTTATTAGTTAGACTTGTGTTTATTATTAATTAGATTTATGTATGATGATATGAAAAATCTCCGGGAAATCTAAAAATAGCAATTAATTTGCATCAAAATCGGAGGGGAAATCCAAAATACCACCGTTTGCAAAGCAAAATCTTCGCCACAGGAATACAACTGGGAAAAATAGTCCACCAATTCTAACGCAAATCGCATTGCAATCACATTCTTACAAAACACTCAAATGCTTCATTTATTAGTAATCTTAAGTTATTTATTTGCACCTTCATTTGTTGTCTATCTAGTTCAGTCTAGATTTATGTAGCCTTTTCTAGACATTTCTAATTATACAGTTTCTAATAACAGGTGCTATTAAACTAAGACAGACACTAAATCTACACTAGATAAACAAGTCTAAAAAGTCAAAACAAAACATCAATTATTATTGTAACTTAATTGATAATCTGCCTACATTGATTCGATTGTTTAATACCAGCCTTGTCCTGTCTAACCTTGTCCGCGCAGCCTTGCAGACTAAATATTAATAGTCTAGACTAACCCATTTTAATTAATAGCCCTGACTACTAATATTTGATAATCTTATCTAATCTACATAGATATATTCTAAAGAGACTTAGGAACGGTTTAAGTCAACAAACTAGTTACAAAAAGATTTAGTCAACCCACATTTTCTTATCAGCCTTGATAGTTAAATATTGAAACAGTTTTCTAAACATGTTAAACTTGAAAATCGTGTTAATATAGTTTAATCATTTTGACTAGACAGACAAGGCTACACAAACAAAGATTATAAAAACAAGACTATACAAACAGCACTGTATAGACAGACAATACCGGACAGACCGGACTAATCAAACGAGATTATACAGATAAGACTAAACAGATAAACTTGGTCCTCTTGCCTTGCCTAGCTCTAGTTTGGCCTTGCCCGGTCCTGCCTGGTTTTGTCTGGTCTTGTCTGACCTTGTCTTGTCTTGCTTGGTTCTGTCTGGTCTTGCCTGTTCCTGCTCGCTTGATAAAAGTTAGTAATATTAGTAAAAACTAGGTAAAAATAGATTTTTGTTTGGTAATATTAGGCAAGATTAGGTAAAAATGGACTGGTATTAATATCAAAACTGGATAGAAATAGACTAGATAAAAGTAGATACTTGAGTGTTCAGTAAAAAGCAAGACTTGATAGGAGATGGAACTAGGTGAAACGATGACTAGAGTAAACTAGAAAGCCTAGACAAGACCACAGTAGACTAAATAGACTAAACAAGACACACAGTAGACTAAAAGACTCAATATAACTATAGAATAGAACTAGAAAAATAGAAAATACTGGAGAAACTGGGCTAATACTAAACAAGAACAGACAAGACCAGACGTGATCAGACAAGGCCAGACGAAACCAGACATTACCAGACAAGACCAGATAAGAGCAGCCAAGACCATACAAGACCAGACAAGACCAGATAAGACCAGACAAAACCAGACAAGACTAGACAAGATCAGAAACGACCAGAAAAGACCAGACAGAGATTTTGAAAAAGCTGGAAGAACAAAATATATCGGCATACTTAGTACGTCTAATTGGAAACTATTTTAGAGACAGGAAAATAGAAATAGAGAAAAGCAAAAAAAATTGAAGTAAGCAGCAGGGTGCCACAAGGCTCTGTCTTGGGTCCCACATTATGGATTGCATATTACGACAGGATACTTAGGCTGGTCCTCCCGGAGGGAACTCACCTCGTGGCATACGCCGGCGATTTGGCAGTGGTGATGATAGATGGCAATGCGGAATACCTGAAACGAAAAGTGGAATGGTCGCTTAATATCATAGACCAGGAGCTGGAAGAAATGGGTCTTGAAATTGCTCCAGAAAAATCCGTTGGTACTGGTGTGGAGAAGGACCCTACCTGAGATAAACATAGGTTTTAAAAATACGACAATTAAAACAAACAAAAACTATAAAATATTCGGGCATACGACTGGATAAAGACCTAAAAATGTATACGCACATGCAGGAAACCGCAAAAAACGTAAGCCAAACGGTAGAACAGCTGAGAAGACTAATGACAAACGTTAAGGGACCAAGGGCGAGCCGCAGACGCACATTCTGCACAGTCGCACTGTCAAAAATGCTGTACGGTGCTCCTACGTGGTATGAATCGTTGATTAGAACAAAAAAATATAGAAGAGTGTATGAAAGACTACAGAGACAGCTGACAATACGGATATGTAGTTCCTATAGGACGGCCTCGGCGGAAGCGGTGTCGGTAGTTGCCGGGCTGATGCCAATAGACCTGATGGCAAAAGAAAGGCTAAGAAGGTACCTTGAAGAGGAGGAGAGCAGTAGTCGGATTAGAGAAGAAACTATGCACGAACGGCAGACAATATGGAACCAGGAAACCGGATGTGCGGTGTGCACAAAACGAATCATCCCACTCATAGAACCATGGGTGACACGAGGATACGGAGAAGTAAATTACTTTCTCTGGCAGCTGCTGCTCGGACATGGTAGCTTAATGGCATAACTCTATCGCAGACATCTTAGGAAGACCGAATATTGTGTGTACTGCCCGGACCTGGTGGATGATTGCCTCCATACATTTTTCAACTGCCCCAGATGGACGAAACAACGGCTGGAAATGGAAAAAAAAGGTGGGAGGAAAGCTGACCCCAGAAAACCTACAGGAGACAATGCTACAAAGCAGAGAATGCTGGGACGTAGTGGAGAAGCTAGCGACATCTGTCATAATAGCAAAAGAGAAGGAAGAAACGGATCGCAAAAAAGAGGAATAAGATAAACAGAAGGCAAACCCCGAGCGAAGTAATCCTGAGAAGGCAGTTCCGCAGGGGGTCAGAATTTAGGAGTGGGTTTTTTAGTGGGTAGTCAAGCCACTAAGGCGAGTAGTCCCAAACTCCCCAGAGCAATTTGGAGCACTGGGGGCCGTACGTAAATGTATTCTACCCCTCCTCCGAAAAAAAAAAGACAAGACCAGACAAGACCAGACTAGACCAGACAAGACCAGGCAAAATCAGACTAGACCAGACAAGACCAGACAAGACCATACGAAACCAGAGCAAGCCAGAGAAGACCAGAGAATACCAGACAAGAATAGACAAGATCAGACAAAACCAGACAAGACCAGAGAAGACCAGACAAGACCGAGCAAAATCATACTAGACCAGACTAGACCAGACAAGACCAGACAAGACCAGACAAGACCAGACAAGACCAGACAAGACCAGACAAGACCAGACAAGACCAGACAAGACCAGACAAGACCAGACAAGACCAGACAAGACCAGACAAGACCAGACAAGACCAGACAAGACCAGACAAGACCAGACACGACCAGACAAGGCTAGACAAGAACAGACAAGACCAGACTAGACCAGACTAGACCAGACTAGACCAGACTAGACCAGACTAGACCAGACTAGACCAGACTAGACCAGACTAGACCAGACTAGACCAGACTAGACCAGACTAGACCAGACTAGACAAGACTAGACCAGACAAGACCAGACTAGACAAGACAATTCAAGATCAGACAAGACCACAAAATATCAGACAAGACCAGAGAAGACACAAGAGCAGACAAGAACAGACAAGACCAGACAAGCCTAAACAAGAACAAACATGACCTGACAAGAACAGACAAAAACAGGCAAGACCAGTCAAGACCAGTCAAGAGTATATAGTTTTGGTTAATATTACGGACTACTTGTTAGGTTTTGCCTAATATTGGAGTATTACAGTCTAGTTTAGCAAAGTTTTGACGAATATTACTGAATATTGATCTGGTTATTCCCTGTCTTAACTAATATTAGAGAACACCATATTTACCAAATTTACTTACTTTTGACCGAACGCAAGTCTAGTTCTACCTAGCTTTAAGTAATATCATTGACGGCTAGTCTACTTCTACCTATTTTGACTAATATTGCCAAACACTAATTTGCACCAAGCCAGCCGTGAGTAATATTACTGAATTCTATTCATTAATTTAAAAATGATTTCAGAATTAGGACGAGATTAAACTTCTGTGTGATTTATATTTGAAGGTTTAATGAGTGATTGCGATTTCTAGTTTCCACGAAAATCTTCAAAAAAATACATTTCTTGACTAAAACCAACCCACGGGGTTTTAGTCAAGAAATGTATTTTTTGGAGATTTGCGTAGAACGAAATTATCGGAAAACCAACGAGCAGCAAACAAAAATAATCACAAAACTCGAGTAGAAGGTAAAGAATGTCCGTCCGCTGCATTCTCCTTTATAAACAAACCGAAACAGTAAAAATTCGTTTAGTCTTGACTCGGCCGCCGAGTAGTTTACACGTCGTTTCACGTCGCGTCCTCCACTTTCGTCTTCTTTCTCGCTTTCGCCATGCTCGCCTGGTGCTTTCTGTTGGTGATTTCGTCGCTCCACGTGAATTGTTATGGAACAGGACGGTCCATGCCCAACGGCGCAGACACAATCTCCTTTCCCGACGACCATTCCCACAGCGAAGAGACCGAGATCGATGCTGGGTACAGGAGCGAACCCATTCAACCCAAAAATTTGACCATGGTGAGTGAGTGAAACCAATGTTAGATTGTACGCATTTGTGTATATATTTTTAATTCTTGTTCGACAAGGTAATTACAATAACTATTTAAGGCAGGAATTCCTCCAATTTCCTTTTATATTGCACTAATCGTTTTTTTACTCTAAAACTAGAATAGCTAGCAAGCTATTCTAGTTTTTGAGTCAAAACTAATATATTAGACAGTCTAAACCGACAAGACTAGACAAGACTATGCAGATAAGACTATGCAGACAACACTAGGCAGACAAGACTAGGCAGATAAGACTGGAGAGACAACACTAGAGACACAAGACTAAACAGACAAGACTAGACAGACAAGACTAAACAGACAATACTTGATATACAATACTAGACAGACAAGACTAGACAGACAAGACTAGACAGACAAGACTAGACAGACAAGACTAGACCCAATAAATTTATTTTTCATTCATCTAAACCTACATAGTTAATTTAAAAAAACAGCTTAATTCAAGTATATCTAGATTTAGACTAACTACATAGTCGAAATCTAGTTAGTACTAATAAATATTGATTTATATCTTTACTTTAGTCCAAAAATATTTCAACTAATCAGATTCTATTTAGTTAAGGTAAATGTATTTAAACTAATTCTTTTAACATATAAACTTATTAAAGGCGAAATATAGCCTGACTATATAAATATATTCAAGCATTCCGTAGCTCTATAATATTATTAAGTCTTTTAATTATTTTGCTGATACCACGCAGTATATTGAATTATAAACAGATATTTGTATGTTATTTACAAGCCCCTACTTTTGCTAGTTGCTAGTTTTGCTAGTTTTGACTGCGATAAATTAATGATTCGTGTGCTTACTAGAAGTAGCAGAAATAATAAAAGCAGCAAAACTAGTTCATACTTACAATTAGTTATGATCTGGTGAACTTATCAACCTCTAAATTGCTTAAAGTACCTTACTTACTTTAAGCTATTTATGTTAATGAGTTCAGCAGATCATAGCCAAGTATGAAACAGTCTTGCTGCTTTAACATATTTGCTATTTCTAGTAAAATACCTTCGATAGATTCTGGATGGATTCTGGTTTCTGGATCTAAATAACTAATGATTGTTGATTTAAAAATAGTGTTGATCTCCTATATAGATAGGAGTTCATTATTATGTTTATAAACGTCTTATTAAAAATTGGTTAGTTTTTATAATCGGAAACAACAATTATGTAACTCGTGTTTTCCACAAATCTCGTAAAAACTGTGTTGTGTTTGCAAATTAGCAACAAATCTACACAACAATTCACAATTTCATCAAACCATGCATTTTAATTAGAAAAAAACCTTTGTAAAAGTCCTTACAAAATATTGTCTATTGTCTAATTGACATCCGTCTTGATAGTGAATCACTAAATCCCGAGAATTAATCAAGATGTACAGTCGACGACCAACAAACGCCTTTTAGAATTTCAATAGACCATTAGAATTAGCAAAACATTTATTGCATCCAACAATCGAAGCAATAAAATGCAGGAAACATTAAATACTAAATTACATAATTCATTGATATTTAGCCTTTCTTATCTTGTATTTTCTGTCTAGACTTGTCTTTCTAGTTTTGTATATCTAATCTTGCCCGTCTAGTCTTGCCTGTCTAGTCTTGCCTGTCTAGTCTTGCCTGTCTAATCTTGTCTCTCTAGTCTTGTCTGTCTACTCTTTTCTGTCCAGTCTTTTCTGTCTAGTCTTGTCTGTTTAGTCTGGTCTGTCTAGTCTTATCTGTCAAGTCTTGTCTGTCTAGTCTTGTCTGTCCAGACTTGTCTCTGTAGTCCTGTCTGTCTAGAGTTGTCTGTCTAGTCTTGTCTGTCAAGTCTTGTCTGTCTAGTCTTGTCTGTCCAGTCTTGTCTCTCTAGTCCTGTCTGTCTAGTCTTGTCTGTCTAGTCTTATCTGTCTAGTCTTGTCTGTCAAGTCTTGTCTGTCTAGTCCTGTCTAGTCTTGGCAGAAGTCGTGCGGCGTGAAAGGCCTAAAGCGTGCAGCGCCTCATCACAATCCGTGCTGCAAGAGCGAATCACACAGTCTCCTCTGAGGCAGCCCGTGTGGTTGCGGATCTCCTTCATGCCGACATCCGTCTCAAGCAGCGGTTCCTCCACAACTCACACCAAATCGCAGATGCTTATTGAAGATATATCTTTATGGGCTTACTAGATTCGCCGAAGGAAGTCGAAGCAACCGTAAATACCTACCCTACAACTATTCTGACACAGAATTGTCTATGGTTACATACCATTTAAACTTAAGTGATATCTTACAAACCCCGGGTGTACACGGACGGTTCGAGTTCGAGCAGATATACAGGGGCTGCATTCGTCGTCTACTTTCAAAACGGGGAAGAATACCATAAGCTCATTTAATTAGAAAAGGATTGCACAATTTTTGAAGCAGAACCTGGCCATACTACACGTTATGTGGAAGATAACAGCATCAGACCCTGCTCATCATAAGTGACAGCCGATATGTTCTCGACGCTTTGAAGAATTTAAATGCACACACTGAACTGTTGTTGGAGACGTAGAAGACACTTGCCAGAATTTCAAGGAAGAACAAGATCCGTTGGCGTTGGGTTAAAGCGCACGCTGACAATGAACTAGCATACATGCTTGCAAAGCAAGCAGCTGATAAGGAATATTTTCCAATCTCTTTCAGTATATTGCCCAAACAAGTTTTAAGGTCATGTTTCATTGGGTACTTCGAGATGCTCTGGCAGGACAAATAGAATGTGGTTACAATAGACTTGTGAACCAAGCTGTTTATACCATCCATTAAGACCTTGAAGAGTTCCAACATCAGTCTGCCCCGCCACACAATACAGTTACTAACAGTGCATGGAAATTTCAAAGCATACCTCCAAAGATTTCACAAAACATAAAGTCCCATTTGTGAGTGTGCCAAAATGACACCGTGGCATCGAGAGAGCAAATACTCCTTGTCTTTGATAAACACGCCTAACAACCAGCTAGCCTTGATAACGATAAACCGTTTATAATTCAATAACTCAGGTCCAGAGACCTCGGAAACGTAGAAAAAAAGGACCGGCATAGTGTCATTTCCGACGGAATTCTGGCATTCATGTGCTAGTCTGAACATGAAGGAAAATACAAATAGGCTCTCTGTCTAGTCTTATCTTGTGTGTCTAGTCTTGTCTGTGTGGTATCGTCTGTCTAGTCTTGTCTGACTACCTACACTAAAGCCATGCTGCCACAGATGACCTGTGTACAGACCTTTCTTTCCCACTGGGCACTGGGGACACGTGCCCAAGGCCCCGCGATCGATAGAGGCTCCCAATTTCCTGCCGGATTACCGATAACCGATATTTATTACCGAAAACCATATTTTTTAATTTGAAAAAATCAAACGGTAATGAACCTAGCAAAGACCTAGCACAAAAAAACAAGACGCAGAAGCTCACCCCAGAGTTTTTTTGATGGCTCTGCTCCGTCAGTACAACTGAATGGAAAAGAGAAATTCAATGTCTAAACCTTTCTTCCCATATTTGATACCCTGAGCGTTCATGTAAAACAGCTATAAGTCCGTATAAGAACATTAGTCAACGTTTTGGTTTATTTCTTCGCTTGAAAACTCTGAATTCCGAGGAGTTGAGACATTTACTGAAATCTATTATGAAGACGGTAATGAGAAAGATCAAAGTTGATGAAAGAGGAATGTCTGCATTTAAGAGAGTACTTGAAAATTGTTCATATTGAAGATGAAGGAACTAATAGTATATTGGAAATATATCATCTTTTGAAAGAAAACAAAATTATAGATTTAAGATACATTTCCAAATGTACAAAACGAATTGAGAATCTTTTTAAGCATGTTGGTAACTACAAAATGTAGTAAAACGCTTCAAGAGAGAGTAACCAGCTTGTCGCTGATGTCCATAAAATGTGATATCCTCAAAAACTTAGATTTTGAAGAAGTGATTAACGATTTTGCCCATCTTAAATCTAGAAGGGTACCTCTTCAATCAACATAAATTTTTAAGCACTAACCTGCAAATTCTAAAAGAGTTACTTTTGTGTATTATATTATATTATTTGTTCATTTAATGTGGCTATAAAGAAATAAAAAATAAATCTAGAACTTTGCTTGTCTACCTCCTTTGCCTATTCTATCAAAATAGCGCTGTCGGGGTCATAGGGGCCGCCTTACCGCACGGATACGCTTTTACCGCACGGATTGTGCTGTGCCGCTGCACGCTTTAAAAGCTTTAAGCCTCCTCTGTCCAGTCTTGTCTGCCCAGTCTTGCCTACCCAGTCTTGCCTGTTCAGTCTTGTCTATACAGTTTTGCCAGCGCAGTCTTATCTTTTTTGTTTTTTCCGTTCAATCTTGTGTGTTCAGTCTTGTCTTTCCAGTTTTATCTGTCCAGTCTTTTCTGTCCCGTCTTGGTTTACCAGTTTTGTCTTTCGACTCCTGTCTGTCCAGTTTTTATGTGTCTTCTCTATTCAGCATTCTCGTCTTTCCCTAGACTCCTCTTTTGAGCTTTTCTGTCTCTCTCCAATCTTTTGTATTCAGCATTCTTGTATGTTTCTTTATTTGACTCATCTTGTTTAGCAAGTTGTTTATTATCTAATTACTTTTATTTGTTGTAAGAGTTTCCTTAAGCGTGTGGGTTTCCCGTAAAACCAGTCGGATCGCGAGAATTTTTAAACGAAGTTTAACGTGCTCATAACAAATATTAAAGAGCTAAAAATCTTCTGATTCCGATCTAGAGAAATCAATAGACCAATTCGGAAACTTATGAGACAAATTTTGTTTTGAATATTCTTATAATTATGTGATTAATGTCCAATAAGGGGTTATATTTTAATGTGGATTAACTAGTGACGATAGGACAAGAGAAGGACAAGAAAATTGTCCTATCGTCACCAGTTAATTCCACTTTAAAATATTATTATTGTTTGAACTAATAATTTGAATTAAATAGAGTAGTAAAGTCGGAACATTTAGCCTTATTTACATACTTATTCAGATTATTTGATTATCTATAATGTAGTATTACCAATAAAGTAGATAAATAAAGTAGAGTAATTTTGTTTTAAAAACTATAAGTCTAGATATCTGCGTATTTTCTGATGACCTGGTAATATATGCGAAAAACGAACAAGATCTGCAATATAACTTGAATATATGGAAAAATCCACTAATAGATAGAAATTTGAGAATGAATGCAGGAAAACCCAAGGTAATTTTGATAGGAAAGGAAGACTTGGAAATATTAATAAAATTAGATGAAAAACGATTAGAGCAAGTGCAAAAAATTAAACATTTGGGAGTGAAGATTCACAAAAATGGAAAGATCGATGCGGAAATAAATGATAGTGCTGCTAGATTATATAATTCACTGAACAACGCCTTCCAAGGAAAAAAAGAAATATCCAGCAAATCAAAAATTACGGTATTCAAAACTATTTTTAAACCCGTATTAACGTAAGGAAGCGAGAGCTGGGTAATATCCAAACAAGCAAAAAGCAAGATCCAAGCAATGGAAGGAGTGAAGGCAATTACATGAAGAGATAGAATCAGAAACGACTTAGTAAGAGAAGAACTGGAAGTAGAACCCATCATAAAAAGCATAACACGGCAACAATTAAAATGGTTTGGTTACTTGGTGAGGATGAAGGAGGAAAGAGCAGCAACAAAACAAATATGGCAGGCGAGACCACACAAGCGCAGAGCAATGGGCAGACCAAGAAAAACATGGGATGAGGCGGTGACAAAAACTTTAAGAGAGAAGGGACTGTTATGGAACGAGGGAAAAAGGATGAGTAAGGACAGAAAGGAATGGGCTAGACTAGTCCACAACTAATATTAGTTTGTCATTTCTATAATACTGAACTTGTCTATATAGATTATTACCTTAACACCTAACGGTACACTAAGTTTCGGAATAAAAAAAGTCTAGATATCTCTAAATCCTAAGTCTAAGTCTAACATTTCTATGGTTTGTGGAATGTGGTTTTAAGATAAATTAAGCTATTGATATGGTAAATGTAAATGTAAAAATAAGGTAAATTCTAAATTAATTTGATATGAATCTACGTCTTAATATTCTATAAAGTAAGAGTTTTTTTAAAGAAATTCGTTCGCCTGAACTTTAAACCCAATTTTTATAACTAACAATAAGTATATCACTTATATCAGCTAGCAGATTGCATTTTAGATTAAAACTTTTTATTGTGTAATTTGCGGATATTATGTTTTGTCAGTTTTTGAACGATTTTCGCGGAATTTCGTACAACAAAGTTTAGTACTTTCCAGTTTTTACATAAATTTACTTTCAGATAACAAACGGATGTTTTCATTTTTCCTCAACACTTTGCCTTATATCCGGGACGGAAATCCAAATTACGTCTTTATTAATAACTCAATAACAAATCAAAATTGCCCGAATTAACTACACATACCACTGACATATTTGATCTAAGAGGCAAAATTCATCAACATATTTATATTTATAGCAATCAGCGCAATAATTAGTTGAATAAAATAATTAGGTAACAAATTAAGAGTGTCCTATTTTTACCTAATAAAAACCAAAAGAAGTAATGACTTTTTGCCAAAATACAGTGAACCTTAAAGTTTTTTTGAAAACGGAGCGGTGGCCGATTGAACAAAGGATTGCTTGTGTAGAGCGTTTTATTAGAACCAACTCCATTATTCAAACTCATAGGTGGTTTCGACAACAGTTTCATTTTCCAACGCCACCAAATTGCAAGGCAATTGCAAAATGGTTCGAAAAATAACGTCCAACAGGTTCTCTTAAGGATACTTAAGAGAACTTCCAGAGAGGAAAAAAACTGCTATAACAGAAGTGAATGCTTTGAATGTTAGGAACAGAATTAAAGAGAATTAAAATCAAGCCATGGAATTTGGCTTGAGTCGGTAAGAACAATTTTAAAGAAAGATTTACTCTTTCGGCCTTACAAATGGTAAAAAGCCCAAAAACTTCTCCCAATAGACAGAAACTCACGTTTAGAATGCAGCTGATAGATTTTGGACAGAGGGGATTATTTTGTCAACATTATTATGAGTGACGAAACACATTTTCAATTGCATGAGGAGATGAACAAAATTTGCGTTAGTCGTCTAAAAAAAGCCCGTTATCACAGCCTCCCAACAATGTCACTAGATAGCAATGAAAGCAAATGAGAAATAAAATCTGACAGCAAGATTTCAAAATCTATTCTCAATTCGAATGACTTAGATACTTAAAAAATGTTGATAATGTACAAAATCTTTTTGAGTTTTCAATAATTCATTAGTTCATAATGAAAATTATAAAATTAGTTTCATGTAAAGTCTGGTCTTCGAAACTATTATGTTAAGTTATCAATTGTATCCTTATGTATCGAGGAAACTCAGCCAGCATTCAAAAGACAAAGTGTCGATGAAAACACAGTGATTAGTAATAAAATTCCTCGTTTGAGTAGAGACGCTCAAAGAGAAATGAGTATGTGGAGGACGATCACATTCATTGAGTGTGAGTTTGGCGAAATTAACATTGAGGCATTTAGGAATTTGCCACAACTGATGAAAATGACAATCGATGAAAAGTGCCTGATAATCGAATTCGAAAGTTGGCTAACGAGACATTCGGAAGGGAAATGTCGAAGATTTGTTTTTGGGATTGAATAAGTTGTTACCAGAGGATTTGCTCATGGACTGTGTTGAACTGTAGAAGATCCATTTGATGTTGAATAAGCTGAAAACAATTCCTGACAAATTATTCGCCAACACCAACAAAATGAAAGTTATCAATCTTAAGTACAACAATTTAACAGTTCTAGATCTGCAACCGTTCGTCCACTTGCAACATCTCGGCTCAATCCATGTCTCCGAAAACACCTCTTCCTCCACACCAGCTTCACCCTCAGATCTTTTTATCTCCATGGAAATTTCCTCCAAACTCCGTCCTTCAAAACCTTTATATTCTTACAAGAGCTGCATTCTCTAAATGTAACTGTTTGGTGTGGAATATGCTCGGCTGCAGTATTTATTTTAAGATGAAATGCGGCATGTACTAGTTATCAATAATGAATGTTATGTGGAGATGCTACAAACATTCTTAATGGATGCCATCGATCAACTCCGATTACCAATAAACGATATTTGGTGTAACCAAGATCCCAGCGTGGGGATCAGTTCTGGCTCGCTCTCCGGATTTGTCGTCGTTTGGATTATTTCTTATGGAGCCATGTTTAATCTAGTTACTCAGAACCGACCTGAAACCCTGAAAGACTTAAAACGAAATATTTGATAAGCTATTGGTGAGATTTCGCAAGAAAGGTGCCAATGCGTTTGCATCTCAGTTATGCATCGAAGAAAAAGAAGGTCCTCTAATCCAGTGGTGCGCAAACCGTGGTTCGCAACCCCTCGGGGGGTCGCGAGAGAAATTTTCGGGGTCGCCTAAAGTCGCTTTCCGGGATCGCCAAAAAATATCGAATGAAATGTGTTATCTAATAAAAAATTTAGAAAATATTAAGAAGAGTCTATTAAATACGGATTTACATTTTTCGTTGTTAATGGGAAGAGCGTCCGTTTTGTGTTATTTGCTCAGATAAATTAGCAAATGAAAGGTTGAAGCCTGCGAATTAAAACAACATTTGAAAGGTAAACATAAAGAATTTGCAAATATATCTGAAACCTTTTTTAAACGACGGGCTGGAAGTATGAAAAATCAAACTGTATTTTTGAAAACATATACAATAATTCCTGAGAAGCGTGGTCCGTAAACTTAATAAACTCTTCTTGATTTTCTCAATTTTCCCTCATTCTTCCTTCAGCAATTAAAATGACATCATCGTGCATGGAGAAAATTATGGTAACAATTTAAAAACAATACCATTATCAAAAGATTTCGTTTCTGGTCGAATTTCAACCATATCACGTAATATAAAATCATTTATGTTAAATCTAATACAAAACTTTTCTTGTGTTTGCTCTACAACCTGACGAAACTACTGAAATTACTAAAATGTCGCAATTAATTGTTTATGTAGGATACGTTTTTGTAGGATACGTTATGTAGGATACGTTTTGAAGGACAAACGGAGAGAAAATATTAAACATTATTAAGTTTCTTCTCATATCTACGCTAGATTTGGTTGTATATTCTTGAAAGCCTATGGTGGATGTTAGGAAGCTTTTCCTTGACTTTAGCCTCTGATGTACAGGATGTAGGCTATAGAGGAGGTGTCGTTCGCAAGTTGAAGATTCAAATCTTTCCTTATAGGCTGCGGCTTCCCTTCGGACTGCAGGTGGAATGATACCAGCCAAGTGGTAAACTCTATCCAAGGTGGTGGGTTTTAGGCATCCCGTGATCAGTCTGCACTTGTCTGGCGTGTGCTGACTTGTACCACACTGTTCAGGGGTTTGGCACCCCAAGAAACTCTTGGTTTGGCACCCCAAGAACTGCTTGTTATTTTCCGTAGAATGTTGTTTCTCCCGCTTACTTTCAGTTTAGTATTCCTGCAGTGCTGTTTATAGGTCAGGGTCCTGTCCAGCGTAACTCCGAGGTATTTTGGGTTTGGGCAATATTCCAGCAGCACTATGTTCCATGTTACCTGTAGCTAATGAAGATTGGTTCGGAAAACTCAGTTACATGTTAGGCATTTTTGAAATAGCGAGTACAAACATTTTATTATTGAGCAGTAAAATTGAAGCTTTTAGAAAGAATATGCTTTCCATAATTTACTAAAGAAAATAATAGATTTCTGGTTATTTAAAAACACCATTTCCCATCATTTGATAAAATTGGGAGAAAACTTCGATTTGAAAAGAAAGGAATCAATATTTTAATTCAGTTTGCATCTACTTACTTATGTAAATCCAGCTTTTAAAAATTATTTGCCATTAAAACATAATATCGAACTCGATTGGATTCTGAGGATGACTTACGGCTTGCGATTTTCAATGTAAAATCGAACATGAAGCAAACATGAGCACGTTGCAAACGCATTCACATTGAATTATTATGTAAGCATGTAATGTTTTTACAAGTATTTATCTTTAAAAAAAAAGTATTTTTCTTTAAAAAAAAATTAGTTTCTTGAATAACTTTAATAGCATTTTTATGAAGACGTCACCAAAACTCCTGTAAAAACGCCCTGTGAACGCAAATCTCAACCTACGTTACACTTTACCTATGTTAACGATTAAAAAACGTCTACTATCGATCTATGGGTCGCGTCAAAATTTTACACAAAATGGGGGGTCGCCAATGAAAAAAGTTTGCGCACCACAGTTCTAATCGATGTAATTTGTAAGTATTAATTGTTAATTTAGGATTAAGCATTTAACTTCTTATTAAACTTTAGATTTTTCTCTACAATGTTCAACAAAAAATTTGGTGTATAACTTATTTAGTTTTTTTATAATTGCAGTATAAAATCAATTATTATTTGTTAATTATTATTATTATTTCTTAATTTTTCACCCTATATATCACTCAATTAGACCACAACATTTTTTAAGTCGGATTTCTGTTTGATAACAAAATTGATTTTGATATTTATAATCATACTTACAATATTTAATTTTTATAGTGTGTGTTCAACTTTAGGAACCAGTCTAGACAGATAAAATAACTTTAAACAGTTTTTAAGGTTTGCAAATATTTCATTGCAGATTTACGATTTTACTTCGAAGAAAACATTAGTGAGAAGTATATTGTCACTGCAAGTTTGGACGGAATTTATTACGGTCTTCGGGGAGAAAAAAAGTCAATAAATGTGAGTTTGTCGACCTTTAGGTCAAAAGAAAACTTTCTTTTCGACTCACGAGACAAACATTTCTTCTTGAAATTCGATTTAACACAAAAAAAACATTTCTGGAAATTTTATCTTCCCGATACGTGTTTGAAAGCAAAATCTGTTTTAATTGATTCTCGCGAAATTCTGCAGTGACTCAAATTGATTCCACCCTTAGGCCAATTGCCAAATAACTTAGATTGCACAACTTTCTCACCTGCAAAAACATTTTATTAAAGTTTCCCGTTTTGTTAACTGATAAATAATTGGCCAATTAAAATTCTATGTAATAACAAATGTAATGACTAAGTCTTGTTTCTAAAAGGAGCTTGTTAATGGTCGATAGCCTTATTGAAACATTGAGTCAGAGTTGATTATAAATTTATGGAAATAATTGGCAAGACAATATTTAAAAAAAAAAGTTTGTTTTATTACAAACTGAAGGCCAAATCAATCCAAAAATGTATTTTGTAGATTCTATTGCCAAGTTAAAACTTATTTAACACTTTGAGGTACAACGATTTTTAAAATGTTCCACCTTTGGGGCATTAATATGCATGGTGGGATATTTAAAAGTATCTAAAATGCTGTACCTCAAAAGGACAACCAAGATAATAATCAAGAAAAAAGGAAGTTAAAAATAACCAAGTTGATAAATATTTAGTCTAGAAATGTTTAAAATAGAAATAAACTTAGAATTTCCTACAGGAATTTCAAGAAATATACCTATATAATTGTTATTCTTTATTTTCTCGGTATTTTTTTTTCTAAAAATAAAAATCTAAATCAAGCATAAATTCCAATTCACCAAATCCATTAAATTTAATCTCAATTCCAATTCATTGCATTTTCCTCTCCATTAATCCTGACTACACAATGCCTATCGCTCAACAGCTAATCACTCCATTCAATTAGATACACACTAACTAGTCAATAGCTTTAACAAACTCTATATACATCTTACGCAACTACCAATGAATCATCAATATATATATATTTATAACAAACACACCAAAGCTAGATTTTGTATGTCAATGTCACACATTTTCTAATAAACAGCTAAACACAATAATTGTAAATACATTTAGCTGTTTAGTTTTGTCTTTCTAGTCTTGTATTTATAGTCTTTTCTCTCAAGTTTCGTCTGACTAATCTAGTATAGACGAACAAGATTAGAAAATAATCTAGTCACATCTTTTTCTTCTGGTGCCTATCCGCTTCGGATGTTGTCGATCATCATGGAAATTCGGACTTTGTTTCTTGCAGTCCTGAAGAGATTTGTTGTTGTGTTGAACCAAGTTCGAAGTTTTTTTAGCCACGATATCCTCCTTATTCCTGGCCCTCTTCTTCTATCTATTCTTTCTTGTAGTATACGTTCTCTTGTAGGAAGAGATTGTACCGTAGTCTTATATAGACAGACAAAACTAAATCAGATAAGACTAGACAAGAGTAGACAAACAAGATTACACAGGCAAGACTAGACAGACAAGACAAAATAGACAAGACTAAACAGATAGGACTAGAGAGATAAAACTAGACAGGCAAGACTGGATGGACAAGACTAGACAGACAAGGCTAGACAGACAGGACTAGACAGACAAGGCTAAATAAACAAGACTACACAAACTAAACCCCCTATTCCACGTTAGCTTATAATATGCGCCATCCAGGGATCGCACATTTTGTATTCTTCAGGGTGGGCAGCCCGGACGGTTAGTGAAAACCGTACTAGTTGTTGTCTTCCCGACCAGGAATCGAACCCGGGTCTCTCGTATTGACAGGCGGGTATGTTGTCAACTACACTACCGAGGAGGACAGACTAGACACAAAAAAGACTAGACATACAAGACTAGATGGACAAGATTAGATAGGTAAAACTGGACAGACAGAAAAAAATAGAAGACAAGATTACACAGGCAAGACTAGAGAGGGAAGACTAGACAAACAAGACTAAAAAGACAAGACTAAATAGAGAAGACTAGATAGGCAAGACTAGACGAACAAGACTAGACATACAAAACCAGACAGACAAGACTAAACAGACAAGACCACAACAGACAACAGACAAAAGACTAGACAAGACATACTAGACTAGACAAACAAGACTGGACATACAAGACTAGACAGACAAAACTAGACTAGACACATATGACTAGAAAGATTGGCATTTTAATCACGTTAGATGTGAAAAATGCGTTGAACTCGGCGGCATGGGAATATCATGTAAGTCACAAAGAGATGCTTTCGCCCATATATCTACCGAGTTTAGTGCACTGTTATTTGCAATGCCGAAGGATCTGTATAGAAGCGGATGGACAGACTGCGGAACGTGATGCGTACAGACATGTCCCACAGGGGTCAGTAATGGGACCTACTCTGTGGAACATCCTGTACGATTGAGTCCTGAGATTGAAACTGCCCCACGGAGCAGAAATCATTGGCTTCGCTGATGATCTTGCACTGGTGGTGACGGCAACAACCGTCAAGGATCTAATGAGGCGAATATGGCTATCGCACAAGTAAATGAGTAGATGGTAAAAAAGCGGCTGAGCCTCGCGCCACATAAAACGGAAGCTGTGCTGCCCACAGATTTAAGAAAATTAGGTCCAACAGGCATTATAGTTGGGGGCACCACTATGCCAAAACCTATAAAGGGGCACCACTATGCCAAAAGACTCTATAAAGTACCTCAGGCTAACCATTGACAAACGTTGTCCTTCAAAGATCATGTGACGAACGCAGGCCAGGAAACTATGAAAACACTTGTGGCACTTGAAAAGCTGCTGATAAATGTAGGTGATCTAAGCAGTGGCAAAAGGAAATTTGTATGCATTGTTGCCCCTTCAACAATGCTATATGAAGCACCAGCCTGAACAAGGATAATACATATAAAAACGTAACTGCATACGCACTGTGGGTGTGCAGCGCCTACAGGACAGTGTCTAGAGACGCTGTCGTTGTGGTCGCAGGAATAACTCCAATCGAGTACATGATTGAGGAATGGACTGAACTATATTGGAGCCGCAACAGAAAACACGACAAAACAAACAAAGGGAGAAGGAAGCAGGTGCAAAGCTCTACCACAAGTGGAAAAGCCACTGGAGTTCCGTAGACCTATTCCCCATTCAACAATGCTATATGGAGCACCAGTCTGGATATGGACAATACATATAAAAACGCACCTGCATACGCCCTGCGGGCATGCAGCGCCTACAGGACAGTGTCTAGAGACGCTGTCGTTGTGGTCGCAGGAATAACTCCAATCGAGTACATGATTGAGGAATGGACTGAACTATATTGGAGCCGCAACAGAAAACACGACAAAACAAACAAAGAGAGAAGGAAGCAGGTGCAAAGCTCTACCACAAGTGGAAAAGCCACTGGAGTTCCGTAGACCTATTCCCCATTCAACAATGCTATATGGAGCACCAGTCTGGATAAGGACAATACATATAAAAACGTACCTGCATACGCCCTGCGGGCATGCAGCGCCTACAGGACAGTGTCTAGAGACGCTGTCTTTGTGGTCGCAGGAATAACTCCAATCGAGTACATGATTGAGGAAAGGGCTGAACTATATTGGACCCGCGACAGAAATGACGACAAAACAAACAAAGAGAGAAGCAAGCAGGTCCGTGCAAAGCTCCACCACAAGTTGCAAAGCCTGGAATACCGTAGACAGGGGACAGTGGACTAAATCTGTTAATACCACAATTTAAATCATGGGGGACACGGAAACACGGGGAGATTAATTACCACCTCATCTAAGCGCTCACCCGCCAATGATGCTTTCGTGACTATCTGAATAGCGGAGCCCCTGATGACCTATGCGAATACTCTGTGGTTTTGTGGACAGTGTAATGCATGCTCATGATTTTCTTGTTTTCTTCTTTTTTCTGTCTTCTTCTTTTTTAAAAGATTTGCCACTGAGTGAGTTCTGAAGACTCCAGAGTAGATGTAAATCTGATGGTGCATGGTCAGGGCTAAAAGGTGGATGTGGCATGACTTCCCATCCAAGCTCCAGAAATTTCTGCCGAGTCACCAAATATATGTGTGGCCTAGCGTTAACATGATGGAACAGCACACCTTTTCTATTTACCAATTCAAACGGTTTTTTACAAGTCCTATATTTTTTATATGTCGATGTTTAAGGAACGTTTAAGCTCTCCATGAGTTCCCTTACTATTATCTGGCGGTTGGTCTTGATTATGGCTTTAATTTCCTCGTCAATGTTGACTTGTCTTCGTCCCGAACGTGGTTTATCTTGTGCCGAGAAATATCCAGAACTGAATTTTGTAAACCAGTGCTGACAAGTGTGTTTTGATAACAGTGTGTTTTGATAGTGTCTTGATAACAAGTGTGTTTTGATTGTGTCAGCATACATGGTACATATTCTTTTATGTGCTTCGGTCGCGTTTGTGCCCCCCCTCCCCCTCCCGAAACAAGAAGTACAAAATGTGACAAAAATGTTATTTTTCGTGCTCCATGTCGATTAGGCGCTAAGCGAGGAAAAAGGCAAAATACTTCGGTTTGTTTATTTTTAATTATAGTTAGGAAACGTACCTTTCGATTAATTTACCAAATTTATTTGTGTGAGGTTATGGGGAACTTAGTAAGTTCCCCATAACCATAATAAGAGTAATACTTGCGTAAGGTTACAGGTCAAATATACGCAAGGACTTTCTGGACAACCTTTTAATGGTTGGGGTGCGCATAGCAAGGACGCTCGTTAACTTGAGCAAGAGATCCCCGTGGAAGAAAAAAGCTAACCACACATCCCGGGACTGCTCTTCGCATAACATAAGATGTTGCTGATATAGTTGACTATATGACCTCTTCACTCTTTTGCATCTTCGCGAACGTTGTAAAGCCGGCTTCTTTTTGAGCTCCATCTTGTGCACTGTAAAAGGTGTGTGTATCTTCCTGGTGTATCTTCTACGTAACAGTGGGAACAAATGTCCTCGCTGATAATCTTCTACTTGCCCTTACGTCTCTCTAAGGGATTTTTCCGCCTCCCTACACTTGTGCTTGGTATCTTAGTGATCTTAGACACAAGTAAAGGGAGCCCTTACAGTTTTTAACTTGGGTGGCGAGCCACTATTAGGGTTGGTTTCGTAGCAAATTTATTGCGATGGCTTTGCCAGAGCCATGCACAGGAGTACATTGATAATCTTAAAGCGCCTAAAATATGCCCGGAAGCAACCGTGTCCGTTTGGGAATTGTATTAGATGACATTACCGTGCTTCCTAATGGTCCATATACCTAGGTCTCTGATTAGCTTCTTGTTCCAGCCTGCTCTCCCCGTGGCTTGCGTCCAAGACATAGAAGACTAGATACACAAGACTAGACATACAATACTTGACAGACAAGATTAGTCTGACCAAACTAGACAGACAAGACTGTGCGAAAGTGAAATGGAAGAGATGAAAGGAAAATTAAAAACTAAACGAACCTCAGGTATCTGGATTACCTTGCAAAATTATCAAAAAAAATCAGATACGAACTTTTATCACCACACTGAAAAACTGAAACTGAAAACATCATTAATAATTCCTATATACAAATCTGATGAAAAGACGGACATCGAAAACTATAAACCAATATTACTGCTATCTCTATTATCAAAGATATTTGAATATTGTATATTGAATAGGCTAACACCATTTGTAAATAAATACCAATTAATTCCTGAACAGCAGCATGGATTCCTAAAAAATAAATCTACGGAGACTACCATAGTACACCTATATAACAAAATACTGGAAGAAGTTGTTGGGAAATGTCTAATAGGCATTTTCTGCGACCTCATCAAGCCATTTGACTGTGTTTCACATAGTCAATTGATTAGCAAACTTAACATTCAAGGTATTAGGGGGAACGCAGGTCACTGGATACAATCATTCCTCAAGGACAGAACACAAATAGTAAAGATATCAAAGGGTAGCAAAAGTGCACAATATGCCTGAGCACTCGAACTGAAGTACCACAAGGCAGTGTACTCTCTCCGTTACCCTTTTCATTATACTTAGCGGATATAACCAAGTATATAGCGGAATATCACTGCACTCTATACTCAGATGATTCCAGCTTCAATAACTCTCACGGTGATCAGGGAGATAATGAGCACACGCAAATATACTATTGGAATCCATAAATAAATAGTTTACCACAAATAAATTGTTCTTGAAGGGCTCGAAAAATTATATGATCTTTAGACCACAGAGGTCTTGTAAGACAATATCATTAAAAATGGAAAATATTGAGTTAAAGCAAGCTAACCAAGTTAAATTTTTAGGAATATACGTAGAATATACTTTGGGGTGGACAAATAACATAGATTACATCATAAAAAAAATTAATAAGAAAGTTTTAATTAATTAGGAAATTAATAAGATTACACCATAAAAAAATAATTAGAAAGCTATTTTAACAAAAGCTATTCTTAACAAAAAATTATTAACTTGTCGGCTATTTTAACGATATATTATAAAGAAGTCAAATCAATCTTAAGTATGGAAACTTAGTATTGGGCTCATAAACATACAGTAAACAAATATTTATTGACCAGAAACGAGTAATTAATGAGAGTAAAGAGCTATTAATGGAATTAGCGTCCTGCAAATTCCACTTTCAAACATTAAAAATTTTAACATTACCATCACTCTACGTACTAGAAATGGCATATTTCATGCATAGGCAAAAACATCTCCTAAAACTAGCTAGAGACTAACACAATTACTTCACGAGGGGGCATTCAAATCTTTACCCTCCAAAGGTAAATCTCTCCATCTGGAAAGGGCCGAATCAATTGGGGATAGAGATATTCAATACGCTACTAAAAAAAAAAATAATAATGTAAATACCAGTGCTTCAAAAAATTCATAAAACAATTAAAAGAACTTTTAATAGGACAAGCACTATACTCATTCAAGGAGTAATATGTTGAAACTTTCTTTTGACATTTCCCAGAATTGTTTTTATTTTAAGGTGAATAAAATTATGATTTGATATGATTTGACTAGATGAATGAACTAGATGACCAGACTAAACAAGAATGGACAGGACAATGTTAGAAAGACATGTTTGGATAGACCACAAATGCTTGATATTTTGACCTAAATACTTCGAATAAATTATGAGCGTCAATTTCCGAAAAATAATTGGCATTAGGTGCCAATTTATGTAGAAAAATGCGCAACTAAAACCCAACTGGTTTTATAAAACGATCGACCGCTAAAACCTACCTGACTTGTCATTAGTATATCCAATCTCGTTGATTTATTAACGAAAAATCCAAAAATTAACAATTCATGTGTCACATCTATTTGTGGTTTTACTACAAACTTGAATATTTAATAATTACAATAATATTGCTAATAATTTGCTACAAATATTTAGAAAAGAACAGTTTTAATCGATAATTAAAAAAAATTATATGTTGCATGTGAAAAATATTAAGTTGATTTCGTCAGTAGTAGTAATCATTCAATATTGGTTTAGCACGTAGTAAACAGCATATATTGATAGTTTCAATGTGCTGTTAAGAAATTTACAATGCAGATTTTGCACGCAGTAAAACATATTAGTTTCTTTTTATAGCAACAAGGAGAGAGATGTATAATTAGCAACAACTTAAAATTTATCACTTTTGCACGTAATAATATTAAACACAAATTTTATAAATCTCTTTTAACATTTCTTAGGTTCCAATCGATTTCATCAAGGAAATCAGCGCCTACACAGTCGACGATCTATTAATCAACTATGTAGACGACTACGAAGAAGATACTATAATAACAAGTAAGTACACTACCTCATTCATTACCGAGTCCGAGACTGCTGTGTTTACATTCAGGCCCTTCCTTTTCAATAGCTGGCAGCGTCTATCGCCATGTCATTTGCCATAATTAGGTCCTCCATCGTGCATGCCTCTTCCATGTCACAAGTTCCATGTCACATGTCTTCCATCTGAGAAGGTGGCTGTCGCTCTGAAGACGGGGGCATTCACACAGCTCGTCATCCACAGGCATTTTCCATCTCATCCTGTTCGATGTGCTGCGCGGCACTCCTATCCTTAGTCTGTTCAGTAAATTCCATGTCGCGTATGGTAAGAGTTTTCCCGGTGGCAGCTCCTCTCCGAGTTCGATCCGATTCGAAGTTTGGGTGTTGTTCTTTCCATAGTTCTATGCGGCGTTGTTTTGGGCATGTCTGCAGTTTTTGCGTATGTTGGAGAAAGCTCTTCCTTAATTGGAGTCGTCGCCTTTCTGGTTGTTGGTCGTGTAGAGGGTGCCGCCTATCTCCGATCTGCTTCTGCCGCTCTGTTTCGGATGTTACTTCGCGTCTGACGCGTGCTTTAAGGCCACGTCGACATGTCTTGCGGGAATGAAGTTGTACCATACTGCGCACTGGTGCCGCGTAATCGGCAGCGCACAAACAGAGAGCCGACGTACGCAGCACGTCAGGCTGCGCTCCCCATATAGTGCCAGTGAGATTCCGGATGATATTCTTCTTCTTCTTGTTTCGAATGGGCCTATTTTGGACCACGCTTGTTCAACTGTTGAGTTTTGATCTTTGCCCAGTATTGCCGCATCTTCTGCCGGTGTAACTACTTTCTCTCTTCTGTCCAGGGAGTCATTCGGGTTTTTTCCTGAAATCCAAGGACCTCTTCCTTCAGGATGCGTCTCACAGATTGTCTGTTTTGGAGATCTGTTATTCCCAGTTCTTTAATATCCTTCTCTGTTTCTGTCAACCAAGTGGTACGAATCTTCTTGTTTTGCCAGAAGGTGAACAGACGGTTGGTTAGTCGGTTTGGAGGCAATTCTTGCAACGTGCCATAGAAAGCTACCCTTCTTTTCCTTGCACAGTCAGAGAGCCTCTCAATATGTTCGTATAGCTCAGAGTTATGTCGCCTTCGGAATTCCTTATCTTCCTTTACCGGGCCTAGGATCTTCCTGAGGATTCGCCTCTCTCTGATTTCCAATTTCTCTACCAGACCTCTTCGGTTCAAGCAAAGACACTCCATGGCATACAGGGCTTCTGGTCGTAAGACAGATGTGTAGTGCTTAAGTTTCAGGTTGCGTGACATGCATTTCTTGTTGTAAGTGTTCCTAGTCAGTCGATAGGCTAGTTCTAACTTGTTGACTCTGTTAGACGATGATGCTGTTTCTAATAAGTTGGGTTCCATCCATTCGCCGAGATACTTAAACTTATCAGTCCTCTTGATGTTTCCCTGCTTTAGTAACATCTCTCTGTTTGCTTCTTTGATGTTGGTGAAAAATTCTGTTTTCTCCAGCAACACTTGAACACCCACTTTGGCAGCCAGTTTTCTGAGGCAATTTACCTGCATTGTTGCCATCTCAACAGAATCAGCAATCAGTTCTATGTCATCTACAAAGGGTAGGCAATCTACAACCAGTCCATCGTTCTTACGTCCCAGGTAGATACCACCCAAGTTCTGATCACCCAAGTTGATCAGTTCCTTGCGCCTTTCTCTCATAATCTTTTCAAGGACACAGTTGAAGAGAAGTGGGGAAAGTCCATCTCCTTATCGCACTCCAGTTTTTATTTCGAAGCTTCCTTTCCACAGTTCAGCAACTATAGAGTCCTCTCCAGCTGCCTTATTATTCTTAAGAAGTTGAATGATCTGGCCAACTTCTTCCAATGAAGGGGGCAGCGAGTCCGGGTTTGGTGTGGTTTGTTTATAGTCGAAGTCTTCGCTGGGTGGATCACAGTTGAGTGGATTTTTAAAGTACTGAGCTATAAGGTGGCAGTTGACCTTGTCGTTAAAAGCCAGTTTGCTTTGTGAGTAGGGCCGTTTTTATCAATTTTGGTGCCCTGGGCTATAAACCAATTAGCGCCCTACGGCCTATTGAAACTCTGAAATATGATTTCTTAATATTTCGTTGCAGTTATAAATAAATTAATTTTGTTTAATGAAGATCCAGTTAACCTTCATTTCATAAACAAACCCATGGCGCTACAGCCCAGGACGGGCCTTGGCCCCCTCCCACAGCCTACACTTGTGCGGGGAGCCCTTGTAGGGGAGCCCTTACAGTTTTTAATGTGGATGGCGAGCCACTAATCGGGGGGGACAGGAGATAGGAGAACGGTGACTTATTTTTCACAATGTCCAGGATTTGAACCCGGGACTTGCGGCTCCTTGACTAATAGGCCACCGCCGTCTCTAAAACCTACATTTCATATTTAGTTTAAAGCTTAAGGATTTAGGAAAGGCTTGAGCTTCTAGTTGATTCTGCTGTAAATACAATGAATTGCGAGTGGGATAGAGGGTTTCAAAAATTATTGGATGCGTTCATAGAAAATACAAAGAAGTTTTCGTTCAAGTCTGTTGTTATTGATCGACAAAATGAACGAATCCATTATTTTTCAATTTGGTTATGAAAATTGAAAGATTTGGAAAGATAGTATATTTTGCGTACGATTTCGAATACATGATCGTACATCGTATCAACTCCAAAAAGGTCGTATAAATACGATTTAAATCGTTGGGTTGGTTGGTTTACGGCTTCAGATTAAAAATAATAACTTTGTAATATTAAATTCGCTTTTTTGTTATTAAGACCTTGTTTCTTGCCAAATTTCATGATTCTAGGTCAACGGAAAGTATGCTATAGGTTTTGATTCCCTTGTAAAATCGCAAAATATGCAACGGTCAAATCTTTTGTTCGCGTTGACTTACAAGTTTTCACAATTAAAAGAGACCGTAGATACGAGTATTTAATATAAATTTCAACTTGATACCTCTACGCGTTCCTCAGAAAAAGGGTATTTACAGACAGACAGAGAGACAGGCAGACGGACAACAAAGTGATCCTATATCACTTCAGGGTTCAGGGTTCCGTTTTCTTTATGAGGTATGGAACCCTAAAAACTGAATTAAAACTACAAAATATGCAATCTGCAGTTATGCACGAGTTTTAAATATAGAAATATCTTCTAGTCATTTCTATTCATATATTGTAGACATCGGGCACTTACAACGCGAATTTAGCTATATGCATGAAAAGTGGGAGCGCGAGCTCCTTTCCCGAATTTATTAATTGAGATATAGAGAATTAAGCATATTAAAAAATTCCTCAAACAGCCCATAGGGTTAGTATGGCCCTCCTTGTGAGTCTCAAGTGGAGGCTTGGCGGAGCGTATATTCTGAGTGTCTGCTTGAAGATTCCAAAGAAATCTCTGGAGTTATTCTTAGCAAAGCTCTCTTAGATTTGGATTAGTTGGTTTTGAGTGAAGGTCCGTTTGGTTCCTCGAATTATCTTGGCTGTAACTTTTCTTTGTTCAAAAATATATGTCAATTTTCCTCGGTCTTTTTAGAATTCCACTTCACCCAGGCTGTCTGTCTTTGGGCTATTGCATTGTCACAGTCTTCAGTCCACCACGGATGCTTCCTTCTTCTAGCGAGAGAGGCGAATTCATTGGCCGCCTTGACAAGTCTCCTTCAGTTGGTCCCAGCTGTTTAGATCTGTATTGTTCAGTCTCTGACTTACTTCTTGACTGTTCTTGAGTCGCTCTACGTCAAATCTACCATTTTGGAGGTTCTGTGTAATCTAGTCTTGTTGTGTTTGTGTTGTAATGTTTCTAGTCTTATTTTGATCTTTGAAAGGTAGTGAGTGGTCTGAGTTCAGATTGGCGCTTCTTAGTACCTTCACGTTTTGTATTTCCTTTTGAGATTCTCGTGAAATGGCCACATGATCTATCTGGAATTCACCCAGGTTGGAATTAGGTGAAATTCTGATGATATATTATCCCTAGCACAAACTTTGGCCTTTGTAATCTGGCAGTGTTTTTGGAAAGATAGTGTGCGGTCCAGTGTTACGCCCAGTTACTTTGGAGTGTCGCATGTTTCGAGTTCTTGTTGTCACCATGTGATTTGCAGCTTCTTGCGTGCGTCCTTATTTCTCATGTGATATGCACATACCTGGGTTTTGCTGGGGTTCGGCTTCAACTGGTTTATGTCATAAAAGGCTGTAGTTAGTTTATCCTCGACTTCTTGAAAGCTTTTCCCCTGTGCTGCGATGGCTGTATCATCCGTATATATGAAGCGACGTGTATGTTGGGTGGTCATTTGTGTATACGTTGAAAAGCACAGGAGCCAGAACACTACCTAATTACCACACAGATTTTCCATCAAGGTTAATTAATTAAGGTTTATATTAAGGCTTATATTAAGGTCCATTAGGTTTTTACCAAACAAATTTGCGATTTCAGCGAACAAATTTACTTAAAAAAAAAACATTTATTTATAAAAAAATATATATAACATTATATACAACAATATTTTCCTTGAATTTCCAACTAAGGCACACGAAAATCAATATATAAAATAAGATTACAAACAAATTAATAATCCTGTCGCCTTAACATTAAATAATAATAATAGTACAAAGATTTACCTCAATTTATAACAAGAGATTCATTTAAGTCTGATAGTATTAGCATTAGACTAATAGGTGCTATAATACTCTAGTATTAGACCATTAGGTAGTCTAATTTGTTTAGTACAAGACTTAATACTTACTATTAAACTTAGTTTAAATACTTACTATTAAACTTAGTTTAATAGCTATCTTACTACTATTAAATTCTTAAAGTTTAATAGTTAGCATTAGACTACTTATTAGTTAGTTTAATATTTGCTAACTATTAAATTCTTAGTTTAATAGTTAGTATTAGACTATTAGGTAGTTTAATACTTAGTATTAGATTACTAGTTAATCTAATTAACTCTATTACATTAGATTAATAGTTACATTATTAGATAATCTAACTATTATACAATTAGTAAATATAATATTTGATATTAAACTATTATGAGGTCTAAACATTAAAAGTAATTTAGAGATAGTTTAATACTAAATATTATAGCATTAAGTAGTAAATATTTAGTATTAAACTATTAAGTGATCTAATTATTAGAACTAATCTATTAGTTTAATACTTAGTATTAGACTATTAGTTAGTCTAGTTGTTAGTATTAGACTATTAGTTAGTCTAGTTGTTAGTATTAGACTATTAGCTTAATAGCTAGTAGTATAATACTATGCATTAGACTTGTGTAGTGGAATTAAAAAAATAAAAGTAATACTTAAATTGATTTTGGAGAAATTAGAAGAGTTTTCTGTTTGTACTTGTAGAACAGGTACAGTTTGGTAAAATAAAAAAAATGTTTATAAAAATTATCCAAAGTCGTTTTGGAATGATTCGATAGGAATTAAATTGGAACGTAAGGTTGATACAAATTATGAACGATTAAAACTGCCGCAAATGATCAAAATTGAAGCAAAAGATAAAAATTTTGATACTGTTTGACACTAAGGTAACAATATGTTACTGATGTTCAAAATTGGTAGAAATGATCAAAATTGAAGTAACAGAACAACATTTTGATACAGATGAACAAAGTTTGACACTAAGTGTAACAATATTGTTACTTATGTTGAAAATTGGTAGAAATGATCAAAAGATCAAAATGTTGATACAGATGAACACAGTTGGACACTAAGTGTTACAATATTGTTAGTAATGTTCAAAATTGGTAGAAATTATCAAAAGATCAAAATTTTGATACAGATGAACAAAGTTTGACACTAAGCGTTACAATATGTTACTAATGTTCAAAATTGGTAGAGATGATCAAAATTGGATTATCAGATCATAATTTTGATACAGATAAAGAAAGTTTGAGACTGATTTAACACTTAACAATATTGTTACTAATCTTCATTTTTGGTTACAATGATAAAAATTGGAGTAAAAGATCAAAATTTTGATACAGATGCACAAAGTTTGATACTTAGTTAACACTCAACAATAGTGTACATAATTTTCAAAATTTTTAACAATGATAAAAATTAGAGTAAAAGATCAAAATTCTGATACAGAAGGGCAAAATTTGACACAAAGTGTTACAATATTGTTACTAGTGTTCATAATTTTTAGAAATGATCAAAATTAGAGTAAAAGATCAAAATTTTGATACAGATGAACAAAGTTGACACTAAGGATCACAATGTTGTTTCTTCAAAAACCTATTTTAAGACTTAGTAAAGTAAAACTAAAAATTTAGCACTTAAGATTGTTTTTGTTTAGTTTCTATTACACAACATCGAAAGTAAGGGTTTAATTGTAAAGTTTTTTTTTTGCAAAAATCTTAATTAACACATGGTAGATCATTAAGATTTCATTAACCCTTTAATTTTTAGTATGTTTTGAAAAAATGAAGATATTTGAAAACACGATTTGTTATTTGGAAAATTATTTAAAAAATCTAAATTTCGTAAAAAAAACTAAATGGGTTTTTGCTTGCAAATATCTTAATTGTGATTCATTGAGAAAATGATAACAAAGATGTGGTAATTTTTACAAAAAATTAAATAAAGATATCTCATATCAGATGTTTTTGCAAGGATCCCCATATGTTCTTTACATGTTTCAACACTTCCCTGGAAAAATCTTTGTATCATTTTTGGGATCTTTAAGATTTTCAAAACCATTTTTTGCAACAATTTATTGTCAAAATTTTAAAAGATAATTTTTGTTTGCATTTTTTATAAAACCCTGATTTGTTTCAAAATTACTACAAAAAAATTAAAATAAGGAATATTTTGGCAAATATTTTTTTTTTCGTTTCTTTAAAAAAATCTTAATCGATCTTTTTGCAAAAACCTTAATTGATTTCAAAGTAGTACATTAAGATTTTTCAAAAAACTTAGATTTTTATTAAGTTTTGAAAAAATGAAGATTTTATAATTAGAAAAAAAATCTTGTTGTTTTGCAGAAATCTTCATTTGAAATCAATAGTTGTTTGGAAAAAAATGCACGGAAATCATCGTTAAGATATTTCAACATTTTTGCAAAATTCTACAAAATTTGAACAAAAAAAAAACTTACAAAAACTTTTCATTGGAAAACGTTTGGTTTTGTTATAAGATGTTTTAAAGATATTACAGAAAATGTAATTAATTTGTTTAATTAATTTCTTCATTGTTTTAGTTGCAAATTATTTTCTTCATTCATTCAAATTACTTTCTTCACTGCTTAAATCATACACAAAACTATATTTTATGTTGAAATTTTTTGAAATTAAGATATTTGAAAATTAATGTAAAATCTCGAAATAAATTTTTGTTTTCAAATCATTTTTGTTCCAAATTTTTTCTTGCAAAAATCTAAATTTTTGTTTTAGAAATCTCACCTTGTCTTGAAAAAAAAAACTTAATCAAAACAAAAACAAATGAATAGCTTACCTTTGGTCTTAACACTTAGCAAAAAGTATAATCCAGGTTTTAAAAACTAATTTTAAATAAAGTTTTGTTCTAAAAAAAAAAAATTGCAGAAAAAAAAATAGTGAATGTTTTTTTGAGTGCAAAATAACTAATAAGTTTTCTTTGCTTTCCAACAAACATATTTAGCCTAAATGTCCAGCAAAAGTAGACTAGATATCGTTGAAAAAGAAAGCGAAACCAGTTTAAATTGCACAAAATTGTTTAAAAATAAATAAATAAAAAGTTAATCATTTTCTGCTGAGTCAAAATCTTTCAAAAGATTCCTCCTACACTTCATATTAGCGTGATAGATAATCAAATGGATCACGTAACCGCTCGGCGATTGCGAAAACGCCACCTGGAACTTACAAGGCCGCGACCACTTCGTCTCCTGCTGGTACTTCTTCGTACTTTTCCTATGAAACTCAATGTAACCGTCCGAGGTAATGTTCATGATCTCCACCGGGGGAGACAACTCGGACGAAAGCTGAGTCTCTTCTTGGACCAGGCGGGTTCTTTTCACTGGGGTGCTGTCCCCTCCGCAGTTATGGAGACCATCGCCTTGGCCCTTCTCGCGTTTCCTAGAGCTTCCCGGACTTAAAATTATGTTCGGAGGCGTTTTCTCCTCGTCATTGTTCAAATCCAATTTCGTATAACTGTTGCAATCTCTAAAAAGAAAGTAACAAAATAAATTGGGAATTCAAAAAGTGAATAAGTTTTTTGAATCATTACTAACTCATTTGTGATTCGGTTTTGTTTAGCCAAGTTTAAATACATTTTTTATTACTCATGCGGGATAAATAGTATATTGGCGCACGCTTTTTAATGCGACGAATGGCTGTTTGTAAATTCAATTATTACCACATAACTTGGGCAACGCAAGCAAATATTCAATAAAAATCGCTAAGTTACATTAAAACAAAACAATTGAATAAATGAAATAAACACAATCAAAACCTCAATATTAAAAAAGTGACTTGAAGTAAAATTTGTTTTATTACAAAATAAAAATTAGAGAAAACGTTTTAAAATGAGTGTAAATTCTATGGTGATACCGGAAACTGATCTCCGGTGGTGTGGATTCGTCATAAGGACACTCTTATGACGAATCCACACCACCCGAGACAATCGAAAAAGCAAATTCTTCGTTTTTAATCCTATTTTTTTTTGTGGCCCTTGGACCCCAAACTTGGAGGAACGTAAGATACGTCCCCTCGCATGAGTAATAAAAAATACGATTTGCAACTCATGCGGTATTGTCAATTGCCCTCTCGAGCGAATGAGCCCAATTTCACTCTAGTGGGCAATTGACAACTTACCGCACTAGTTGCACAATATATTATTGTCTAGTGACTTAAGTCTTGTTCAGTTTGCTTATGCTTTTTCTAGGAAATAAAAATAAAAAAGAGGTCGTTTTAACATCTACATCTCGGACCTGCTCTACTTAATTTTCAGAAATAATAATTGACTTATGTTGGATTTAAATTGACTTAATACCTTGATTTTCTACTTAGGGAGCTTTCAAATATTACTTAATCAAACTTTCAATGTTTTTTCAATGTTTTGTTGGGTGGATACAGGCGGTGTGGGGTCTCCCCGCCTGTATAAGCACCCCCAACTGATAAGACATAAGAATGTTTTTTGACGAATTTTGTTTGTAACTTTCTTTAATTTACTTAAAATTTATATTAACTTCACCGCCCTCTGACAGCAACCGTAAGAAAAATATGAACCCCCGCCCTCAAAGCATGAATATGTATGAATACTTAAACGCCCCCTTAATCTTACTTGGTTGTTGACTCTGCATTTGGACCTTCTTAATTCTTTTAGTAACATAAACCCCTTGAACATTATTATCACGCACCCCTTACTACAACAGTCTAACTAAATATCTCTAGGTACCCTCCAATTTTAATATCAGGGTATCAACCAATCTAACAAAATTTATAATAAATGGGAGTTTATGAAGTTTATGAGTCAAACTGTATAATTTTAAATTTTGAAAAGCTAAGTGGTTCAATTCCATTTGAAACAATAAAACCACATGCTTCAAGGTGCAATCCTTCTGTTCCTTCAATTAATCATCCTTCCTTTAACCACTGTTCTAGACTTTACTTAAATATTTTGTAAAACAAAGTATCTATAAGATAATACTCGATAAAAACGAAATTATCTTACTTTGGAGTATATTTAATTATATGAGTGTCTCTGTATCCGATGGTGGAGCAGGGTTCGATGTTAGGAAAGAGGTGCTTGACAGTGGCGACGTTGTTCTTGAGGAAGACTTTGATGTTCTTGTCGCCTTTGACCGTTTGGCCGAACCAGTCGAGGACGGCGTTGTCCGACAGATAATAGGAGAAGGACTCGCGGTGGTTCTCGATCAGGTCTATGTAGAATTCCGCAAACGCTTTCGCCTCTTTCATCTGCGCCTCGGTATATTTCTCCATAATCTCTAGAAAGAGAGAGCAAATAGAAACATTAATAAACCAATATTACATAAATTGTTGATAATTTTTATTAATTCTTTCTCTTTTTGCAGATCGTTTTGGGGACGTAGAAAGGAGTAAGTCTACAATTTAATCAAATAATTTAGATTTTAATATACAGTTTATATAAATCAATTAACAACTCTTTCCTTAATACCTTGAAGATTTATAGCTAATCTTCAATCTATATTCTGAAGTGGCTTAAGTCAAATAGACCTTTTTACGGTTAGTTAAGCGCATGCGCATCCGCCAAGTTTGAAAGGCGGGAATATGAAAGTTTCGGGCACATATTTAGTTACACGTCAAAAAATTCGGGCACTTTTTGACGTTTAACATGGCGCAAAAATTTCAACTATTAAAAGGTCTATTAGACTTTTACTTTTCAACAATTCTTATTTGATCCAATTAACTTAAGCGTAACAACTTTCTAATTTCTTTTTGTTCTTAGGTCTAGCAATAACACCAAAACCAGCAAATTGCATGCCAGAACTGCAGACAGTCAGGCTGGCAAACAGTACAGATCCGACTGTGCTCTACATCCCAATGTGCACCAGGATTGAAAGGTGTGGGGGCTGTTGCTCCCACAACTTGCTCTCTTGTCAGCCAACGGACACAGAAACCGTCAGTTTCAAAGTAAACAAGACAACATTGATTCAGTTGTAAGATATTATTAAATTTTTGATTAATTTCAGGTCATTAAGACTCAATACTCAGCTGGAAATCGTTTGAAATTCATTGGAAAGGAAGTGATCCACATGGAGAGGCATACTAAATGTGGATGCAAATGCAGAGTTCAAGCTGCAGTAAGTTCGTTTTTTTAATTCTATATCATCTGTAAGATGATACTCTGATTTGACCATTTACCATTTACAAAGACTCTAATTGCGAGTTTGTTTTTTAATTCCCAATCATAAAATATTCTAAATCATCTGAAAGATCTAAGACTCTAGTTGCAAGTTTGTTTTTAAATGTAAAAACTACTGCAATTCATCTAGTTGTCATCAACTCATATGACAGTTGAAGCATTTATAAATTTGGCATCGTAACTTCCACGACAAAATTCACAAGATGGAACAAAACAACACAAGCATAAGAAAACAATATTAGACTGGACAAGTCCTCTCTAGATAACAATGAGTCAAGTTTGACCAGACTATAAGATGGTCCTCCTCGGTAGTGTAGTTGACAACATGCCCGCCTTTTAATGCGGGAGACCCAGGTTCGAATCCTGGTCGGGGAGACGACAACTAGGCTGGTTTTCACTAACCGTCTGGACTGCCCACCCTGGATAAATGCAAAAAAATGCGATACCAGGGTGGCGCATACTAAAAGCCAAAGTGGAATAGGGAGATTAGTGAGAGCTTCCCCCGAACCGCTTTTATTTAGACTATAAGAATGTATTTTAAAAGAATTAATTGATTTTTTTTATTTAGGACTGTAATAGGTACCAAGAATATAATGCGGAAGAATGTAGGTGTCGTTGTACAAATAAGGATGAGGAAAATAAATGTCACAAACACAACGGAACAAAATTATGGGATCCAGACAGTTGTACATGCTTGTGCAGGGAAATTTCCAACTGTTCGACAGGGTTTGCTTTCGATACGAACCATTGCAAGTGCATGCAGAAGAAACGGAGGTTTGCAGGGGTGGGAACCGACGGCCAGGATTTGTTGGTGCCGGCAACTGTTTACGAAACCGTGCAACAGGATTAAAGAATTGTTCGTTTAGTTAATAAGGAAGATATGAGAAACTGAATGTTTTGTGATAAAAAAAATATTTTATTATTTTATTTTTTCTTACGGGCAGGTTTAATATATTTATGTCAATTTCCAGATATTCTTTTTGTATAAAACTGGTAAAAATAAAACTACAGTTTAATCTCGATAATCCGTCGGCTGGTTAATCCGTTCAGTAATCCGGCGCTTTGGAGGAAAAACGCGTCATTTCTTTACGCTGTCGCGCGTCATATATAATCCTCGCGCACAGCTGAAATAAAGTCAAAAGGGACACCCTTAAACTCTGAACACTAATTTGCGATTTTGACCAAGCTAACTCTACTTTACATATTGCCTTCAGAATTTTTACAAGAGTTTTGATGTTACGCTGACAAACGATGACATAGCTTCGTTTCAAGGCACACGCGAAGAAACTTTTCATTCGTTTTCTGACGAAAAAAGCCTCAGCCTAATGTGTTCCACGGATGACGATGAAGCTAACGATGATTTGAATGTTTGAACTTTGAATGATTTGAAACAGTTTGTTTTGTTTTAATCCCAATGATGCGGAATTTTTTTATAATCCGGCAGTTGTCAGGTCTCATATGTGTCGGATTATCAAGATTATAGTATATTATGTTCAAATTTCGTTTTTTTAAGTTTTAAATTTAAAAAAAAATTTAAGTTTCAAATTCAATTGACTAAAATCCTTGACAGATAAAACTAGACAAAATAACAAAAGTAGTAGATAAGATTAAACTAAATGAAAAGAGTAGATTAGACCAGGGGTCGACAAACTCTATAAGGTCTATAAAGTCAAGAGCCAATTTTTTATTTAAAAAGATTTCTAATTTGATGAAGAGCCACGGATGATTTTTTTACAAAAAGTCATATTTTTGTATTTTCTTCATAATCGGCGATGATTAAGCGCCTTTGCGATAATATTATTGGTGGCGTTGACTACCAAATCCATAACTTTACCAATATCTTCAGGAAATGTTTGTGCGCAAAGTGATTTCAGGTGAATTATTATGCAATGGAAAGATAGCACGTCATGATCAATCTTTTATGTTAAAATTGTGACAAATCCTTTTTTATTGCCCACCATAGTTTTTGCTCCATCTGTTGCCATTGTCACAATTGAAGTAAGTGGGATGTGGTTTTTGCTTAGTCACTGCACTTTCAACATCTCCTCGTGTTTGACTCTTGAGTGGCAATAATCGCTTGAGTTCTTCTTTCGGACCCTCTGATGAAATATGGCGAGCAAAGAGGACAACTGCGTGTTGTTAGCATACATTTAAGGACATTTTTTTTTGTCCTGCCTGTTACAGTTTTGGCAGACAATTGTAAGCTTTTGATTTTATTCATATCTGCTTTATTGTTAAAATTGTGAAAAAGTGGGAGTTATGAACTTGGCGGCGGCGGTCCTAAGACTTCCGAAAAGGAACAGTTCTGTTTCTATTTCTATAAGTTCACACCAAAAGAGCCACATGTGGCTCGCGAGCCAAACTTTGCCGACCCCTGGACTAGACTATACCAGACGAGAGTAGAGACTAGATTCTGTAGCTTGACTAGAGACTAGAGAAGCCCAGATAATACAAAATAGAAGAAAAATATAGGATTCAAAGCAATGGATAAAACTAGGTAACACAAGATCAAGCAAAACAAGGTAAGACTAGGCTAGATAAGACAAAACAAAATAATACAAAACTAGGCAGGATAAGTTTAGTTAAGACAACTTATGGTAAGATATGACTGGTTTCTAGTCTTGTCCTATTTTCCATAGTCTACTCAATTTTTGTCTAATTTTGTTAGATATATTTTCTGATATATTTACAAGTTAGTGGGACTAATTTTATGGTGTCATTTTACCCTAAAATAGAGCTTAAATTATTTCAAATAACATAAATGCCTTTTTGAAACAACCTGTTTAAAAATAGTTCTATAGTAGAAATAAGTAGATAAGACTATAAGAAATAAGCAGACAATAACAGTAGTAGTCAATATAAAGCAGGATTAGACAATAATAATAAACACAATAATATTAATATTAAGGGCTATAACTTGCCAGGATTTTTTTAAATTTATTTGGAACCGATTTAGGACTATCGTGAATGAAAATTCGAAAATACCCCGAATAAGGACCACCCATTCATGTACCACTACAAATATGTTTTTTAAAAAGTTGCTAAAAAAACATTACGACAACCCCTTTGAAAGTGAGTTTCGTTTACAATACGCTGCGTAATCAACTATAAAATGAAGTTCACTGAGAATGACTATAATTGAAATTTCATTCTTGCTTTTATCGGATCTTTCATCATCGTGTCCGTTCGTTGAATTTTGTCATTCACCATGGTCAACAGCTCTTCAAAGTCTGGTGTCATTCTAAGACATCTTTTATATTCAAACTGATCCTCTATAGCTAATTCTTTCAGCGGAAGTGATGTTCCGCCAAAAGAATCCCTTATTCTAACAATAAGCCATTCTCTAATCCACTCATATCTATCTCTGTTTGCCCCTTTTCAATAGCTTCAGCGAATTGACTGATAGAGCATTGTATACTATTATTGCATTCATATGTCATACTGTCATGGATCTAGTAACATCTGTGCTAGATAAGACTAGACAAGACAAAAAAAGACTAAACAATACAGAAGAAGGGTAGAAATATGCTAGATAAGACAATATTAACAAAGATAATGAATCACAAGAGTAAGTTAGACTAGACCAGAACATTTTTTGACCGCACTTTACAGTTACGAACTGGTTTGAAAGGAACTTCCTTGAAAGGAACTGGTTTGAAAGGAAGTTTCCTTTTAAGGAACGTACCTCGGTTAGGAAGTTTAGGACATTTTTCTCATTTTGGGCTCTAGGATACGCCCTAGAATTTCTGCCGGACATATATGAAACACTATGTATAGTGTTTAATAAACGAACTTCGAAGAAACCTAATTACTAGACTGTGAATCAGTTTAATTGAATTAAAGTGAGTTATTCAACATGTAATAAAGATGACATTTTTCTACTTTTATTGCTGGATCTTGAACCGCTACTAAGGCTAAACCAACTTCCAACACTTCAGCAAGTTTTATTATGTTATCACCAGATATTACATGTCTCAAAAAATTAAAGATTCTGCAAATATCATTCAAGAATTAATAGGGGTGTGGAACAAGTTGGGTATTCAGACAAAACAACTGAATCACTGCATTGAAAAACTTAATAAGAACTGGCTGTTTTGAAAAAACTAAAAGTAGATCTTCAGTAGCACAGAAAAAGCGAGAGAATTTGTTCACAGAAGCAATAAACTTTGATATAGGCCATTCAAATGCCATAAATTTCATTACAATTTCAGAAGATAAAGACTTTCTTATTGACCAAAAAGATGACCAAAAGATGATTATGACCAGTGGTGTGCTGGAGCGGGCACGCGGGGGCTCGCACGAGCCCATTGTTAAATTTTGTATAAATTGGCGAGCCCATTGTTAATTTTTTTTTTAAATTTGCGAGCCTATTGTTAGTTTGATTAAAAATTAGATTTTCAAAGTCTCCACTATCCCAATCTATAACAAAAACATAGACCACGCTGTGTTATAGTTTATTTTAAGAATTTATATTTTGTGTTTATACTTTCACATAAACTAACAATAAGCATATAACTTGAAGATGAAATGCAGCCAGAATATATAAATATATTCAACCTGTTCATAGCTCTATAATATTAAGTTGTTTTAAGAGTACCAAACAAATCCCATGTCGGAACAACTATTTCGCTTGGTAATACCAAACAGGATATTGGCACTTTCGTGTCACTAAATGAGAACCAGATAAATAACATTGTTTTTAAGATCATTCTGTTATATTTAGATTAAGTGAATAGATGCCTATTCACTTAAACAGATGGATTCACTTGTTCACGTAGCATTAGAAATAAGAAAAGAAATATTTGCAAAAATAATAACAAAAAATGCCAAAATTTGCATCATAATTGACGAACCATGTACATTGACAAAAAAAGTGTTTTAGTATTGTTGATCTCATTGAACTAGAAAATGCAACTGCTGAATATATACCAACTGTTTTGCTTAAAATTTTAAATAAGCACGGTATTTCTGACAAATATTTGAAAGAAAATCTTATTGCATTTTGCTCTGATGGGGCTAGTGTAATGTTGGGTAGGAAAACTGGAGATTCAACAAGGCTTGTTCAAAAATTTCCAAATATTATAATTTGGGATTGCTTAGCCCACTGACTGCATTTAGCATTATCAGATTCAATAAAAGAATATAGGGCAAATGTATCATTTTGAAATATCTCCTGATACAATCTATGCTTTTTATATCAATCTGCAAAAGATCAGCGAGATTTAAAAACATGTGCTGCAGAAATAGACCTGGAAATTATAAAAATCGGTCGCGTATTCGGACCTGGATGGGCAGCTTGTAGCGTATCCACCTGGCGGTATGGCAAAATTATCCCGCTTTATGCAAATATTTTGAATCTAATGACTAAACTTCTGCAGTATCAATCAATTTTGAATTGCTTAGGATTTAGCTTTAATGACCGACGTCTTACAGGAATTTGCTTACCTTTCAAAAGTCTTACAAAGTTGTAATATTAATATTCTTAAAGCAAATTCTTTAATTGTTCAGTCTATTAATGCTATTAATTATTTGAAGGATTCTGGTGGTAGGTATGAAGCTAAAATCGAGGATATGCTTGAGTCTAAAGAGTTTGAATGGTTAAAGAGTTTAAAAATTCACAGCGAGCTCATTGTTAACATTTTCCCAGCACACCACTGATTATGACTTCAATTGACAAGTTAGAAAAGATCAAAGAACCTTCTGTAAAGAAATCAAAGAGTCAAAGAATTCACATATAAGGCATCTGAAAATAATTTGGACATCAGATGTGTCAAGTTAAGAACTAATACTTGATACCAGCTGTAGTAGCACTACCAGTGCCACTAGCTTAGTAGAGGATTTTGTATTATCATAAAGGTAAAGTAATCTAATAGAGCTCACAATGTTAGTTCTGAACACGCCACCTGCGAGGATTCATTGGCGTTTCCCAGGAGCAATACATCATGCTTGTTGGAGGCCGAAACTGATGCAATGAAGATTTTTCTCTTCAGAGGTAATTCAAACATATTTAAGTTAACCGAAAAGGAAGAAAAATAAAGCATGTGATTTGTAGGTTTCAGTGCCCTAATTTACACCACGGATTGGATCGAAACGGCTTGAGCAGCAGATGCACCCATTAATAACTTACAACTTTAGAAAAGCTTAAAATCATAAGAACGATTTATTCCGAGTGCAGCAGAATGGGGCGCCTTTGAGCGTTATGGTATCTATCTGGATAGCTGCTAGCCTTTGCATTATTTTCCTACAAGATGTCATGTAATGAGAAAATAGCCATTGTCCAAAGGATGGATGTTGAAGGCAGTTCACAATTAGTAAGAGGTAGTTCTGCTAAGCTATCCACTGAAGCCACCTTAGAAGCCTATGCATCACAGAGAACATTGCAAACACTTTCTGTTCTAAAAATCAATGTCACATTCTTGCAATTACCTCCTGAGACTTGAAGCGATAATGATTAACTTGAAGGCAAAAGTTGAATAAGAAATTTACATGTGGTCAACAATACTTGCAGAAAGAGGTGTGAAATTATTTGAAGATAATACAATACTTGTCCAAACGAGGAAGAAAAATAATTTATACTTCATGTAATGGAACATAACATAACGAAAAAACATTTCTACTGAAATAGCAAAAACAAATTTAGATTCAAGTTGATAAATCTGAACTGAATTATTATCCTACGTCCTACTTAGTTTATAATATTTTGTGTGTTCTTGAATACTATTTTGTAATAAACACAATCTATTTTTGAGAAGAGCTTACATTTTTATTCTTAATATATTGATTTTGTCCTTTTTTATAAAACTTACATAAAATTCAGATATTTCAAAGTCGATGAGCATGCCCTTCTATATAAGATAGGGGCAGAAATTTTAAAAAATATATAGGTATTATATCTTAGGTATGTATAACAAAACAATGGAGTGGTGTAACTTACTAGCGTAACATATTAGCATGAACCACCCTAAGGTACACCAACCTTAATTGTTCTTGCTTTGACATTTTACCCTTTGCTTCGTGAGTTGGAACTGATCTTGTAGGTATAACTTTAATATTTTATATGTGGGGCCTATTATCCTATAATATTCCAATTTCTACAATATTTCCCTGTTGACACAGTCAAACACTCAGGTTGTAACAGCACATTTCTGCTTGCTCTTTGGTGTATGTGATAAATAAATGGTAGAGAAACTTTTCAAAGGCATTAGGCAACCCCAGACCTAGTCCAATTGCTGTCTAGTTCTGCAAATTATACTCATTTTTGTATGTTTACTTTATGACAAGACTAACTTTCATATATTATTCTAAAATTAGTTTAAAATTGTGAATAATCTCAGCTTTGGAATCACCCTGTATAAAAAAAATAACTATAGTATTTACAAGCAGTTATTTACTAAAACATAGTTTTCTAGAATATTAATTTAAATAGATAATACTAGTAGTAACTAGACTAAAGATTTAGTTTAAGATTATTGAAAAAGGGAAAACTTTCTTTTTAACATGACTAATGTGTTGTGCCAATTAAAAATATCTAGTGATCTTTGTCAACAACAAATTTTGCCAAAACAAAATTTTTTTCTGGAGAAACTTGAAATACTCACACAAATGTAATGCGATAAACTTCTTGCTAATTATTGTTGTTGTTGTCTTGATGCTGGAATGTCTCCAAAAACTGAACCAACTGCTTGCTGTAAACATCAACAGCCCTGTGCATATCTAGCAACTCATCCTGCACCTCACACAGAACCTCTTCCACAGCAGTTTTAGCTAAAAAATGATTTAATTAATGTTAATTAACGAGACTGTGCTAAAAAAGTCGCACTTTGGGGCGACAGACAAACCTTTGTTGTTCTCTGTGAAATCTTTGTGTCCAGCTGACAGTTTCTGTCTTTTGGCATCCGAACTCATCTTCCATGTATCTAGGAAAACTCGTAAAACATTCCCAATGATGTTTAGTGTTCTTTTTGAGCGGATATTTCGCTGAACGGACAAGTTTTCGGTTTCTTCTGCGTCTTTTTAAACTAACCTTTATTTTCCTGGATGTTTGATGCGGGGAAAAAAACAACACAGATAAATATTGTTAACAAAATGGCGCTGGTGGCGTTACAGGATAGTTCGCGCATTCGCCCAAAGATGTCCAAACAATGTTTCTACTTCACAAATTCAAATTTAACGATTTTTTCAAATTCAAAAACAGAATTTTCACTCAAACTCAACAACTTGCATATGTATATAAAATATGGATATGTATATGTGATTATAAATTAGTCCAAACGCGCAAAGATCAGTAAATAAAACACAAAATTTGACAATTGTCTAGATTCATCAGAGTTATCAATTCTAGCAGACCTTAGTGGTTTTTGTTTGATATTGTAGTAATTAAATGTTCTTAATGCCTTAAATGTTCCACTTGAATCAATTTTAACGTTTCTTAAAGTTAAATTTAAAACAAGTTTTAAATTTAACAATTTTTGCAATTTTAGAAAAACAATTTTTGGAAAATTGTCAAAACCAAAAATTCAACAAAAACAATTTTCGCTTGCTTAGATAGTACAGATAGTACTTACTTACTTACGCCTCCATACTGTCCTATCCTCGGCTGCCGTTTCCATATTTTGAACTCCGAGGGATTCCATGTCTCTTTTGAAGTTATCTTGCCATCTTATTGTAGGTCTTCCTGCTGGTCTTTTTCCATCTGGTGATTTCTCCAAAACAGATTTTATGATTCGAGAGTGAAAACTTCGTATAACATGTTGAGTTGTACAATATTTGGAAACTGGTAGAGATCTCAGAGTTCCAGGTTGGACTTAATTTTGTACTCTTTCGTCGCCATGTCTTTGGTGGGCCCAAAGACAATTCTGAGAATCTTCCTTTCAAACCTCGGTAGAGATTCTTCGTCTATCTTTGTTACTCTCCATGTCCCACACTCATACACGACCACTGGTTGGATGACGGACTCATGAGAAGGCTAAATGGGGAATGGGTACTCTGGCATACATTACATATTCGTATCTGTATCTCTTTTCTCCTATCATTATCGTGGGTAATCGTGAGAGGTGGAGATACTTAGTTTTATCTTCATTGATACTCAGTCCCATTTTCCTTGCTTCCTTTTGAAATTGAAGTAAGATCCCTCTCACTACGTCAAAACTATCCCCAACCAAGTCTATGTCGTCTGTGTAGGCCAGGATGAGACTTGCGAGTCCGTGAAAAAAAAATGTTGTTTGTGTTTTAGGTTCCGGAAGACGCTTTCTAATGCAATGTTGAATAAAACTGGGGACAATGCGTCTCCCAGTTTATGGCCTAACTTGCATAAATATATTGAGATATTATATAGGAGTATTATATAAGAGATTATAAATTAGTCGTAGCGCGCTAAGTTCCGCCAACAAAAACATAAAATCTGACAATGGTCTAGATTGGAAACTGGTAGAATCACTAATTCAGACCTCAATGGTTTTTGTTTGATATTGTAGTAAATTTATGTTAGATTTTGATAATGTTGGCCTTAAATGTTCCACATTAAACCAATTTTAGCATTTCTTAAAGTTAAACCTAAAACAAGTTTTTGGAAAATTGTCAAAACAAAAAATTCCACAAAAATATTTTCCACTTGTTTAGATAGTAAACATAGTACTTAGTTACTTACTCCTGGACGCTACAACTCTTCGTGGGTTGGATCGATCCTCCATCGATCCTCCTCCATACAGTCTCATCATGGGCTGCCGTTTCCATATTTTGGACTCCGAAGGATTTCAGGTCATTTTTAATGTTATCTTGCAATCTCATTCGAAGTCTTCCTCCTGGTCTTTTTCCATCTATTGATTTCTCCCAAACAATTTTTATGATTCGTATAACATGTTCAGCCCATCGCAGTCTGCGACTTTTGATGAGTTCATGAGTTCTGGTAGAGATCTCAGAGTTCCAGGTTGGACCTAATTTTGTACTCTTTCGTCGCCATGTCTTGAGTGGGGCAAAAGATAATTTTGACACTTTTCCTTTCAAACCCCAGTAGAGATTCTTTGTTACTCTCTATGTCTCACACCCATACACGACGACTGGTTGGATGACGGAGTGGTAGGGCTGGAAATTTAGGGCGCGGCTGAAGAGTTTGGATCTGAGAAGGCTAAATGGGGAATGAGTACTTTTGCATGCATTATATTCGTATCTGTATCTTCTTTCTCATCTCATTATCGTGGGTAATCAAGGAGAGAGGTAGAGACCATCCATGGCGGATTATCCATAAGGCAAACTATGCGAGATTACAAAGGGGTGCGCGCGGAAGATTTTAAAGGAAAGTAACCTACCTGTTTACTTACATTAAATAACATATCATACTTTGTAAAGAACTTCCGAAGCGCGCCCGTCTACTTGACTTTACCTACAGACTATTAACTCTTACGACCAGTTCTAGGGAATTTCTAAGAATTTGCTAAATCGAGGAAATCCTTATATTGAGGTTCGTTATAATAAGGTTTCAGTGTATAATACCTCATGATCATCTGAGGGGCGCCTGTCGACATTTAATCCGTCTCTGGGTGGAAATACTTAGTTTATCTTCATTGATGTTCAGTCAAATTCAGACAAATTGAGAGAGTAAACAAGTTTAAATATCTGGGCACTACGTTTAACAATAAATGGGATAACGATGAAGAGGTTAAAATTCGTGGGGCTTATGCCCGAAAAACATTTGCTAAATTCCATACCTACATCTTACGACAGGAAGTACCCCTAAGTCTCCGCCTAGGAGTGGTTAAATGTTACATATGGCCAATACTGCTATACGGATCAGAAACTTGGTCATTAAAGGCCAAATCTCTTAATAGAATCGAAGTTATAGAATTGTGGATTCTGAGAAGACTACTTAGGATTTACTGGATAGACCGCGTATCAAACGAGCAGGTTTTACAAAGAGCAAATACGCATCGACAAATATTGTATTTTGTAAAGCAAAGAAAAACATCGTACTTGGGGCATAACCTGCGAGGTCTCAGATACAGACTACTGAAAACTATACTTATGGGCAAAATCGAAGGTAAATGAGGACCGGAACGAATGCAACATTCGCAATATTCGGAACTGGTGCAATATCGCAGATGCCGCAACAATATTTAGAAGAGTCGAAGAAGGTACACTTAACATTACCCAATGAACACATAAACACCAACGCGCTAGACAGCGTATGGCACCACAAGAAGAAGAAAAAGTTGTTCAGTCCCATTTTCTTTGCTTCCTTTTGTAATTGAAGGTAGATCCTTCTCACTGCGTCAAACAAAACTATCCGTGTTAGTCCAGTTAGTCCGGGAAAAAATTTGTTGTCAGTGTTCGATGGTCGAATTTCGTTGTCAAAGTTCCGGAAGACGCTTTCTAATGCGATGTTGAATAAAACTGGGGATAATGCGTCTCCCTCTTTAAGGCTACTTCTGATCTCAAAGCAGTCGCTGAGCGTGCCATCTATCTTCACTCTACTCTTGGATCGCTCTAGACATATTTAGTAATCATTAGTTTCTTTGGGATGCCACATTCAACCACCTCCTGTCAGAGTGGGATTTCTTAATACAATCATAGGCTTGCTTAAAGTCTATTTCTTTGTTTTATTTGTTTTTCTTTTTTCCTTTTTTGTTTCCATTAGTTGCCTTATAGGGAATATTTGATCTATGGTAGATCTGTTTTCTCTGGAACCGCCTTGGTAGTCTCCTAGTAAAGATAGTATAGATAGTACTATAAGAGGCGTTTCCAAGGAGTTAGGCATCCTCTAGTCTAGTCAATTGTCTAGTTACGTTAAATATACTCATATCTGTAAAGTTTGCCTTTGAAAGGTATGTCTTAGGAACTTCTAGTTTCCACCATTGTTAAAGATGTTTCTTTGGAATTAAAAGAGGAGCCTTATGAAAGTCCTAAAAGTAAGACTTCAAAAGGTTTTGATGACAATACAGATCCTTTGAAAAGGACTGATCGGATGGGAGATGTTGTTTTGGAATATTGTTCATTGGATTCAGATCTTCATAGTTAGTCGAAAAACATACAAATTTATTGCGAACGGCATCTAATCTTGAAGTAAAACATGCGTTTAAAAAAACATGTGGCAAATTGTGACAGACATAAAAATATGTACCTAACATGATATCCTCTAGCCTAGTTGTATAGCTTTTAATTGGTTTGCCGTAGGTACTAGTTATCACGGTTGGATTCAGAATATCAAAATTAGTCAAAATTAGTCTCGAAATATAAATGTATTCCGAAAAACCTCAAATCTTGAAAATTGTTTAGATCCAGTAATTGATTTTTGGAGATCTGATGAGTTTTGATAGATATCTCGATAAGTTTTAATTAGATATTGATAATAAGAGTCTTAACCAATTTAAACATAAAATTATTTAAATACTTTCCCAAATTCGTTAAATGTTGAAAATTGTTCATACCTGGATATTGATTCTAGTAGATCTGATGATTGCTGACGATTAATGGTTCGATAGATCTTTCGATATAAATAAGTTATCTATATAGTAGATAAGTTTTTATCGGATTTTGATAATGTTGGTCTTAAATAAAACTAGTTCATTTATTAAAGCTAAACATAAAAAAAGTTTGGGGAAAATTGTGAAAAAATTAAAAAAAATCTGAAATTGGTATTGGCAAATAAAGGTACTACCAATCAAATTTTTGGAGTAAGACAGTTCCTAAAGAAATGCTGGCAGCAAAATATGGCAGTATACCAGATATACCTTGATTACAAGCAAGAATACTACTCCATGGACCGCAATGGGTTATGGTATGCATTGGAATATCTGAGACTGCCATCAAAGCTACTAGCAACCATCAAGATCATAAAGAAAACTCAAAGTGCGTGGCGCAAATAGACGGAAGCCTGTCTGTCACATGCTTTAAAAGTAAGCACAGGACTAAGGCAAGGATATGGGCTGTCAACAATACTGTTCAACCTGGCGCATAGTGAAAAACGGGGTACAAACGACAAAACCCAGTTTCCACAGCACCGCACACATTTTAAACAACGCGGACGATATTGCGGTGCTTGCCCAATCAATACCAGACCTCAAAGATATACTACAAACAATAGAAAGACCAAATATATGTACACTTCAAGGCAAGTATATATACAAAATTTGGAGATTAACGACAGGATGTTGGAGAATGTCCAGTTCTTTAAGTATCTAGATGCTATAATACACGAGAAGAACGAGATCCGCAAGGACATCAAACATCAAAATGCACAAGAAAATAAGGCGTTCTATTCCCTACACCCATTGTTAACGTCTAGACTCATTCCGGAGAAAATCAAAGTGAATGTTAATAAGACACTAATCAAACCAATGGTATTATATGGTAGTGAAATGTGGACTTTATTACAAGAGCAAGAGCAACAATTGCTGAAGTTGGAAAGAAGAATAAGAGCATGTTGCAAACACCGGACGGGTATTGGAGCAGGATAAGCCACGAACTGTGCAAATCTGTACCGGTGAAACAATAGTACTCTAACTCTCGATTTAAAATAGGATAATGTGGTGAGGACCATTGGTTTAACCCAGGTTATATTAGGTTTTGCATGGGGGACCATCAACATTTCAGTATGGGTTCTGAGAGGGAAGGTCGACAACTCACGCCATCGAGGAGGTGATGAAGATTGCCCGTTGTGCTAACCTGATAAAAAGAGGACACAGAAAGATATGCTTAGCGGTCGCGCTAGATGTAAAATGAATGCATTATTCAATACTGTGTCTTGGCGGAAAATCGTGGACATACTTAGACGGAAAACGATCTGCCTATCTAATTGATTTAATCAAAAGCTATTTTACGAACAGTACCCTAAAAATAGATGACAAAATAAGGCCGGTGTCTTGCGGTGTTCCCCAGGGGTCGATTCTCGGGCCGCTGTTGTGGAACTTCCTATACGATGGCGTCTTGGACCTGGTAAAACGAACGACCTGAGAGACTGTATCTATGGCATTTGCCGACGACCTAATTGTGGTGTTAGTTGAAACAAACGAGAAAGCTGTAGTAGCGAGGGCCGAATCTGCAATAAAAACGATACATACATGAATGGAAATAAACGAACTACAAATAGCTCCAGAAAAGTCTGAGGTCATTGCACTAACGGGTTGCAAGAGGATTGAACCCATGTCTGTCAACATAATAGGTAGGCTGGTTCCCGCGACAATGAAATACCTCGGCGTCCATATCGACCAGCGGCTTTCCTGGTGCAGGCACGTCCAAAATGTAACAGTGAAAGCCGAACGTGCAGGTACAGCACTTCGTAAGTTCATGCCCAGAATAAATGGCCCAAATATGCATTATAAAAGGCTACTAAATCCTCCTCATCCTCCTTTACGCTATACCGGTCTGGGTGGAGTCGCTACATACTGCCACAAACAAAAACAGATTAATAGAAACACAACGCAGCATGTTAATAAGAATATGCTGGGTTTATTCTCCGCACGGTATCAAATGTGGCGCTACAAGTCATAGCGGCAGTCCCGCCGATTGACCCAATGGCTGAGGAGCGGGCCAGCAACCAAGACACAAATACAGAAGGGAGGGCTCGACACAGAAGCGCTCTCATGAGCAGATGGCAGAAACGCTGGAACGACGCCAAGGAAGGGAACTGGACCAAAACTCTCATCCCAGAAATTGAGCCATGGCTGAAGTGCACTCATGGCGAAGTTAACTACCACTTAACACAAGTACTAAGCGGACCCGGAAGCTTTGGCTCATATGTTAAAAGGATCGGAAAGGCAGAAAGTGAAAGCTTCAGATACTGCCAAAGGATAGACTCAGCTGAACATACTGCTTTCGAATGCCCGCAATAGGCTGAAATCAGAACTACAATAGAACGGTCGGTGGGAGAGCCTATCAACTCCTCTAATATGGTACAGCTGATGATTAAAGGCGAGGACAACTGGAAAGCAGTAGCAACGATGTGTGCCAAGATACTCCGAACAAAAACGAAGATAAAAGAGAGGGCAGGCTGCTGTACAGGAACGGGCAGCTGTAATGGAAAGGATCACGACTTTAAAGTAATGCTAACGCGGTCCCGAAGTGGAGTAATGATCCCAGGGGGAGGTGGTTTTAGTGAGTATAATATCTCTATGAGGATAGAGTTCTACATTACCCATTTAGAGGGTGCCTATAATAGGTTTCCCCCTTCCTCCAAAAAAAAAGGTTAGATTAGGTTGCATACCGCGAAGCGGCAGATAAATCAAAACAACGTACGCGCGACAGCACGAACTCTTGATCCAAAACAAGATAATGTGGCAAGGGCCGTTGGTTTAACCTAGGGTAGATTAGGTTATTTTATAATTAGACCGCGAAGCGCCAGATAAATCAAGACTACATACGCGAGACAACGCGAATTCTCGATCCAAAATAGGATAATGAGGCTTCCGCACCGTGCGATAATGTATGCTCCATGTCCCTTCAAGGGGAGTGAAGCCAAGGAAATAGAAGTGAAATTGGCAAATTGTGAAATAATTAATGGGATTTGTGGATGAGTGTAAATTTAATATGCGAGAATATATAATAATGCGATTATGTTTCTACAATTTCAGGCCAAAATTTAACAGAATTGGACAAATGAGATCATCGCTAATTTCTTTGTCTTGGATACGCGAATTTTAACTTTATTTGACGTTGTTTTCCAATATTTGTAGACATTTTAGACAAACTAATTAATATTGAATGTCTTAGCGAATTTGCAAAAATATTAAACACCTCGGTATATCAAACTTGCAGATTCCAAAATTGCAATTAAATTTGATAAAACTGATTTTGTATAAACCCAAATACGATATTCGAATTGAGAAAACATCTATCAAGCCTTAACAGTTTTTTGTGTAACTAATTTAAATTTTCAAAAAAAATTATTAGTTATCTATTTTATAATTTTGAACATAAAAAAACCCAATCTCGACCGTATAAATCAAACCAGTAATTTATGTTCAACGCGCGATCGTTCTTAACATACATATTTTTTTCTCTCTCCGCTCAAGAATAAAATTAAGTAGCCAAGGGCATAAATGGTCATCTTTTATGGTTGTTCTGACATCACATAAACCCAGTAGCCTCTAGCTCACCTCAAGAAACGCCCAATCTATATCAGATACATGTTAATGCAACCATCGTCTTCTTTCTATTATCTTCTCATCCTCTCTTCTCTCATTCTACAGCCATAAATCTTAACCCGTGCTTTGTTTCTGGTGTTAAAAAAGAAAGCAGATTTCGTTGACGAGCGACGTTTATGAAGTTTCCTGTTTATAACTACTCATTTTGCGAAAGCAAAAGGCGCCAATTTCGTTATACACTTTGTGTAATTTTTATCTTAATTTCCTGTGAAATCATTATTAGTAAATTCTTTACATTAGAATATCTTGCAATCAAAATGCTATTGTCTGTCTAGTTTTGTTTGTCTAATCTTGTTTGTTTAGTCTTGTCTGTGTAGTCTTGTATATATAGTCTTGTTTGTCTAGTCTTGTTTGTATAGTCTTGTCTGTCTAGTCTTGCCTGTCTAATCTATCCTGTCTGGTCTTGTCTGTCTAGTCCCGTCTGTCTAGTCGCGTCTGTCTGGTCGCGTCTGTCTGGTCGCGTCTGTCTGGTCGCGTCTGTCTGGTCGCGTCTGTCTTGTCGCGTCTGTCTTGTCGCGTCTGTCTGGTCGCGTCTGTCTGGTCGCGTCTGTCTGGTCGCGTCTGTCTGGTCGCGTCTGTCTGGTCGCGTCTGTCTGGTCGCGTCTGTCTGGTCGCGTCTGTCCGGTCTCGTCTGTCTGGTCGCGTCTGTCTGGTCGCGTCTGTCTAGGCGCGTCTGTCTAGTCGCTTCTGTCTAGTCGCGTCTGTCTATTCGCATCTGTCTACTCTTGGGCTGTCTAGTCTTGTCTTGTCTGTACATTTAGCTTTGAATTACCCATGTCTACATATAGTCTAGCATTTGCAGGGTGTAGTAAATGCTTAGTCAAGAACCTGTCGAGTCGAATATTCATGATTTGATCAACCCACAAAAACTTTCCCTTCCAAGAAAACCGAATCAATAAATCATTTTCCCGTGACTTCTAATAATAATCCTGTTATTTCTTCTTCTCTTAATATTCTGTTGAGCCTTAATTATTTTAATCGAGTTGTATTTCTTGTGTGTCGAGTATTAAAAACTGACTACAAAAAAAAAAGATAGAAAGAAATGGAAAATAATCTGTAGGATTTATGCCGGTGTGTAACACAGGTAGCTTGTGGCTGGACCCCTCTGCCCCGCCTGAGCCACCGGATTCTACACCTACTACTAACCAACGAAGTTTTTCAGTCCTCCCGGCCGCTCCGAGAGAAGAAAATCGTTATGTCCATTTTATTTATGTCTTTTTATTTCACTCCTAGCACCAGGGACGAGATATCGGGACACGATCCGTCTTCGTTACACCCTTTTACATGTGTTACAAACGCATTTCTTCCTCAAAATAAATTATCTTCATGAAATTTAATTAATTTATGGAAGTTTTCTCCTTATCTTCTTCTTCGGTCAATCTTGCTTTTCGATTTGAAATCGATATTCGAATTTCAAACTTCCGTTCTCGGTTCCAATTAACTTTAAATTTCTATTGTCATTACAAATCTAAACAGATCTCGATTTAAACTAAAATATACTACACAAGACCAGACACGCTCAAACAAGATCAGACGAGATCAGACAAGCTTTGAAAAAATCACAGAAGATCAAAAAAATCAGACAAGACCAGAAAAGAGCAGACAAGATTATACAAGATTAAAGAAGTTCAGACAAGATTGAAAGTTGATCAAACAAAATCAGACAAGATATGATTGGACAATTTGCACAAGATTAAGCTGTTCTTAATGTTATTCTTATTGGCATTTGGTTTACGACTTTACGAGTTTACGAAACTCGTGATTTATTGAATTGAATGTTTTGGTTTGGTTTAGTGTTGCATGGAGGGTTTAAGTTCTCGCGTTTCTGCTGCAGCGAGGAAGAATAGTTATTGTATAATAAGAATAGGGTTATTGTTCGAAATTTATGCGTTTCTTGTCTTGACTGACGGCCGATGGAGCTCAAGAAAGCGGAGCACAAACGAAACTCGTCAAGAAAAAAAAAACCGAGACGTTTCTTTTATTGATGGAACGACCGGACGAATTCGTAGGGCTTAAAGTTAATTTATCACCGAAACGTTTCGTATTGTATGGTAATCTATTATGGGAAATATTATGGACCATTTGGAACTTTTAATAACATTCAAAAGATATTTAGTTAATATGTCTAGTCTATGTAATAGTCTGTTTAGTTTCATCTATATCCATCTAGTCTTAAGATAATAAGACTTTCTCTACAAAGTAATTTCATAATCAACCAATAAATCTCTTAGTGTCACCTCAAAATATTTATAACTTTCTTAAGTATAACTTATTGCTTATTAATTCCAAGGATTAAGTGTAGAAGAAGAGGAGGAAGAAAGGGAAGGAGGAATACAGTAGCATTAATTTGTAAGCTGGGAGCTAATATCAGATAACAGGAACAAATCAAACTGCATTCAACGACGACCGAAACTTAAAGGCTCAACCAGCTTTCCTTTCTCTCCTTCCATTCAAGTGAAATTGCCATTGAAACTGTCGAGCTTGTTAAAGGACACCGATGGCTTGCGTCAGCGTAAACGAAACAATGGAACACATTATATGTGCATCTACTTGATGCAAGGTCGCGACCGACGACTTTAATTAGACTTTAAGTGCTCCACTCTCCTAAACATTGCAGAAAAAATACTAAACAAAATATGTATAATCGGCTTTAATGGATTACTTACTCGTTCTTGAAATCGAGATCGGAAATTGATACTAATCTCTCCACTTGAATAATACAAATGAAAACTGAATGTGATAACTAACAGTACGTATACAAGATCTTGTCTGTTAGAGTCTGTAAAGATTAGATAGACAAGACTAGACAGGCTAGACTAGACAGACAAGGCTAGACAAACAAGACTAGACAGACAAGACTAAACAGACAAGACTAGACAGACAAGACTAGACAGACAAGACTAGACAGACAAAACTAGACAGACAAGACTAGACAGACAAAACTAGACAGACAAGACTAGACAGACAAGACTAGGCAAACAAGACTAGACAGACAAGACTAAACAGACAAGACTAGGCAAACAAGACTAGACAGACAAGGCTAGATAGAAAAGATTTTAGAAAAAATTCTAAACAGACAAACCTAGATAGACAAGACTAGACAAACAAAATTAGTCAGACAGGTCTAAATAGACATGACTAAGTCTTTACAGGCCTAGAGAGACAAAAATTTCCCTTAATTTATGGTTGCAGAAGAGTATTAATGACAGAAATCCTGCATAGTTATTAGCAATAATTTGTGCAATCTTCCTAATTGTTTCTGCTCGAGAAACTTATAATTTGTGTGGAAATATTATTAAGAGTTGATAGAGGAAAAGTAATTGTGGCAGTGGAACAAGTGTAAATACCAAGAAGTAAAACTTGCTTTTGCTACAACCGACGATCAGAACAATTTAAGCTTGCTGTATGTTAAATCTAATTCACTAATCTAGATATTTGTCTCACAATCTGTAGGAAAGCTACATAAAAGCTCTATATGTACTTCTTTGTATGATTAGTATTAATAAACAAAATTGCGTTGTATCTCTTGCAATTCCATTTACAATAAATGGGTACTAGTAATAACTTATTCAATCTAATGGATTAATATCTAAGTAATTTGCATTGAAGCGAATTCCTACGAACTGTTTTGTCATAATTAAATCTGCTGGATTTATTTTCTCACATTTATTACTTCCACTTTCCCACAATGTAATTAGTCTTTAGCTCGCCGATCAAGGATACTTATTACTAGCTCTACTATATACCGCCACCTATTAATTAAGTCAGCATAATTACCTACTTTAATATCATTTACAAATCAACTGCGCTACATAGTCGCAAGCAACAAAACTAGATTGGCAAGGGCAATATACCAAGGGGCACTATTATAGCTCCACCATTTTTTTTCACAATTATCTAATTAGTTTTAATGGCGACTATGTGAGTTTCTAGCTTGATGTTAATTAAATTAACTTGAATATAATATGCATCGACTAACTAAATTAATTAGTCTCAAACCACTGGACTAAATTTGCAAACTATCTATGGTGGCACCGCAGGACAGTGTTACAGGACCTATAATACTATCAAATTCGAATTTTTTATAAATAGTTTTTTTTTTTTGGCGGAAGTAGGTGCGAATTTGATACGGAAATTGATAGTATACAAAGTGGTGACTACCCTCATAATACAGTAAGCTGATATCAAAAACTAACAGAAAGTTTCTCAAGGAAACTAATAGTTTTAAGTCTTCTAATTTCCGTTGCGTAATTTTATACAGTAAAGACGCTGGTCTACTAATTTCCTACTAGCAATTCAATATTAATTACATACGATAAACCGTTTTGCTCATGTATTTTCACGCATATTTACATTTAATCGTGATGTAAAATTGTGATTATTGTTTATGCGCACTTAATATTCCATCAAACCATTTTGTTTGCGTACTAATATTTCGATTGTTGTTATTTTAATCTCGGCGCGAATTCTTCCTGTTTTGGTTTCCGCACTTACTCATCACAATCAATCTACATCCTACATTCGCTCACTAAAACAATAACACGACAAAGACCGTTTCGGTGTAACCTCGACTGGCATTCTTTTACTTTAATACTTCAAGACGATTAAGAAAATAAGTCACAGATTATTTCTACAGCTTAATTTTTCAAGACTTTCTTACGAAAACTAAGCACAGATTAGAATAAAATAGATTGCTCTGTCAGGATAGTATTCGTTCAAATTCCGTTTCTAATCTTCCAATAAAAAAAATGCTGAAAGGCTATCGACCCTAAAACATGAGTAAACTTCTGCGACAAGCAAGGCTAGACAGCAAAGACAAGCCACAATGACTAGAAAAAGAAAGCTAGTCAGACAAGACTAAAAAGACTAGACAAGGCAGACAAGACTAGACAGACAAGATTCGACAGATAAGACTAGACGGACAAGACTACACAGAAAAGACTAGAGATTCAAGACTAGGCAGACAAAACTAGACAAACAAAGCTAGAGAGACAAGACCAGACAGACAAAGCCAGACAGACTAGACTAGGTAGACAAGACTAGACAGACAAGGCTGGACAGACAAGACTAGACAGACAAGACTAGACAGACATGACTAGACAGACAAGACTAGACAGACAAGACTAGACAGACAAGATTAGACAGACAAGACTAGACAGACAAGACTAGACAGACAAGACTAGACAGACAAGACTAGACAGACAAGACTAGACAGACAAGACTAGACAGACAAGACTAGACAGACAAGACTAGACAGACAAGACTAGACAGACAAGACTAGACAGACAAGACTAGACAGACAAGACTAGACAGACAAGACTAGACAGACAAGACTAGACAGACAAGACTAGACAGACAAGACTAGACAGACAAGACTAGACAGACAAGACTAGACAGACAAGACTAGACAGACAAGACTAGACAGACAAGACTAGACAGACAAGACTAGACAGACAAGACTAGACAGACAAGACTAGACAGACAAGACTAGACAGACAATCTACATAGACAAGACTAGACAAAACTAATTTATTTTGAATCCATTATTAAATTTTTTAAAGTATTGAACTGAATATCTAGAATTTAGGTGAAAGAATATCAAGATAATGTAATGTTAATATGTGTAATTAGTCGTGGAAATATTTGTGTTAGTAAACTACATGCGAAGAAGATATGAAACACGAAATCCTAGGTCAATACCCCGCAGCCAAGATCCAGGCTAATTCGCTAATTTAAACGCGAATTAAAATCCAATTATACAACAGGCGAATTGTATATAATTGCATGAATACTATTACGTAATTTTGCGTTTGGTGTCTTTGTGTACTTTGAAATCGAAAGACTTCAAGACTGTGTTTATATAGTCTAGTGTAGTGGAGCGCAAACCGTGGGTCGCGACCCCAGAGGGGTCGTTAGAGAATTTTGTGGGTCATTTAATTCGCAAAAATTTAAGGGTTTTCCAGTGTTTTCATGCAGCAGTTAATTAGTGAAAAAGTTATTCTTTTTATTAAATGTTGGGTCGAAAATGAAAATATTTTGAGAACCAACCACTGCTTCAGAGGATCGATTGCTGGTTCGATGGTATTTTTTAATCAAAAGCTTCCTAGAAATATGATACATGTCTTCGGACTGGGATGCTGAAACTATTGGCAAAAACTAGAAGTCTTAGTGATAAGCCGATCAAAAGTTGATGACAGTTCATGACATCTACTGGAAAAAAAATGAAATCCAATCAGTTTTTTTATAATATCTCGATAACGGCTCGAGATAAAGAGCTCAAATTTTGACTGAATAATTTTTATTTGGTACCAAAACGATCCCCAAAGTGCGAAGAAAAAACTCCGCGGGGGCAATTTCATATATAAATCCGGCTATACCCTTTAAAGTGAGTTGGCCATGAAATTCTGGCATATGCCAGATTTTTAATTTTGCTCCCCCGAGAAAATGGGCAAAAAGGAGTTAATAATAATTCCAACCACAGCAAAGCATCTGCTGCCGTACGGCCTTACCACCCGTATGATGAGAGTGAATGGAATATATTATCAGCGACTCACTCGCCCTGGGCTCAAGCCCACCAGCTAAAATCAACCACGAAATTGGCATGATGGAAACACAAGCTACAATGCAACTACCTCAGGCCCTAGCTACGACGAGCGAAGGCAAACCTGGTCATTCGGATTCTGGGGGACCAGGACATCAAGCAGGGAAGAGTTGGAGTTCCCAAAACTCCTCAAACCCAAGAGTAAGCACTTCATTGGTACTCTCAAAGTACAGACGCTGACCAAAACAGGAAAACTAAAGACGCTAACGGACACCTGCGATAAATTCAGTATCCTCATACTTGCAGTACAAGAAACACGATTTCGTGATTGTGATCACTTTGACTCTGGTGGATATCGTATCTACAATGGAAAGCCTGCAGTCAAGCTAAGAAATAGTAATTTTCATATATTGGGAACCGCAGTTCTAGTACATAACAGTATCCAGAACTTTGTGCTAGATTTGTCATCACCTTCGGAACGAATCTCCCTACTCACAATTAAATTCGCTAAAAAGGCCTACACACTGATTAACGCACATGCTCCTGTTAACAATTACCCTGACAAGAACAAAGTGGAGAAGTTCTGGTCTCAGCTCGAACGGGCAATCAACAAGATCCCTCAAACCATATCAAGATCCTCCTCGGAGATTTCAATGCACAAATCGGCAGAAAAAGGGAGCACAGGCACATCACTGGGAATTTCTCGGCACACAAAAAGGCAAATGCCAATGGACATCGCCTAATCAACATATGTGGAATGGCTAACCTCCAATTAATGTCCACACACTTTAAGAAATCACCACGGAAGATGACAACCTGGAAATCACCAATCAACCACATCGGGGAATACCAAATCGATCACGTAGCGATAACCAGAAAATCCTCCACAGAAATCAGGAACGTGAGGGTACGCAAGGGTTACGTGGAGTTCGACCATTATCTTTCACAAATTAAAACCTGCTTCTTACCTAACAGAAGGAAGTGTCAAAAATCTAAATTCCCGCGTATAGATCCAAAATACCTAAAAGAATACGCGGAGGACTTCGCACAATCACTACAGACCGACACACAAACATGGGACGAACTTCTTCAGACAATCCAGCAATCAGCAAGGAAAGTCGTTCAACCGCGACGAAAACGAAAACACAGATGGTGGACATTGGAATGCGACAGGGCTCTTGAATCCCGTATGCTTGTGTGGAAGACTTGGCATAGCAACAAGATACAAGAGAATTGGCAGAATTTCTTAAAAATGCAGAGGGAAACATCCAAAACGATCAGACGCATTAAACTGACATACCATTTCAAAAAATTAGAGGAAATCGACAATGAGTTCAAAAAACACGCGAAATTTCTACAGAACATTTAGGGGAGAACTGATGAACTACAAGCCACTGAGCCTCTGCTTCCGTCGGCCTGATGGAACCCTTGAAACCAACACAAAAGCGAACTGCGAATTTCTGAAACAGTACTTCGAGAAGCTACACAACTGTGAATCCCCTGAAGAAAGACTCCAATGCCACATAGCCGCCCCAAACCAGGAGTCTGTTCCACCAACATAGAATACGAAACAAAACAAGAAATACGAAACATCATTTTACACCTAAAAAACAACAAAGCACCAGGGGAAGACGGCTTAATCGCTGAAATGCTCAAGATCGGAGGTGAACTCTTGATTTACAGACTGCAAGCTATCATTGGAAATACATGAAAGAGCGGCATCATACCAGCGGACTGGAAGAATGCTTTGATCCACCCACTACACAAAAAGGGCGACAACACTGATCCAAACAATTGCCGAGGCATTTCCCTTCTATCAATCGCCTACAAAGTTCTCGCACGTGCCCTCCTCACAAAACTGGAAGAACAGACAGAACATCTGATCGGTGAATATCAGGCAGGTTTTCGAAGGCACCGATCATGCGCGGAACAAATCTGGAAACTGAAGATGATACTGCAACATCGCCAGCCCAACCGCCCAGTTGTCACTCTCGTAGACTTCAAGAAAGCCTATGACTCGATTGACCGCATAACTCTGTTTAATATACTGCATGAATACGGTGTGGATAGTAAAACAACCATGTTAATCGAAGAGACTTTTTCAGGCACAACATCTAAAGTAAAATTCATGGGTAAAATCTCCGAGCCTTTTCAAATCAGTACTGGAGTAAAACAGCGTGATGGATTGTCCCCACTACTCTTCAACCTGGTACTAGATAAGATAATCAAAATATGGGAGAAAGAAGTACCTGGAGTATATATGGGAACAAAGTACAAACGAATCAACATAAAGTGCCTCGTTCTTGCAATAATCACCCGGACTACTGAAGAAGCCAAACACGCCATCGAGGAACTTCATGAAATCGCCATCAGGACCGGCCTTCAAATCTCTTACGAGAAAACGCAATACATAGATTCCAAAGCTCAAATATGACACATCTTGAAACCAAATATGGCAACACCATACAAGTTAAGCACTTCAAGTACCTAGGTGAAATAATTGGAAACACTGGTAAGGAAAGAATGGCTAACAAAACACGTGCAGAAAAGTTATGCAAAGCCTTTGCAATCACCTGGAATATGTACAACAAGAAATCACTTTCTATCAAAGCAAAACTCCGTCACTACCATACAGTCATCCTTCCAGAAGCACTCTATGCAAATGAGACTTCATCATTAACCATCTACATTAATGATATTTAGAAAGTAGAACGTCAGATACTGAGAAAAATATTTGGACACAAGGTACAAGATGGTATCTGGATGCATAAAAGCTCACAAGAACTGTATTCCCTGACAGAACGATTCTCCTCATTTGCATGGAAAAGACGTCTGAAATTCTACGGTCATATAGTACAAATGGATGACTCTCGATTGACCAAAAAAATCTTCCACATCATCAATGGAACCCGACAGTCCAAAGTACGCTGGCTGGTAGATACCAAACATGACCTCTCAGTAATCAATATAGACCCATTGTCAACTACGCGAACTAAATACAGGCAGGAAATAAATTCACATAACTTCACATCAAAGAATCTAACAGCTAAGAGTTTTAAACTAAAAAACGCATGGACGCAAGAAAGAAGACAGGCCCAGAGCGAAAGGATGAGGAAGTTTTGGGAAGATAAAAAGAACAAGATGACCAATGCTAAGTAATGGTTCTACGAGCTCCTTAGAGGGCTAAACGAATAAATAATAATAAACAAATTTAAAAAACGTCTTCTTTCTATCCAGTTGTCGCAATCAAATTTGACACAAAATGTTGGGGCGCAAATGAAAATAGTTTGCGAATCATTGGTCTAGTGTTTCTAGTTTTGTCTATACAGATTTGCTTATCTACTTTGTCTATCTAGTCTAGCCGGTCTAGTCTTTGCTGGCCGTCGCCTGCACACTTCCCATCGAGAAAAACTACAAGCTCAACTACAACTGGAGGACGGTCTCCAGATTGGAGGAGCGCAGTCAAGACGGCAAGGTTGGCGACAGTTTAACATTCTTCGATACGTATGGAGTGAAGCCGCCCCCGAGTAAGATTTCACCGATGAGTGCATCGCTATCTGTTTAATTGTAAATATCACCAGCTGAAAATCTAATTAAGATTTGAATAGAAATCTGCGAGACTACGTGTATTAAACTCTGGATAGTAAAATGCGCTAAAGATCCTTTGTGTAAACATTAATCGCGAGGAGGGAATAGAAGTTAAGAGTAAACGAATGAAATACGCGAGTATGAAAATGGAATCGCAGGTGCAAGAGCTGTAAAAAATCCAGCAGAAATTATTGTAATCATCTTCTATTATCAACATTGTGCATCGAACAAAGAAGTGATTGTGAAACGGTGATTTGTTTGCGGCCGCGGGCGAACGCGGGGCGATCGAAGGCAGCGACAGAAATGATGATGGAAGGAAGGGAGCGAAACGGGTTTCTGATCTCGATCAGTGCGCTGGAGAGGGACGAACTCGGTCTTTCTCTCTCGCGCGCGCCTCGCTTTACCCCAAGTGTCCGGTGCCAATTCTCGCGGATAAATTTATTCATAACCGCGTTTCGTCTAATAATGGGCCCAACTATTATTATTGCAATTATTTATTCATATCTGCGATTATGCATCGAGACCAACCGTATTATGGAGATATCATCTATTGTCACTTCGCTAAACGTTCCTCGCTATTACTAATATTTCAAGTTTCTCATAATAGCAGGTTTGCATTTACACTAGGAGTCTCACAAGTTTCGTTTCGAATTTGAATGTTCTCTTACAGTGAGGTATCCAGGCGTCTCGCTTTTGGCGGATAGTCCCGAATTTGCTGGAACAGTCCCGATTTGTAACAATTTGTTTTTAAAGAGTTCCGCGTTTTTGAAATTTTTTAATCGAAAAATTTCTCGTCAACCCCTTTTTTTGCTTTCAGTCTCGGTTTTTGATCCCAATTTGAAATTTGATTTTGTCAACCTTGTCACCAAAAAACAATACCAACCCGCACAATTTGACAATTCTGTCCCGCTTTATCTTGTCTTGTCACTTATCTTGTCACTTTATCTTACAGACAAGATTAGATAGGCATGATTAAACAGTCTATATTGTCAAAACTTGTCTATCTAGACTTTACTTGTTTGTCCTCCTCGGTAGTCTAATTTATAAGTATTAGCATATTCGCCTGACAAGCGGAAGGGCCGTGTTCGATTCTCGGTCGGGGAGGCAATAGCTAGGGCGGTTTTCACTAGCCGTTCGGGCTGCCCACCCTGAATGAATGCGAAATATGCGATACAGGCGCACGAGTATAAAAGCCTTTAGGCGCATACTAAAAGCCAAAGTGGAAAAGAAATAAGTCTTTACTTGTTTAAACTATTCTATCTAGTCTTTACTTGTCTAAACTAGTCTATCTAGTATTTACTGTGTAACCTTGTCCAATACAACTAGTCTCTTCTTATCCATAAATCAATTTATCAAAAGGCATTGAAAGATTTATGAGTTGTAACTAAATGAGATATTGTGTGTAAGTGAATATAGATTGCGTTTATTAAATCGGGTGGATTAGATTTGATTGATGTAAATGGTAGTAAAACTAGTTTTCCCTGGACTTCATTACGATCTGAAAAACTTACTTTTGAATATTTCAATAAATCTATGTATGTTTTGTAAACTATGGATGGAAGGATGTTTAGCCCAACACTCTTCTTGATATTCGTAGCTTTCGTGCCGGCCGCAATTAAACTGCCGGATGCAAATTCTATTATGTACGGAGACGATCTAGTAATTTACTAAAGGCGCTCCAGATGAGTATGGACAAACTCCAGCACTGGTGTACCAAAAGATAAAAAAGATTAAACACGATAAACCTCGGAATAAGCCAAGTAATCAAATTCAGGAAAAGTGGGCGAACCTCGTCGTCGTTTGACCGACAACGGCATTTCTCGTTCTGCCAAATCCGATAACCGATACATCGGACTTTTCCACGGATAATCCTAGCCTTTCACAAACGCCTTGACATAGAAAATTCGCCTCGCTTCCGCAATCCAACAAAAAACGCACGCAGTGCCGTTTCCCCGTAGGATCGGGAATTTCGGCAACAAATGTAGGCAGCAATGCGGAGGAAGCCGTTGATTTGGCCGAATCGGCATTTCCCCCTGCGCACAATGCGATCTAGGAAACGTTCGTAGCACGCAGTTTCCTCTTGCCATAATGCAAAAAAAAAAATGATGGGGGTATGGACATTGAGAACAACCAGGGGTATCCGGACACCTCGAGATCGAATGTTGCTGTGAAAAACAACGCACGCAAAGGAAATGCGATTTTACTATCCCATATCTCGACTTGGGAGTTAAATCTAAAAATTTGGGGCATACCTGCAATTAATGATTGCCCGCTTTGCAACAACAACAAAGCGAAGACTTGGGACCAACAGGTCGTACCTCCGTTTGAACCATAAAATTTCTCATCGTCGATCGAACCTTGAAGGATCCTTGGGACACCCTTTGGGAAACATCTGATGTCGACAACGTCCGGAGATGTCTCTCTACAAATTTAACAAAATCCTTGTAGGTCGGTACATCTGTTTCCCACAAAGCGGCTTCAAATGCCCGCTTGGTACCCGGGTCCACGACCTGCAACGCCCGGTTCAAAAAAATAAAATCCGTCAAATCTGCGAGACCCAGCCGGTGTAGCGCAGAGATAGGAGCACAAAACTCATCCAGAACGGAACATAATCCCTGGCGAGACTCCATCTGAAGCGGTTTAAATCCAAAGATCTTTTCCAAATAGGCGTCACCGAGCGCTCGAGGATCATTATACCGCTGCACCAAAGCTTCCAAGGTAAAAAACCTAACCTAACCTAACCTAATATGTTTACAAATGCCCGATGCAGGCCCTGCCAAACTGGTCACAAGGTACTGAATTTGATTTAGGTCAGAGAGATGAGGATTGTCGTGCACCAAATTACGAAACAATTCGTAGAACGATCCGAGGAGCCATCGAAAGTGGGGATTTGTAACCGTTTCAGTTTTGGGGCATCTATCCGCGATGCAGCGATGTTGGCGTTTCCGGAGTAGCACAGACAGTCGAGGTCACCTGCTCGATACAAACCACTAAGTCCTGTAATGGCCATATCGAAGGAGGAGACAAATTCCTGGTTCAGCAGGTTCCTGGTTCACCAGGTCATTATACTCCGTCAAAGATTGGGACAACCGTGGGTACGATGTCTTAAAATGGCTTAAAGATGTGGCGTCGCTGATACGAGTGGAAAAATCATAAAGGCGCTGTACCCTCGCAAATACGTTTTCTTTCTTGCTAATCAAAATTTTTAATGCTCTCTCACGCTTATCAATTATGAAAGGCGACGAGCAATAATGAAAATACTAAGGAAATAATGAAAAACGAAAATTGACGAAATAAGTCAAACAAAATCGAATATTCAAACGTGAACTGAATAACCAAACCAAAATGGAACATTCAAAGGAAAAACTTCAGACTCATACAGAAAAGGATATTCACAAAATCGAATATTCACAAAATCGAATATTCAAACGAGAGCTGAATACTCAGACAGAATCGAATATTCATAAAATCGAACATTCAAACGAGAGCTGAATACTCAGCCAAAATCGAATATTCACAAATCGAATATTCACAACGAAAACTGAATAACCAGACAACTGCTAATTCCAACGAAACTGGATTACCAGATATAAATTGAATAATCAACGAAAAATCAATAACCAGACAACAGCTGATTATTCCAAAGAAACTGGATAACCAGATAAAAAGTTGAATAATCAACGAAAAATGAATAACTAGACAATCAACTGATTATTCCAATGAAACTGGATAACCAGATAAAAATTGAATAATCAACGAACAATGAATAACTAGGCAATCAACTGATTATTCCAACGAAACTGGATAACCAGATAAAAATTGAATAACCAACTAAAAATGAATAACCAGACAAGTAAATAATTATTCCGACGAAATCTGGATATCCAGACAAAATTGATAATCAATGAAATTAAATAACCAAAGATAACTAACTACTTATTCCGACGAAATCGGGATATCCAGACACAATTAATAATCGAAACTAGAACGAAACTAATGGAGTATGCTTTGAGTGTTTCCGGCGAGACCGGAAACAAAATGGCGAATCCAACAGCGACCAATCACATGTACGTGTTCGACTAACTGACCCTGATCCGGTTTGAAGGACCAATGTTTGGACCGTGTCTCACGAAAATCAATGTTGCTAACTTTAAACGGGCTGGTCTGATCACTTACCGTTTAGTAAGTGATTTTACCTTTTAGTAAGCGCCTTTCCGGCGCCTATTTCAAGGGAGGAAATAAGGATAATGGGTGGAGGGATTCACTCAAAATTTATGTCTTCAAGACGTTCGTGGGCCTTGTTAACTTGAAACTATTAACTGCGTGCACGTGTCGATCGCCCCGGGTTCGCGGTTCAACCCGTGTCTTTTCGCTTCTAACACTCGAAGCATACTACAGCAAATATATAAATTCGCGGCGAAATTAATAAATCGCGAAATTTCCCCAGGTCGATACACCTTTCCCCTTCTTTTAATCGAAACCGAAATCGATTTAAATTTCGAATTAAAATATAGGTTTATTAAAATTGGCCCGAACAACGTCTAATACTTTTACTTTAATTTTAGCGGAAACCAAGACCATTGGATTAGACCTGATGAACAGCTTTGAAGAGATTTCAATGTGGACAAGGCTGGAATACAGAAGAAATATAAAAAAAAAACAGGCGATGGGATCGTGATGCGAAATGGTACTCCGAAAGACTAGCTTTCAGTTCCCAGGGTTGAAAGAAAGCAAACCAAGATGGAAGGCACCTACTAACGTTTGTGACATTACATGGATTCCATCATCTTACGTGCCACAAGAAACAGTTTCACGATCAAGACGTCGACGGCAGATGCCGAGATGTGGGGAGGAAGCTGGAAAACAACAAATTCAGACGGACAGAGAAAGAAGAGGGGAATCCTTAGCAGAAACCGTAGCACATCTGAAGAAGAACTCATAACATATTCGTTCTTATAAAACTCATCATCATCTAGATCCATACACCATTATCTAATGGTGCTAGAGTCCTGTGCAGGACCTGGGACCTTCTCCCACAGCTTAAACTTGTGCTTGGTGTCTTGATCTTAGATACAAGTATAAGGAGCCCTTACAGTTTTTAACGTGGTTGGTGAGCCACTATTCGGGGAGGTTTTATAAAACTATAGTTGCAAATAAAGAGACATTTAATAAATTATTTAGACATTCTCAATATTTGCAAAACTCTCAACTAGCTTAAGTCTTCACTAAACCATTTTATGATCAGAAACTGTTTGATTAGAAGTCTAGGCAAACTAATAAATCATATAGACAATTCCAACACCAAATTGTTTTTAGATTGAATTAGAGAAACTGTCTGATTAGAAATCCAGCGAAACTTTTTTGAATTTTGAATGGTGCTACTACTCAAATCGAGCCTTAGCACCCCGGATTCCTTGCCTCCAACGCTCTCGGTCACTTGCTGTCTTTCTCCAGCTTCTTGGTTTTAGGAGTCTATGGCTACGTTATCGGTCTACCTTACGCGTGGTCAGTTGGTTCGGCATTTTAAAGAACATTTTATTTGCGACCCGTGTTTCTGGCCTGCGTTGAACATGTCCAGCCCATCGAAGTCGCAATACTTTGATGTGCGTCATTATGGAGAGATCTCTATATAATTGGTACAATTCACGATTGTACCTATTCTTTCACTCCTCATTTTCGCCGCACCATTTATCTTCCGCTCGAAAAGTCCAGTAATTCCGCGGACTTTTGGGTCATTGTCCACGTTTCGTTGCATATTGCAGTGCGGATGAGAGTTTTATACATACGCAGTTTGGTGCCTCTATGTACATTCCTGTATTTTACAATTGGTAGTAAGGAGAAGAGTGCGCGGTTTTCACTCGCTATTCGTTTTTTGATTTCCAGATTCTCAACGTTCTGGGTGTTTGCTGCCAAGATATGTAAAGTTCTTAACCCTTTTGAATTTGTAATTTCCTATGGCGATGCTTTCTCCGAAGCCGTCGCATTGTCTTTGATTTTGAGCAAAAATATGGTTATATCTTCGTCGATTATTAGCCCAATGTTCTTCGAAAACCGTTTCGAGATTTACAAGTGTTTCCTTACCTGCTACCTGTGATCTGCTCAGGATGTTCAGGTCGTCTACGTAGCCTACGATTTGAATGGACTTGGTCATGATGGCGGCGTTCAGATCGGTTGGTGCAGTTCTCATCACATGTTCCAGTGCAAGGTTGAACAGTTTGGGTGCCTGTTCATCGCCCTGTTTTAGTCCCCTATATGAGTCGGGTTCGTCCGTCAATTTGCTTTCTACTCTTACTCGGTATTTAGTGTCTAACATTGTGCTTCTTACAAGTATCACTAGCTTAGGGAGTATGTTAAAATGAAGGAGCATTGTTTATAGTTTGTTTCTATCTACACTATCATATGCCTGTTGTCAAACTCCCAGAATTTTTCTTTTAGCTATCTGGCAGTGTGTAACTAGTCTATCGTGGACTTTCCAGGTCTAAAGCCTGCCGGTTATTCCCCTATGATATGTTCAGCATACTGTTCTAGTTTGCCCTTGATAGGTGTCGTGTATACTTTGCGGTGCTAAGCAGTGATATTTCCCTACATTTTTTGCACGTGACTCTGTAGCCCTTTAAATAATTGGTGTGGATGAGGCATCCACATAGTTTTTGCAGTTTTTCCGTACTCCAGATTTTTGTTATTAATTTGTGAATAGTGGACGTTAGTTGTTTTCCGTTATATTTAAAGAGTTCTCCTAGAATGTTGTCAAAGTGCTTTCGATACGTCCTATACATCTATGGTAGGTAGGTCGTGGGTTTCTTCCTCGGTAGTTGCTTCTAAGCGTGGGTCACAGTCCGATTGTCGACTCTTGGGGCTGAGCAGATCTTGGAAATAATATTTCCATCAGCTCCTCATCGACAAAATCAAGGCACGCTTCTTGAATAAAGTCCCTGGGCTCCCGAGTGACACGTCTAATACTTTTACTTTCATTTTAGCGGAAACCAAGATCATGGGAGAAGACCTGATGAACGGCATGGTAGAGATCTCAATACGAATAAGGCTGGAAAACAGGATAAATATAAAGGACATACAGGAGAAATATAAAGGACTTCGTAGCGAAACAATACACCGAAGGACCAGGACGGTAGTTGCTTCTAGGCGTGGGTCACAGTCCGATGTTGGCATGTTGGGGTTGAGCAGATCTTGGAAGTAATTTTTCCATCTGTTTAAAATTTCTCCTTTCTGTTATGAGATTCCCGCTCTCTCATTTGATATAGCTTTTTGACTGATGTTCCCTTTTGAAAAAGGTGACACCTCTGTAGGTCAATCACGGTTGTTATTGTTTCTGAAAACTTCTTTATCCACAATGGAGTTGAAATATGTTCGTTTCTTTTGTGTTAAGATCTTTTTGACTATCCTCCTGGATTCTTGATATGCAGTTTTCTTTGTTCTTGTCGGTCTTTCCCGTCCATGTTTCGGTGCTCAATAGCTTGAGTGCACTCTACACCATACCATTCGTCACGTGTTGTTGGCTTGAATTCCATGATACATTCTGCTGATATGGTTACGGTTTTGCCTGTCTTCCCGTTACCTTGTTCTTCAGGACAATTTCTTGTCAAGATGCCCCTCTAGTGTATGTAGGTATTGAGTTCCGATTTATAGATCCTTTAACTTTTCCACATGGAGCTTGGGGTTCCTTTCGTATACACTTGCTTTTCTTCTTCTTCTTTCGAATAGGGCAACTATGGACCACGCTTGTACAACTGTTGGACTTTGACCTTTGCCCAGTATTGTCGCATCTTCTGCCGGTGTAACTCCTTTCTCTCTTCTGTCCAGGGGTACCTTTCCTACGGCGTTTTTCCTGAAATCCACGGACTTCCTTCAGGGTGCATCTCACAGACTGTCTGTTTTTGAGATCTGTTATTCCCAGTTCTTTAATATCCTTCTCGGTTTGTGTTAACTAAGTGGTACGAACCTTCTTGTTTTGCCGGAAGGTGAACAGACGGTTGGTTAGTCGGTTTGGAGGCAATCTTGCAACGTGGCCAAAGAAAACTACCCTTCTTTTCCTTGCACAGTCAGAGAGCATCCTAATATGTTCATAGAGCTCAGAGTTATGCCGCTTTCGGAATTCTCCATCTTACTTTACCGGGCCTAGGATCTTCCTGAGGTTCAAGGAAAGACACTCCATGACATACAGGGATTCTGGTCGTAAGACAGATGTGTAGTGCTTAAGTTTCAGGTTGCGTGACAGGCGTTTCTTATTGTAAGTGTTCTTAGTTTAGTCGATAGGCTAGTTCTAACTTGTTGACTCTCTTGGATAATGATGCTCTTTCTGATAAGTTGGGATCCATTCGCCGAGATACTTAAATTTCTCAGTCCTCTTGATGTTTCCCTGTTTTAGTAACATCTCTCTCTCTTTGATTCTCTAATGTTCTCCTTCTCAAGAGAATCAGCAAACATTGCCATGTCATCTGCAAAGGCCAGGCAATCTACAACCAGTCCATCCTTCTTACGTCACAGGTAGATACCACTCTGAGCACCAAAATTGTTCAGTTCCTTGTGCCATTCTCTCATAACCTTTTCAAGGACACAGTTGAAGAGGAGTGGGGAAAGTCCATCTTCTTGTCTCACTATAGTTTTTGTTTCGAAGCTTTCTGAAAACTCGCCTCTAAATTTAACCTTTGAATGGGTGTTGATCAAAGTCTCTAGCATGAGTCTGCGCGTTTTGTTGTCTAGCTCTAGTTCCTGGAGTACTTTGTTAAGCGTTTCTCTATCAATGGAATCGTAGGCCTTCCTAAAATCAATAAAGGTGACGACCACCTTGCGGTTTCTCATCGTGGAGTATGCAAGAACAGTTTTAAGATTGAGGATCTGTTCAACACAGGAACGGGTCTTCCTGAAGCCCCGCTGGTATTCTCCCAGCTGACTATCCAACTGATTTTCTGGCCTTGTTTGTAACGCCTTCGAGAGAATCTTGTATGTAACCGGGTTGAGAGAAATTCCACGGTACTTGTTTAGATCAGTAAAATCTCCCTTTTGGTGAAGCGTATGGATCAGAGCAGATTTCCAATCGGGTGGTATTATCTCTGTTTCCCAGATGTACTGGATGATCTCGGTTAGCTTTTTTAGCGCACGGCATTGTTTCCAGCACATTTCGACAGTTTAGCAACGATAGAGTCCTCTCCAGCTGCCTTATTATTCTTAAGAAGTTGAATGATCTGGCCAAATTCTTCCAATGAAGGGGGAAGTGAGTCCGGGTTTGGTGCGGTTTGTTTATAGTCGAAGTCTTCGCTGGGTGGGTCACAGTTGAATACACTTGCTTTTATAACTATAAAATGCGGCTTCTGTAGTGTATTCCCCGCAAAAAGTGGTCGAAGTCTGTTCCTCTGTAGGTTCCGACAATCATTATATGTAACGCCCTTCTTTTTTCTATCAGTACGTGACCTATTTGATTAATCCTCTTGTTATCTGGCTTTGTCCACGTCCATTTGTGGATGTCTCTTTTAAGGAATTGGCTGTATGCCACGGTCATGCCTCTTGAGACCACAAAGTCAACTCTTGTGCCGTTGTCATTGCATTCTGCGTGTAAGCTATTCCTGCCAGCTACTTGTTCGTATATAGTTTCGCGCCCCACTTTGAGTTCAAATCGCCTATGACTGACTGACTAGTTTAATATCGTTGGATCGTGTCATATACCTGTTTTAGTGTATAATCGAATTTACGGCGACAAAAATAAAATCCAGTTCATTTCAATTTTTTGTCTCACATATTACCTTATGATGACATTCTGATGATTAAATGACTTTCTAATATAAAATTAGTCTATATTAGGTACACGATTAATTAAAAATGCAAATTTAAGTGGAAAAAATATTTGTTTTTTTATATGACAAAAGTGCAACATTTTTTTACAAATTCACAACCGTCGTTGACACAAAACTTATCCAACACGTATTGTACTAATCGTTCATTACACTTTAACGAAGAAAACTTATAAGAACTTTCATCTCTTAATACAAAAATAGTTCATTTCTATTCAACGTTCTCTCTTGCAAATGGTCGTCATCACGACTACCTGGAAAAAAAGGTGTAATTCTCAGTAAGGTGGAACGATGTGGACAGGATTTTTGCTTTTCTAGAATTGTCAATGTTTGTTTTGTTTTACAAAATATTTAATTTAACGGAACTATGCGGAACTTTTTTTGATTTTGAAAAATCAATTTATTGCAGTTTATTACAATAAAAATTTAATTTACGATAGTCATTAACAAAACTTTTTTTTAACCGTATTGATTAAAACTTTCTACAAATTTGATATTATTAAATGTAAATACATACTTGAAGCTATATTCTCCATATTTAAAAAGTTCACAATTTTTTAACACAAACACAAAACAGACTTAGTTACTTTGTTAAAATCCAGCGCAACTAATTCCTTTTTGATTTAGTTAAACCTAAGGGACAAGAGCGATGTTTAACACGTTCCCACAACCAATGGAATTGGTTTTTCCCATTTATTTGTTTATAGTACTATCAATGGGTTATCTAACAATACATTTTAAGTGGTTTTGCTTAATTGTGAGACATTGTAAAATTCTATTTTTGTCGCCGTAAATTCGTAATCCGTCCCAGTGTGGTCTAGTAGAAGCTGTCTTTTACTCACTCATCCTTTTCCTCCGTTTCTGCGTGTGCATTTATTATCGATAGGTTAAATAATTTCGTTTCGTTTCGTCTTTCACTTAAGGATTTGAAGTCGAGAATGTTTTTTTTTTATTGCTTTGTCTACCATGAAAGCAACTCCTAGTTGATTTATTTTATTGTCGTTGCCACTGTGCAGGATTGTGTGGATTTTTGTATCGTAGATGCCATTCCTTTCCATTTCGTCTCCTGCACTGCTAGTGACTGATGGTCTCCTGCAAACCGTGATCTTGTATTTTGACATCTCGTTTTGGATTTTTTTAAGAGCCCCTGTTTAGACTTGTCACGTTCCTTGTTCTAAATGTCTCGGTGTCGTTTGCTGCGTTCGTCAGTATTATTTCCATCAGGTTTCCGAAGCTTCGTCTGGGGTTTCGTAGCTTTGATTTTTCTCCGCAGTGAGGTCGTTAACATTATCCATTGGCAACCCTCTTATCGGAGCGACATTTCAGCCGCTCTAGTTGGCACTGGTCTCTCTTGCCCCCCATGCGGGTTATGTACCGTATCTTGGGTGAAGTGGACCAAGTTACCAGGGTTTACCGTTAGTCTGACTTGGGTAGGAGAGACTATGCGTATGTCCTGCGGTACCCGGAGCGGAGCGGGTAGTACCCAACTAGAGCGGGTGAAATGTCGCTCCGATAAGGGGGTTGCTAATGGGTAATTTAAACGACCTCACCGCGGAAAAAAAAGCTACAAAACCCCAGACGAAGCTTCGGAAACCTGATGGAAATAATGCTGAGAAACGCAGCAAACGATACTGAGAGTTACTTGCAGTAACCTTGCAGTACTCGCTTCGAAGCCCTGTTTGATTATAAGTCTAGGTATAAATCATTTAGTCAATTCAAACATTTGCATAAACTAGTTTTAAGTCTTAACTAGACAACTTCATATTAGAGAACTGTTTGATTAGAAGCCTAGGCTAACTAATAAATTATTTAGACAATCCAATATTTGTATCAACTAGTTTTGAATCTTATATAGACAACTTCCTGATGGAAAACTATTTGATTAGAAGTCTAGGCAAACTAATAAATCATTTATACAATTCTAAGATTGGCATGAATTAGTTTCTAGTCTTAACTAGACAGTTTGGCGATAGAAAACCGTTTGATTAGTATAGACACGCTAATAAACCATTTAGACCAGAGGTGTCCAAACTACGGCCCGCGGGCCAAACCCGGCCCGGCAGGCGATTTTATCCGGCCCGCCAAGGATTTTGAAAAATTTCGTAAAATGTAAATGTAGCGTGGCGCATCACGCTCGAAAAGGTACAGTCTGGTATTCAAGTTTTTTCGGTAGTCGGCGATGCGACTCGGCCGCTCGACTACATGAATGATTTTGAACTCTGACTGTACGTAGGCGGCGCGGAGCGGCAGACTGCACTCAACTGAGATTGTCCACGACAAACCAAAAATTCGTCGGCCGCGGAGCTTATTTACATTCTTTACAGTTGATATATTGTAAATTGGTATGTTTAGATTTATATTTAATATATTATAACTTAATTATTATGTTAATATTATTTTTTAAAGTTCAACATGGAAACAAAAAGAAGAAAAGTAGATGACGAGTGCCGCGTTTTTAAAGAAGAATGGGGATTCAAATATTTCTTTGTGCAATCGCAGTCAAAGAATGGCAATCGCAGCTATATGTGTAATTTGCAATGACACTGTTGCTGTAATGAAGGAATACAATTTACGTCGACATTATGAAACAAAACATGCTTCAGCTTACTCACAATTTAAGGACAAGCAGCGTACTGAAAAATTTGAAAAAATGAGTCGTAGTTTGTCTTCTCAGCAAAATTTATTTAGGAAGGCAAACTCGGAAAATGAATCATTGACTTTAGTTAGCATGAAAGTTGCTTATTTGTTGGCGAAAAAAGGGAAATCCTTTATGGATGGAAACATCGTTAAAGAGTGTATGATGGAAGCTGTTGGGGTATTATGTCCGGAAAAGGTGAAACTTTTCAAAACCGCGACCGAGTTCGAAACGAGACGATTAGAGAAAGCTGCGATCAACAGACACCGATCGAAGAAGAAATACAAAAACGAAGACTACGTTGGTTTGGACACGTCTGCCGGATGAATAACACCCGGCACCATGGGCGTAGCCAGCCGAAACTATTTCGGGACGGTTTGAAGAAAATCCAATAACAGAAATGCACCAATTTATTTTGTAAAACCGACATTACGCCCATGCCTGGCTCCTTTGGCGGGAGCGACCGCCAGACTGGAGAATACAAAAAACACGCCAAAGAAGACACAGTTGAAACAAGTGGAAGAAAATCTGAGAAACCAAAGATTGGATATCCATCAAGCCAAGGACATCGCAGTCGAACGGAAAGAGGGGCAACGTATCGTGAATGGAACAAGAAATCCTGCGGCACCGACAGCAGCGTATTGGTTGCAAAGGCATCCCTCCTCAATCAAAGTTGAGTTCAAAATCAGAAGAATAATTATAGAACCAAGAAACCAGACACCCTTTCAAAAAAAAACCAGAAGCTGCCCCGGTGAAAGCTAAAACTACTGCGGTAATTTCCAAACTGATGAAGGGTCGATAAAGGGCCAAAAACGAGCAAAAACGAAGACTTCTTTCATCTGTTGTGACAAAATCAATAATAAAATTGGGTCACCAATATGGACAGATGTACCAAAGTACCAAAAGTGGAGAAACAATATAATTGGGGTGCAGAGATCGATGGCGATACGTACAAGTTCATGTTACAGAACTTGTACGTATACTTCCATGGATGCTCTAATGGTAGTAGCCTCAATCATTCCCATCGAACTTCTCATGATGGAGAAAAGGGAAACGTATCAAGACCGATATAGAAAGCGAGACACTTTAAAGAGATGGCAAACTGCTTGGGAAAAAAGCGGGAAGGGATGATGGACATATCATACCTGATGTTAAGATCTGGACGGAACACGGGGAGTTCAACTACTACTTGGCTCAAATGATATCTGGTCCCGGATGCATCAGATCCTATCTACATAGGTTCAACTTGCGAGAAAGTGCAATATATTTATAATGCAAGAAAGTTGAAGACGACGCATACCACACCTTCTTTGTGTGTCCTAGATGGAATGTGGAACGACAAAATGGAGAAGCAACAGTGAAGTGCAAGCTTGCCGGAAAAATGTGGTCGGAGAGATGCTAAGAAATCTCGAAAATTGGAAGGATATAAGTGATTTTGCTACAGATATTTTACGTGAAAAAGATCGAGAAGAGGAAGCCGCTAAGGAAATACATGAATATAAAAATATACTTAAAAAAATCACCTTCTGAAGTAATATTGGTAAGGTATACTGGCTATACACTATGGTAGTTAGGTCCATTCTGACCTATGGCTCCACAGTATGGTGGACCAAAGTGAAGCAAAAACAGGCCATCAGAGAACTCTATGTTCAAAGACTGGCCTGTTTAGCAATTACGGGAGCGATGAAAACCGCCCCAACTGCAGCTCTGGAGGTGATCCTAGGCCTTCCTCCCCTGGATATCTTTATCATGGGCGAGGCAAGGATGGGAGCTTTCAGATGCATATGCAATGGCACATGGGAATCTCTGGCGAGGTCAGGACACACCATGATAACGAATGTCATATCAGAATCGTACCTCAATATAGAGGGGGATTCGATGCCCAAAAGGCTGTCATTCGATCTACCCTTCAAAACACATCTACGATGGACAGAAGGCAATCAAATAACCACTTACCAAGGAGGACTGGATTGGTATACAGACGGCTCCAAGAAGGACAGTGGTACTGTCGCAGGAATCTATGGACTGTCCCTGGGGTGCAGCCTATCTGTACCCCTGGAGACACATGCCACAGTATTCCAAGCAGAAATACACGCTATCATGGTCTGTACCCATGAAAATTTGAGAATGGACTACAAAAGTAGAAACATCCGCATTTTCACGGACAGTGAGGCTGCGATCAATGCTCTAGCGTGTCACGAAATCAAATCCAAGACAGTTTGGGACTGTCTTCAGGACCTAAAAGCCCTGGCAAAGCATAACAAGGTCACACTCGCTTGGGTGCCTAGCCACACAGGACTGGTGGGTAACCAAATGGAGGATAAGCTAGCAAAAGATGGAGCCTGCAAGGCAAACATCATTGATGAAAGCGGACCCTACATTACCAAGACCACCACCCGAAATAAAATCTGTAAATGGGTAGCAGCTAAGCACCGTCTACAGTGGCTCAATTTGAATGGTCTGACACACAGCAAACGAATGTTAGTAAACCTATCGGAAAGTCTAACTGCTGAAATCCTGCAACTGCCAAGGAAGCAGATCGCAATTGTGGTAAGCCTACTTACAGGACACTGCCCTCTGCGAGAACACCTGCATAAAATGGGTATCTGGAAGGATGAACCTTTATGCAGGTTAAGCTAAGAGGAGGACGAAACCGCCGCCCATATAATCTTCCAATGTGAAGCAATTGCAAGTAGGAGACACAAGCTTGATATTACAGCTGAGGGAGTCCCCGTTGAAAACATGGCACATAGAATCCTGGAACTAATAGAGGGACTGGATCTACTTGCATGAACGAAACAATGTGGGGAAATACAATAGGGCAATGGGCCTCAGTGTTTTAAGGGCTAACCCCCTGGACCCACATTGGTTAGAGGAAAAAAAAATATCGGTAAGGTACTTCCGGGAGGAAGGGTATTTAACAAAAGAAGAAAAGGGGATTGCTCTTAATGTTGCTCTAAAAAAAAGGGCCGTCTGTCTAGTCTTGTCTACATAGTCGTGTCTGTCTGGAATTATCAAACTACTCCTGCCTGTTGATGCTCGTCAGTCTAGTCCTTGGTACATCATGGAAGTTATGTTAGAAAGTGAGCATAACTGGGATGCAGTACAAGCTTACATAACCGAAATCATGTTGGGAAAAGAACAAATGGAGAGAGAATGGAAGGCGATTATAATATCACACGAAACACAAAGAAGCTAACATGGACGACTAGATATGTGACGAAAAGACCGAAAAATGGTTTATCACACGACTGCATAACTAATACGACAGAAGACGAAAGACGAAATCGAAACGAGTAAAGGACAATAAAAATAACAGTATAAGTCTTTCCCGCAATACTGTTGCTCGTCGAATTGACGATATTGGCAATATTATACTCCACCAGATTTCTGGGAAAGCACAGCGTTTCACTCACTATTCCATCGCGATAGATGAATCGACCGACGTTAGTGACACCTCACAACTTTTAGTATTTGTTCGTGGAGTTGACGACGATCTTAATGTCACCCAAGAATTAGCATCGGTTAACAGCATGCATGGCACTACAACTGGAGCAGACATTTTTAAGGAACTACAACAGACGTTGACCAAATATAACTTGGACTGGAATCGACTCCAAGGTGTGACAATTGACGGAGGAAGATACATGTCTGGTGCAAATATTGGGGTGGTTGGGCTAATAAGAAAAGCTTGTGAAAGCGCAGGAGCAACAGTACCAATTTTTCTGCACTGTATCATCCACTAACAAGCCCTATGTGTAAAACATGTCGACATGAGCTGCGTTTTGAAACCAGTTGTTTCTGTCGTAACCTTTATTCGATCACGTGCACTCAATCATCGCCAATTTAGATCTTTCCTCGAAGAAATTGAATCTGAGTCTGTTGACTTGTCGTATTATACAGCAGTTCGATGGCTTAGCTGTGGAAAAGTGTTATTGCAGTTCTTCAAGCTCAGAAAGGAAATTAAAATTTTTCTTGCGGAAAAGAATCACCCTGAACCGCTTTTATCGGATGCAGAGTGGCTCTGGAAGTTGTCAATTTTTGCAGATGTCGTGACACACCTAAATAACTTGAATTTAAAGCTCCAAGGTAAAAACAATTTAATTTGTGATTTATTCGAGCAAATCAAAGCATTCAGAGCCAAGCTGATATTGCTCGAAAGTCATATGAATGAATGTAATTGTTCCCATTTCACGTGCTGTGAAAAATTTAGTACAGAAACTGACGAAAGATTTCCCACCATATTTGCAGTAAAAGTAATCGCGCATTTAAAACTAGAATTTCAAAAGCATTTTTCTGACCTTGACATAAATTCAAGGGAAATTCGGCTGTTTCAAAATCCATATGACTGCTACGTTGGCGACGTTTCAAGTCAGTTTCAAATGGAAATAATTGATCTTCAAGCTAGCGATCAAATCAAGAACAAATACAAGGAAGGAAACTTGATCGATTTTTACAAATTTTTGGACGCAAAAGAGTTTCCTAATTTAAAGCAATTGGCTGGTTAATTTATTTCTATATATGGTACTACCTATATGTGCGAACAAACTTTTTCCAGGATGAAGTATCTGAAATCTAAATATAGGGCAAATTTATCGGATGATCATTTGCAATCATTGCTAATAATTGGTGTTTCCGATTTGAATCCCAACTTTGAAGAAACTATCCAGGAAAAAAACACCATTCCCATTAAAAATTGCATGAAATAATTTTATAATAATATAATTTAGACATGTTTGTTTAGTATTGTTATATCTGTAATTTACTATAAACAATATAAATCAATGCTGCTTTACTTGTAATAAGGTTTTTTAATTCACATATTTACAATGCTTGGCCCCCGCTAATGAATTTAAATACCAAACTGGCCCTCGCAGCAAAAAGTTTGGACGCCTCTGATTTAGACAATTTTTGCAACTAAATCAACGAAATTTAAAGCCTTGACTAGATAGTTTATAGATACAAAACGGTTTGACAAATCTATGTAGATGGAATGTTCTTTTTATCATTGTTTGCGTGTAAATGATATGTAAAAGTGAGAAGGTATCGGGAGGCTGTAGATAACACGTTTAAAGTTGAGCGAGGTTGAAAAATATTTTGAGATGAAATTAGTAAGTGTGCACGGGATTGGTGTGGGGGTCGAGGGGCGTAGAGACTGTCCAGTTTTAACAGCAAACATAAACAAATAAACAAAAGTAACGGAGAGTAAGTGTAGTAAGTGTAAAGTCAACAAACGCATTACGTTCTGTTACGAGTACTTTGCTGCATACAGATGCACTGGGCCCCCGCGCCCCCCTCACTGCTCGTTCGACACTGTGTTACGCGGTTCACCAACCAACCAACAGTGAATTTCAAACGTTTCATAATTCACAACAAACATAATTTCAGATAAACGGAAGTTTATAGTTTATTTGGGTTGGCCCAGGAAAAATAAGAATGAGGCAAAATCTTAATTTCGTAAATTCATAAAAAAATTCACGAGGATTATAGGAAAATTTACGAAAATAGAATAAATTTTCGTAAATTTTTATAATTCTTGAATGAATTTTTGTGAAATATTTTGGATAAAATTTGTTAGATCTTGGACAAATCTATTGTTGAAAGTTTTGCTTAAATTTGGAACGGACTATGGTCAAAAATAGTTACACAAATTTATGAAATAAATAGTTTTGATCAAATTTTGGTAGATATTGGGACAGATACACAATACTCGCAAATTTCTGAGTAGTTAAAAAATCTTGAAACTTATCCAGAAATGAAATCTTTTACAGACTCACTCAAGTCCCAACAGACACAAACGACTTCTTCTTCTTAAGTACCAAGTCCTTCTAGAACGTTGGTCATAAATAAGGCTATCCTTACTCTGTCGACAGCAAGTCTGAACAGAGAGCTTGTGTTGAGTTTATACCAGTCACTTAGATTCTTGAGCCATGCTATTCTGCAGCCCGGCTTTCTATTACGATAAATTTTTCCTTATTATTATATATTATTGGTATTTTTCGCCTCTCATAACATGCCCGAAATATTGCAATTTCCTTCTTTTGATGGTGGTAAGAATTTCGGTGGATTTATTCAGACGTTGGAGTATTACCAAATTGGATACTTTTTCCGTCCATGAAACTTTTAATATTTTCCTGTAAGCCCACGTCTCAAAGGCTTCAAGTCGCCTTTCTTCGTACTTTAGTTTTTATAGTCCAGGCTTCCATACCGTACAGCAGGGTGAAGAAGACATAACATCTAAGAAGTCGGATTCTTAGAGTAAACTTCAGATCTCTACAGCACAAGACCTTACTCGTGTTTTTAAATGGTGCTCGAGCCTGCTCAATCCTTGATTTCACTTCAGTTTAACAATCCGCGCTGTTAGTTATTATGCTGCCTCGACATTTTATTTGCTTTACTTGCTTCAATAGATCACTCTAACTGTTATGTTAGCTATGATATTAGTTTGCTTGCTAATTACTAATACTTTGGTCTTTTTGGCATTTAATCTGAGTCCGGCCATGGCGCATTTTTCGATGACTGCATCCAGTATACGTTGTAAATCTTCCTGATTGGAGGCCATCAGTACCGTATCGTAGGCGTAGCGAAGGTTGTTTATGATTTTGCTGATAATTATGCCGGCTTGTATATCAGTTAGTGATTCCCTAAATATTCTTTCAGAGTATACATTAAAGGGCAAGGGCGATAAAATACAACCTTGCCTTACTCCACGTGTGATCTTTATTTCCGGTGTATCATCACCATTCATTCTAATTACTGAAGTTTGGTTCCAATATAAATTTTCAATTATCCTAATATCCCTTCCGTCCAGTCCTATTTGGTCTAAAGTCTCTACCAATATATCATGTTTAACCCTGTCGAATGCCTTTTGGAAGTCTATGAAGCATGCATAGACTTGAACTGACATATCACGACTTCTTTGAGCCAGGACATTTATGCCAAATAGAGCCTCCCTTGTGCCGAAGCCATTGCGGAATCCAAACTGCGATTCGTTTAAGTATTCTTCACACTTGGAATAGATCCTGCCATGAATAATTTTGAGAAATATTTTTAGTAAGGGATTCATTAAGCTGATTGTTCTATAATCAGCACACGTTTTGGCAGTTGTTTTCTTTGGCAAGGTGACAAATATGTATCTAAGCCAATCGCTTGGTGACTTTCCACTGGTGTATATTTTATTGAATAATTCTGTTATCACTTTTAATGCGTAGTGTGTTATCGATTAGTTTATATATTTCGCTGGGAATCTCGTCAGGTCTTACTGCTTTACGGTTTTTGGAACGTTTTATGGCATATTCTACTTCAGTGAATGTAATTAGAAGTCCTTCATACTTTGTTAATTCCGGTGGCGTTATTGGTCTATCATCTTCAAATAAATTTCTGATGTACTTTTCCCACTGCATTAATTTTTCTTCTTTTTAATGAATTACCTTTCCATTTTCGTCATAGAGTATACCCGATCCTCTGCTTGTTCTACATTTTCCTGTAGCCTCTTTGACTCTTTTATGCATGTTGAAGGAGTCGTATGCAACTTCCAGAGCTTCTATTTCTCTACATTCGTTGGTCAGGTGTTCTGTTCTCGCGTCTTGGATTTTCTGCCTTATTACTTTCTGAATACTTTTTTGTTGTTGTTTTGTTTGTTGTTTTTAAGAATCCGGCGCTCTTCCATCAATCCTATTATTTCGTTAATCATCCAGGAGTTCTTTTTAGGTTGGGCTTTTCCCTTCAGGTTTTTGCAGCAGATTTCTCTTATTGATGTTTCCATTTTCCTCCATTGGGCATCTATGTCTATTTGTTCGCTAGGATTTTCAGTTATAAGATTTTCATTTATTTGAGTACGGACTAAGTCTTTGGTAGATTCTTATCTTAATAATGTTCTGTCAATGTTGTTTTGATGTTGTTTTTTCAAGATTTTCTTGAGCCGTATGTGGATTACTGCTACTACGGGGTTGTGATCAGACCCAATGTCTGCGCCTGGGTATTGTACGTTTTAGCAGATTTTACGCTATTTCTGTACTAAATACTAATACTAAAACTTTATTTTACTAGGATTTAATCTATATGATTCCTTACAATGTTGTATTCTTCTCTGCTCCTGACTGTCATGTATATAGTCTCCTCGGATGTAATTTGAAGAAAGTGTTTGATACAATGAGATCATTCTCCTGACAGAATTGAATGAGACGATCGTTCATTCCTAGAACAAACCCATACCTTCCCACTATATTTTGACATTTTCCAGTTCCAATTTTGGCGTTAAAATCTCCCAAAATTATGGTGTTATCTTCTTTTTTTAGCAGTCGTAAAGCAATATCAATATCTCTGTCGAAGCCTTCGATTTCATCGTCACTTCTAGTGGATGTTGGTGCATAAACTTGTATTATGTTGGTATTAATTGGTTCGAGCTGAGTTGCAGTAAAATTACTCTGTCAGATATTGGTATAGAAGCGATAACTGACCTTGCTAATTGTTTTGTCATGATGACTGCAACACCGTTGTAGTGGTTGAAATCCTCATTTCCAGCAAAATGTATCTTATATTCATCAATGTCACATTCCCCACACCACCTGCCAACGCATTTCACTCACCCCTAAGATATCGATCTTTAATCTTCTCATTTCTTTTAACGCGTTGTGTGTCTTACCTCCATGAACAAGCTTCTTACGTTCCAGGTAGCAATTTTTAAGTTGGTTGGTTTCATCTTTTCTTTCCCTCCATCTGTTGCTATATGCATGGAAATCATCCCATTCCTCCAGGAGATCCGATCGGGGGAATTACTCCGGGATTGATTTTGGTATTGACTGCCATGTTGGTTTTCTACTAGGGGTGCCTTTTATTGCCTTTAATACAGTGGTTGCCTTCGTTGCCTTCTGTATCCCATGCCGTTGATCAGTTAATGATTCATACGCCTTTAGGGGAGATTTCTCTTCCCAAGGACAGTGAGATGCCCTTACTGTTGTCAGCTCTTCCACCCTAAGCTGTTGGCTGGCAAGAGGAGGCTCTACTTATACCGGCAGACATTCGGTCGACAGAGCCTCGTTAGTTGTCTAGCAGGGTGCACCACGAGCAGGTGAGGTTGTCAATTCGGTTGGAAGTACCCCTTATACCCCACACAAACGACTACTCACCAAATACAAAGCAACTGACACTCACTGGACCATCACAAACCCCCTATGTCTTAGACGCGACTCTGCCAAACTCTCCAGTAGACACCCAAGTTTAGAATTACGACTAAACCCTCCATAATCTATAAATTCTGTAGTTTTTTTTTTGTATAAAATTATTCTGAATATAAAAATGTAAATTCTTAGGTGGAAAGACCTAGTGGTCCTTAGCCTTTTGTAAACGTTTGTTTTCAATAAACATTTCTTCTTCTTCCCTTGAAACTTTTTATCAGAATGAAAACATTTTTCCTTTGTTGGTACAATGCGATATTAAAAATTGCCAAAAAATCACTAAAAAAAGTTGTGAAATTTTATAATAATTCTATTTTTTTGTGTGCAAATTTTGAAGTTTACAAAGAACTATGTCTAAATCTTTTTTGTAAACTGGCACAGAATCTGCGAATCAGAGGAATATATTCCTGCAAATTTAAACCTTATAGTTGGGTCTAGTCTTGTCTAGCCATTCCTTGTAGTTTTGAGTCTTTAGCTAAGACTCAAAACTTTGATGATAGACAACCGTTTTAATAGTCTAAGCAAGCTAATAATTAAGACAATTCCAAAATGTTTGCTAATAAATCAACCATACCTAAGCATTGACTAAATAGTCTATGTATTAGAAATTTGTCTGACTAATCTATGTAGATGGAATGTTTTTTCTAACATTGTATGTATTTATTATTTATTCGTGTCAGAAGCACAAAACATAAAACATGAAAGATATAAAATGGGCACAAGTACACTAACTTAGCCACTTCGAGAGCACTCGAAGTCAAATCACTCGAAGAAAATTAGCTGCAGTCAAATCTTTCATTGTACAGCTGGATGGGCACAACGGACAGCATAAGAGGTGTTGTGTAGTTTGAACTGCTCCACAATCACATAGGACAGTTTTGGTTGGAAAATGCCAATATATAAAATAAGTCGTCTCGTGATCATGCAACTTCCACTCGCAGACTGTTCAGGGACATCCAGATTGGGCAGGAGGTAGAGATTCCTTAGATTCTATCCATTCCGACAGATTGCTAGTTTTCTCCTTCCACATGGTAACTCGTGCTGCTGCTGCTGCTGTTCCTTGCAATGGCTGAGTAGTTGTTAGGAAGCTATTCCTCGATTTTAATCTCTTTTCTGCAGATTGATATCCTAAGAGTAGGTGTTAGGTCATAGTAGATTTACACCTTTCATTGCTTGCAGCCACTTCACGTCTGATATCAGGTGGAGCAATCCCTGCCAGATAGTTCACTTTGTGATGGGAGTTGGTCTCGAACTGTCTGAAATGATCCTGCAGCTCTCATTTAGGGCAACATCAACCTGCTTTGCATGAGCTGACTTGTACCATACAGGACTGGCATATTCTCCTGCTGAATAGCATAGGGCCAGGCCCCAGGGCAGTTCCTCGAAGAAATCTTCTGCTTCAACTTAAAACACTTCTACTTGTATGTACAGTGGTATTATGTATATTTATTGCCCTTCCGGGTTTATAAATTGAATCCAAAATTTACCTATATAACTAAAACTAACATCGAACATAATATAAATAAGAATGATAATAAAAAGAGCAAAAGAAAAAATAAAACTTAAAAAAAAGAAACATATTCTGCTCAAACTAAAAACAAAAAAAAGAAAGTCACTAAATTGCTATCCCTAAACCCCGATTACCAGCTTCCCTCCCCATATATTGCTCTTCTTCTCTCCTCAACTTCCTTCATCCAATCTATCCCTCTTCCATCCTCGTTTAAAATCTCTTCTCTACACTCGTCTCTTTCTCTCATTTCTGAACATTCGTTCAGCAAGTGTTCTATTGTCTCCTTGTTTTCTCCACACATCCTGCATACTCTATTCCTATCCTCCATCCAAAATTTATTATCTCTCTCTTCATTTCCACATCTGAATCTTGCCATTGTCACTCTCTCTTTTCTACTTTCTCTTCCTAGGTACTTTGGCAGTTCTTCCGTTATTATTTTTTTATATTTCCCATTGTACCTAGACTCCCTAATTCTTGTTCTCCTTTCTTGCCTTTGCACATCTCTATCTCTCTGGACTAATTCCTCTGTCATTACTCTACCTCTCTCTCTCATTCTTTCTATCTCCGCTCCTGCATACCCGTTTCTTTCTAGATATGCCTCCCTCTCTTTCCACACCCCCTTTCCTATTTCTTTCCTTTTTTCTTTGAGGCACTCTTGCAGAATCAAAACTTATTGCTCTCTTTCCTGCTTCTATTCTTAATCCATCTCTCTTTGTTTCCTCCATCACTATATACCCCGGGGTCTCTCTACCTAGTCCTAGCACCCATTTCAAATATTTTTCTTGCACCCTTTCCAGCCCTTCTTGCTCTCTCCATCCCCATATTTCCGCTCCATACATCATCACACTTTTCATCAGGCTATCAAACATCATCACTCTCCTTCTATAGTCGTGTCCAAATTTTCTCTCTCCTATTCCCCATACCGCTCCTAGTATTTTATTAGCTTTCTTTACTAACTCTCTCACGTGTGCTGTTTCAGTATTTCTCTTATTAAACACGTACCCTAGATATTTAAATTCTTTTACTTCTTCAATTTTCTCCTTCTCCCATCTCCACTCAATTACTCTTCTCCTGCCACCCCCTTTTCTAAACACCATCATCTTGGACTTCTCCCCATTCACTGTCAGATTTTTCCTCCTCATATATTTCTCCATGTTTCTTATCATTTCTTTCATCCCTTTCTCGTCTCTCGCTAGCACCAACAAATCATCCGCGTAGGCTAGGGACCACACTTTTTCCCTTTCCCTTTCTTCTTTCTTATATATGGAGCATATTGTCCCCTCTTTCCACTCCTGTGGGAAGCCCTCTCCCTTCCACACTCCATCCATTATCTCCAATAGCCTGTCAGCTTCCCTTTCAGTTCCATATATCCACGATTCATTCTGTATACCGTCCCTCCCCAGTGCCTTTTTCTTTTTCAGTTTCCTCAGTTGTTGTTCTAATTCTTCTCTTGTTATCTCTTCTATTTCTCCCACCCTGTGTTGACTCTTTTTCTTTTCCTGTCTGATTTCATCACCACCCAGCAGCTCACTGAAGTACTTTCTCCATTCCTCCATAGTAATTCTATTACTCACTCTTTCTACATTTTTCTTTCTTTTCCTATTTATGTATTTCCATACCTCTTCTTCCGCCTTTATGCCTTTCATCTTTAGTTCTTCTTCCATCCATTTCTCTTGCTTCTTCTCTTTGCATACTAATTTGTACCTCTTGCATGCTCTCTTGTACTCTTCATTACTTGCTTTTCCTCTTTTCCAATTTCTTAATTTCTTTCTTACTGCTTGCTTCCCTTCCCTGCATTCTTTATCCCACCACTCGTTTTTCCAAGACCCCACCTTCACTCTTGTCTCTATCACTTTTTTTTCTGTTGCATTTTTTACGTGATCACCCAGTTCTTTCACTTTTTCGTTTATACGTTCCTCTTCGTATCTAGCCTCCCTAAGTCTAGTTCTATAATTTTCTATTCCTTCTTCCGTCCAGATATTCTTCACAATTTTTCTTCTAACATCCTTCTCACTTCTTCTATCTTTCTCTATTCCTTTTGTCTTCACTTCCAATGGCATATGATCCGACTCAACTCTTTCCCCCACCTTGAATTGTTCTATTTCATCCCATGATTCTTCATTCACCATAACATAGTCAATAACTGTCTCCCCTCTTGGTTCGATATATGTGTACTCTCCTTTCTCATCTCCTATGCTGTTTCCATTAAGTATGTCCCACCCTCTTTCTTCTACTAGACTAATCAGTAGTCTCCCTTCGGCATTTTCTGTTGCGCCTTTTGTTGGTCTTCTTCCTATTGTTGTTTGTTCTTCTTCTAGCCGTATTCCTTTTTCCCAAATTCTTGCGTTAAAAAACGCAATGATCTAATAACGAACCATTCCAGAATACTTCAAGTTTTCTACTAGCTTGCTTATGTTTCAAGTGGCAGGCACACACTTGAGTCTTACTGGGATTGGGCATGAGCTGGTTCCTTTCATGGTAAGTACCAAGCTGTTCTATGGCATGACTGAGCGTATACTCTACGACATCAAACTGTTCTGCTTAGGCAGCGAGAGCAAGGTCATCAACGTAAATGAAACTTTTGCACCCTTGAGGCTGTGGTTGATCGTTGGTGTACACATTAAATAAAATAGGAGATACTTCCCTGGGGTAATTAATTCTTCTCAGAGTTTCTGCAGAGTTCTCCATCGGCTGTGGTGTCCTTGGAATTTAACGAAGAACCGATGATCTTGTAGAACTGTTGCTATCAGAACAGTGAATCCATAGTCGTCAGTTAAATTATAGAGTGTATGTAACAGCATTCTATGGTTTACGGTGTCGTATGCAGCGGAAAGATCAACAAAAGCTACAGCTGTGACGTTTTTCCTTTCAAAACCATCTTCTATGAACTGAGTGAGGTGTAGGACTTGTGAAGTGCAGTTTTGTTTGGTTTAAATCCAGCTTAATGAGGCATGAGGAGAGGAACAACTACAGTAGTTAAACGATTCAGGATCATTCTCTCTAGGATCTTATAGAGATGACAAAAAAAGATATCAGTCTAAAACTTTTTGTTTTCAACTTTGGGGTCATTTGATACTATATTAGGCTTTAAAATAGAAACTACGCGAGCCATGCGACATCATTTTGGGATCTAGAAAAATGCAAGGTATGACAATTGCATGTACGTATGATAATGATATCTAAAAATGAAAACGTATCGGAAGGCTGCAGATACAAAAACCTGTTTCTTAAGTCATGTAGTACACTAAAATCCAGTTCTGTCCAGTCTAGCTCAGGCTTGTCCAGTTTTATCCAGACTTGTCTAGTCTTGTCTGGTTCTGTCTGGTCTTGAAAGAGCCTGTCTGGTCTTGTCTGGTTTTGCTCGGTCTAGTCCAGTCTTGTCTGGTCTTGTCAGGTCCTGTTTGGTCTTGTCTTGTCTTGTCCGGTCAGGTCTTGTTTGGTCTTCTATGCTCTTGTCTGGCATTGTCTGGTCTTGTTTGGTCCTTTCTGGTCTTGTCTAGTCTTGTATGGTCTAGAGTGGTCTTGTCAGATCTAGTTTGGTCTTGTCTGAATTTGTTCGGCTTTCTCTGCTCTTGTCGGGTCTGGTCTGGTGTTGTCTGGTCTTGTCTAGTTTTGTAAGGTCTTGTCTGGTATTGTCTGGTCTTTCTGGTCTTGTCTGGTCTTGTCTAGTCTTGTCTAGTCTTGTCTGGTCTTGTCTGGTCTTGTCTGGTCTTGTCTGGTCTTGTCTGGTCTTGTCTGGTCTTGTCTGGTCTTGTCTGGTCTTGTCTGGTCTTGTCTGGTCTTGTCTGGTCTTGTCTGGTCTTGTCTGGTCTTGTCTGGTCTTGTCTGGTCTTGTCTGGTCTTGTCTGGTCTTGTCTGGTCTTGTCTGGTCTTGTCTGGTCTTGTCTGGTCTTGTCTGGTCTTGTCTGGTCTTGTCTGGTCTTGTCTGGTCTTGTCTGGTCTTGTCTGGTCTTGTCTGGTCTTGTCTGGTCTTGTCTGGTCTTGTCTGGTCTTGTCTGGTCTTGTCTGGTCTTGTCTGGTCTTGTCTGGTCTTGTCTAGTCTTGTCTAGTCTTGTCTAGTCTTGTCTAGTCTTGTCTAGTCTTGTCTAGTCTTGTCTAGTCTTGTCTGGTCTTGTCTAGTCTTGTCTAGTCTTGTCTAGTCTTGTCCAGTCTTGTCTAGTCTTGTCTAGTCTTGTCTAGTCTTGTCTAGTCTTGTCTAGTCTTGTCTAGTCTTGTCTAGTCTTGTCTAGTCTTGTCTAGTCTTGTCTAGTCTTGTCTAGTCTTGTCTAGTCTTGTCTAGTCTTGTCTAGTCTTGTCTAGTCTTGTCTAGTCTTGTCTAGTCTTGTCTAGTCTTGTCTAGTCTTGTCTAGTCTTGTCTAGTCTTGTCTAGTCTTGTCTAGTCTTGTCTAGTCTTGTCTAGTCTTGTCTAGTCTTGTCTAGTCTTGTCTAGTCTTGTCTAGTCTTGTCTAGTCTTGTCTAGTCTTGTCTAGTCTTGTCTAGTCTTGTCTAGTCTTGTCTAGTCTTGTCTAGTCTTGTCTAGTCTTGTCTAGTCTTGTCTAGTCTTGTCTAGTCTTGTCTAGTCTTGTCTAGTCTTGCCTAGTCTTGTCTAGTCTTGTCTAGTCTTGTCTAGTCTTGTCTAGTCTTGTCTAGTCTTGTCTAGTCTTGTCTAGTCTTGTCTAGTCTTGTCTAGTCTTGTCTAGTCTTGTCTAGTATTGTCTAGTCTTGTCTAGTCTTGTCTAGTCTTGTCTAGTCTTGTCTAGTCTTGTCTAGTCTTGTCTCGTCTTGTCTAGTCTTGTCTAGTCTTGTCTAGTCTTGTCTAGTCTTGTCTAGTCTTGTCTAGTCTTGTCTAGTCTTGTCTAGTCTTGTCTAGTCTTGTCTAGTCTTGTCTAGTCTTGTCTAGTCTTGTCTAGTCTTGTCTAGTCTTGTCTAGTCCTGTCTAGTCTTGTCTAGTCTTGTCTAGTCTTGTCTAGTCTTGTCTAGTCTTGTCTAGTCTTGTCTAGTCTTGTCTAGTCTTGTCTAGTCTTGTCTAGTCTTGTCTAGTCTTGTCTAGTCTTGTCTAGTCTTGTCTAGTCTTGTCAAGTCTTGTCTAGTCTTGTAAAGTCTTGTCTAGTCTTGTCTAGTCTTGTCTAGTCTTGTCTAGTCTTGTCTAGTCTTGTCTAGTCTTGTCTAGTCTTGTCTAGTCTTGTCTAGTCTTGTCTAGTCTTGTCTAGTCTTGTCTAGTCTTGTCTAGTCTTGTCTAGTCTTGTCTAGTCTTGTCTAGTCTTGTCTAGTCTTGTCTAGTCTTGTCTAGTCTTGTCTAGTCTTGTCTAGTCTTGTCTAGTCTTGTCTAGTCTTGTCTAGTCTTGTCTAGTCTTGTCTAGTCTTGTCTAGTCTTGTCTAGTCTTGTCTAGTCTTGTCTAGTCTTGTCTAGTCTTGTCTAGTCTTGTCTAGTCTTGTCTAGTCTTGTCTAGTCTTGTCTAGTCTTGTCTAGTCTTGTCTAGTCTTGTCTAGTCTTGTCTAGTCTTGTCTAGTCTTGTCTAGTCTTGTCTAGTCTTGTCTAGTCTTGTCTAGTCTTGTCTAGTCTTGTCTAGTCTTGTCTAGTCTTGTCTAGTCTTGTCTAGTCTTGTCTAGTCTTGTCTAGTCTTGTCTAGTCTTGTCTAGTCTTGTCTAGTCTTGTCTAGTCTTGTCTAGTCTTGTCTAGTCTTGTCTAGTCTTGTCTAGTCTTGTCTAGTCTTGTCTAGTCTTGTCTAGTCTTGTCTAGTCTTGTCTAGTCTTGTCTAGTCTTGTCTAGTCTTGTCTAGTCTTGTCTAGTCTTGTCTAGTCTTGTCTAGTCTTGTCTAGTCTTGTCTAGTCTTGTCTAGTCTTGTCTAGTCTTGTCTAGTCTTGTCTAGTCTTGTCTAGTCTTGTCTAGTCTTGTCTAGTCTTGTCTAGTCTTGTCTAGTCTTGTCTAGTCTTGTCTAGTCTTGTCTAGTCTTGTCTAGTCTTGTCTAGTCTTGTCTAGTCTTGTCTAGTCTTGTCTAGTCTTGTCTAGTCTTGTCTAGTCTTGTCTAGTCTTGTCTAGTCTTGTCTAGTCTTGTCTAGTCTTGTCTAGTCTTGTCTAGTCTTGTCTAGTCTTGTCTAGTCTTGTCTAGTCTTGTCTAGTCTTGTCTAGTCTTGTCTAGTCTTGTCTAGTCTTGTCTAGTCTTGTCTAGTCTTGTCTAGTCTTGTCTAGTCTTGTCTAGTCTTGTCTAGTCTTGTCTAGTCTTGTCTAGTCTTGTCTAGTCTTGTCTAGTCTTGTCTAGTCTTGTCTAGTCTTGTCTAGTCTTGTCTAGTCTTGTCTAGTCTTGTCTAGTCTTGTCTAGTCTTGTCTAGTCTTGTCTAGTCTTGTCTAGTCTTGTCTAGTCTTGTCTAGTCTTGTCTAGTCTTGTCTAGTCTTGTCTAGTCTTGTCTAGTCTTGTCTAGTCTTGTCTAGTCTTGTCTAGTCTTGTCTAGTCTTGTCTAGTCTTGTCTAGTCTTGTCTAGTCTTGTCTAGTCTTGTCTAGTCTTGTCTAGTCTTGTCTAGTCTTGTCTAGTCTTGTCTAGTCTTGTCTAGTCTTGTCTAGTCTTGTCTAGTCTTGTCTAGTCTTGTCTAGTCTTGTCTAGTCTTGTCTAGTCTTGTCTAGTCTTGTCTAGTCTTGTCTAGTCTTGTCTAGTCTTGTCTAGTCTTGTCTAGTCTTGTCTAGTCTTGTCTAGTCTTGTCTAGTCTTGTCTAGTCTTGTCTAGTCTTGTCTAGTCTTGTCTAGTCTTGTCTAGTCTTGTCTAGTCTTGTCTAGTCTTGTCTAGTCTTGTCTAGTCTTGTCTAGTCTTGTCTAGTCTTGTCTAGTCTTGTCTAGTCTTGTCTAGTCTTGTCTAGTCTTGTCTAGTCTTGTCTAGTCTTGTCTAGTCTTGTCTAGTCTTGTCTAGTCTTGTCTAGTCTTGTCTAGTCTTGTCTAGTCTTGTCTAGTCTTGTCTAGTCTTGTCTAGTCTTGTCTAGTCTTGTCTAGTCTTGTCTAGTCTTGTCTAGTCTTGTCTAGTCTTGTCTAGTCTTGTCTAGTCTTGTCTAGTCTTGTCTAGTCTTGTCTAGTCTTGTCTAGTCTTGTCTAGTCTTGTCTAGTCTTGTCTAGTCTTGTCTAGTCTTGTCTAGTCTTGTCTAGTCTTGTCTAGTCTTGTCTAGTCTTGTCTAGTCTTGTCTAGTCTTGTCTAGTCTTGTCTAGTCTTGTCTAGTCTTGTCTAGTCTTGTCTAGTCTTGTCTAGTCTTGTCTAGTCTTGTCTAGTCTTGTCTAGTCTTGTCTAGTCTTGTCTAGTCTTGTCTAGTCTTGTCTAGTCTTGTCTAGTCTTGTCTAGTCTTGTCTAGTCTTGTCTAGTCTTGTCTAGTCTTGTCTAGTCTTGTCTAGTCTTGTCTAGTCTTGTCTAGTCTTGTCTAGTCTTGTCTAGTCTTGTCTAGTCTTGTCTAGTCTTGTCTAGTCTTGTCTAGTCTTGTCTAGTCTTGTCTAGTCTTGTCTAGTCTTGTCTAGTCTTGTCTAGTCTTGTCTAGTCTTGTCTAGTCTTGTCTAGTCTTGTCTAGTCTTGTCTAGTCTTGTCTAGTCTTGTCTAGTCTTGTCTAGTCTTGTCTAGTCTTGTCTAGTCTTGTCTAGTCTTGTCTAGTCTTGTCTAGTCTTGTCTAGTCTTGTCTAGTCTTGTCTAGTCTTGTCTAGTCTTGTCTAGTCTTGTCTAGTCTTGTCTAGTCTTGTCTAGTCTTGTCTAGTCTTGTCTAGTCTTGTCTAGTCTTGTCTAGTCTTGTCTAGTCTTGTCTAGTCTTGTCTAGTCTTGTCTAGTCTTGTCTAGTCTTGTCTAGTCTTGTCTAGTCTTGTCTAGTCTTGTCTAGTCTTGTCTAGTCTTGTCTAGTCTTGTCTAGTCTTGTCTAGTCTTGTCTAGTCTTGTCTAGTCTTGTCTAGTCTTGTCTAGTCTTGTCTAGTCTTGTCTAGTCTTGTCTAGTCTTGTCTAGTCTTGTCTAGTCTTGTCTAGTCTTGTCTAGTCTTGTCTAGTCTTGTCTAGTCTTGTCTAGTCTTGTCTAGTCTTGTCTAGTCTTGTCTAGTCTTGTCTAGTCTTGTCTAGTCTTGTCTAGTCTTGTCTAGTCTTGTCTAGTCTTGTCTAGTCTTGTCTAGTCTTGTCTAGTCTTGTCTAGTCTTGTCTAGTCTTGTCTAGTCTTGTCTAGTCTTGTCTAGTCTTGTCTAGTCTTGTCTAGTCTTGTCTAGTCTTGTCTAGTCTTGTCTAGTCTTGTCTAGTCTTGTCTAGTCTTGTCTAGTCTTGTCTAGTCTTGTCTAGTCTTGTCTAGTCTTGTCTAGTCTTGTCTAGTCTTGTCTAGTCTTGTCTAGTCTTGTCTAGTCTTGTCTAGTCTTGTCTAGTCTTGTCTAGTCTTGTCTAGTCTTGTCTAGTCTTGTCTAGTCTTGTCTAGTCTTGTCTAGTCTTGTCTAGTCTTGTCTAGTCTTGTCTAGTCTTGTCTAGTCTTGTCTAGTCTTGTCTAGTCTTGTCTAGTCTTGTCTAGTCTTGTCTAGTCTTGTCTAGTCTTGTCTAGTCTTGTCTAGTTTTGTCTAGTCTTGTCTAGTCTTGTCTAGTCTTGTCTAGTCATGTCTAGTCTAGTCTAGTCTTGTCTAGTCTTGTCCTGTCTAGTCTAGTCTCGTCTAGTCGTGTCTTGTCTTGTCTAGTTTATTTATTCGACTGACAAATCTATAACAAATCTAGTGTTTAAGTAAATATGTAGTTTAGTTCTCATTTCCATAAATAATTTTAATAAAACAGTGGGATTGGATTAATTCTGAAAAACTGTTGTTGATTCAAATGAAAGGAAAAATGAGAACGGAATTAATGCAAACAACAAAGAAAGTGTAACAGAGCGGTATTTGGGTACCGCTGGTGCGGTAATATCTCCTTGAACTCGGCGTTAGAGTCAGTGACTTTAGGCCATCCTCTTACTCTCCACTTCTGTGTAGTATCTGGAAGGCAATACCTTAAGATATACTACAGATAGTACACATTCATGATTTACTCCTCGATGAAAACCAAAACCATAACACAAAAACCAGATTATTTCAAGGACAACCGTCATCTTCATCCTTTTCCTCCTCCTTCTCCTCCGGTTCTCCACAATCTTATTTATTCCCGTCTTTCTTCTCCGCACTCATCAATTCGATCATTTTACACTCTCAAATTTGAATCAGGTTAATTGATATTTGTTCTCGCAGTCCCTTTTTTTACTTGACAACAATTCACACTCTTTTATTTATCAATTATCTTTAAATGTTACAAACATGATCTGCTTCTATCCATTTAATTAATTCACAAAGTTAATTAACTTTTAGTAATTTAGAATTTACCAACAAATTAGGGCACGATTAGATAGACAGATTAGACTAGACAGACAAAACTAGTCAGACAAGACTAGGCAGACTAGACAGACAAGACCTAGACAGACAAGACTAGGCAAACAAGACTAGACAGACAAAACTAGACATACTACAGACAGACAAGACTAGATAGACGAGACTAGACAGACAAGACTAGACAGACAAGACTAGATAGATTAGACTAGACAGACAAGACTAGACAGACAAGAGTAGACAGACAACACTAGACAGACAAGACTAGACAGGCAGGACTAGACAAACAAAACTAGACAGACAAGACTAGACAGACAAGACTAGACAGACAAGATTATGCAGACAAGACTAGACAGATAAGACAAGACTAGATAGTCCAGACTGGACAGGCAAGATTAAACAGACAAGACTAAACAGACAAGACTAGACAGATAAAACTAGACAGGCAAAGCTAGACAGACAGGACTAGAGAGACAGGACTAGATAGACAAGACTAGACAAAGAAGACTAAGCAGCAAGACTAGACAGTCAAAACTAACCTGTCAGAGCTAGACACACAAGACTAGAGAGTCAAAAATACACATTTTAGGTAAGGCAGACAATACAAGACTATACAAACAAAACTAAACAAATTAGACTAGACAGGCGAGACTAAAATTAGACCGACAAGACTAGACATATAGAAGTAGATAGACAAGACTAGACGGACAAGACTAGATCAGACTGGTCGAAACTAGACAAAAGAATGACTGTGTAAGTAAGACTAGCTTAGTAGGAATAGACTAGATTAAATTACAACGTTATATTTATTGTTGGACTAAATGTAAGCTAATATTTGTATTTGAAGTTATAAAAGAAATAAACGCATAAGTTTCTGTGAAATCTGACTCAACAAGTTTACGTGAAAACCAACCACAAAACACAATCATCGGGTTCTGCGAATTCAATTTCAGTTTCGCACAAAATTTTGCAAAAGAAAATAACTAGCATTAATGCAAATGTCTACTAGACCAGAATGGAATAACATTTATCTATATCTCGAACAGTTTAGGCTATTCCTAAATAAAACTTCTCAGTCATCTAAGCTTAGTAGATAAGGACTAATTGTAAATAGATTATAAGTGTGTCTGACTTATTACGATCTTCTTGTTAAGTCTAGAACAGCTTGTGACAAGATATATTTGTTTAAAACACTATTCCAAGTCTAAAAAATAGTTTGCTATAATGAGAATTAAGTCTAAAACTAGGTCTGAATGAGACAAGTCTAAAACGCGTCTTACTGTTAAAGGTGTCAGGACGAACTGAGTCTAGATGCTTCAAACTTACTAATAATAATAATAATTTTTATTGTCACCAAAAGGAACAAATAGCTATCGGCCATAAGGTCTTTCTGCCTATTAGTAATATTTATTTAAAAAAAACTAAGTATACTTATTGTTAGTCTAGAATTATTTTAGTCTAGAATATCTTATTGTCCAGATTCTAGCCTAACCTAGCAATGAGATATGTGTCTAGACTCTGGAATATCTTATTATTAGTCTTCGAATTTATGTTAGTCTAGTTTATCCAGTTGTAACAGTAAACTAGAACATTGTTGTATCAAAGTAATACTTGAAGTAATACTTGAAACAACAATAACAATAAGTGAAACTTATCGAATAAGTCAGACTTATCAAATAACTTATCGAATAAGTAAGACTTAACGAATAAGTAAGACTTATCGAATAAGTGGGACTTATCGATTAAGTGAAACTTATCGAATAATTGAGACTTATCTGAAACTAAGTTTGATAAATCAATCAATAAACTGAGACTTTTTTACCAAGTGTGGTGGATTTGGAACGGTAGCCGAGCAGCCTAGATTAAACAGATTAGACGGAGCAGGAAACATGCTACAGACAGATTAAACGGGTTACAGGAATGAGACGGACTGATAAATTCTACTAAACAAATGAGACTTGTCATGCCAGATGGTAAAAAATAGATTAAATTATATATTTATAAAACACGACGCGAGAGATTTATAACGACACTAATTACTTTCATTATTTATTCCAAATTCATTTATATTTTGCTTTCCTTAAAAAATAGATGCTGTAATCTTCTCCATCTATTCTTGGTTCTGTTCTGTTTAGACTTGTCTTATCTGTCTAGTCTTTTTGTCTACTCTTCCATTTATCTTGCCTTTTAATCTAATCTCATTCGTATTTCGAGGTTTAGTCTGTTTCATCCGCGTCTGTTACTAAAACCTGAACGAGACGACGTTTTTATCTCCGCATCTAATTTGAATACGTAATTGAAATAAAGCAATTTAAAACGAATATCCGGTAACAATGCGAACGCCATAAACCACGCACAATAACAGAGAAGCTTCGATAAAAATCTGAATCGAATTGAAATGTTATCTGGAAAGTACAAACAATGAAACCCTTAACAGTTCTACGCTAGTTGAGTTTGACGAATAATAAGGGAAACTGAAAGGGTTTTTTGGTTTGTCGAGGGCGAGACATGCGGGCTGGGTTTGGCGCGATACTCATCTCGAGACTGTTGCCGGTGTAACGCGGTAGCCTTATGTAAACCGGCGTAACGGCGCAGGTAACCACAGGTAGCCAAAACTTGTAAATTACCGATCGCTTTACAAAACGGTTTACACGACCAACAAGAGGCAAATTAACGTATTAAGTAAAAGAAAAAATAAATGGTGCAGGTTAACACAAACAGTTTATATTGGAATTGTTGCAGTTTTTTTTAAGAAAATGTAAAGCGAAAATTACTCTAAAAAGAGTAAACGGAAAGAACTTTTATGTTAGGATAAATTTCTTAGATTACAGTACTTTAGATTACAGTATAATTTAGGTAAATTTAGGTAAACCTACATAATCTAGATTTGATTAGTTTTTTGGAACTATATAACTCAAGTTATCATGAACTTTGTGTCTGGGGTTAGGATTCTTTTTTAAGTACTATATAGTTATCGACTATTTATCGACTACTACCAATTCTTCTTCTTCTTATCCAAAAGTGAAAAGTCAAAAGTTGGCAAAATGAGAGAATTTGCAAAAGGGCTTTTAACGCCTGCTACCTTTATGGAAAAATAGTGCAAGCCAATATACGTAGCTAATCATCACCTTCTAACATGGCCAAAAAAATGACCTAAGGGTGTCCATGCCTTCTTCTCAGCCAATTTGAGCCTTGGCCTCCCGTAGTTTCCTCCTCCATTCCTCTCTCTCCCGGGCCACTTCCTTCCATCATCCTAGTTAAAGAATTCGTCTGGCGTCCTGGTCTACTTCATGCTCTTATCTTTTTATTGGTCTTCCTATCGGCCTCTTCCTCTGCATTCGGCCGTTCAGGATGCTTTTGGGAATTCTACCATCTGGCATTCTTATAATGTGAACTGCCCACCGGAGGCACTGCAGTTTCACGTATAACGACACTGGTTCGTCTTTAAGAGCCTGATATAATTCCTTGTTGTATCGCCTCCTATATTCTTCATTTTCCCGTAATAGTCCTAGGATCCTTCTTAATATTCTTTTCGGTGAGGATACACACTCCGTAAATGAGTATTGGTCGGATGATTGTTTTGTATACTTCAATGTTGATATGTGTACATTCGCCAATGAGAAATACGCTTTATTTGCCATCATCACTCTGGCTCTAATTTCCGCGTCTTCCAGGCCTTTGCTACTGATTTTTGCGCCCAGATAATTGAAGGTGTTCAACTGTTCCAAGTTGTCTTGTCTTTGTATTCTTGGAGTATCCGTTCTACTTTGCACTCGCGTCTTTGTTTTGTCCATGTTGATTTGGAGGCCGATTGTTGGGGCTGCTGATTTTAGTGCTGTATAAGCTTCCTCCGTGGCTCGTTTTGTGTGTCCCATTATGTCAATATAATCCGCATATGCTGCGAGTTGTACCGATTTGTTTATTAGCGAGTTGTCTCTCCCTATTCCAGGCTTTCTTATTACATGCTCCAGGGCGAGGTTGAACAGCGTCGGTGCCAACCCATCGCCTTGTTTCAGCCCTTGTCCACGTAAAGATTTCCGAAAAATTTCCCTGCACTCGCACCTGTGCGGTACATTCTGACATGGTGAGTTGGACAAATCTTACCAGCTTTTCTGGTATGCCCAGTTCTGTCAGTATCACGTACAGCTCGTCTCTGTTTATGGAGCCGTATGCTTGTTTAAAATCGACGAACATATTGTATACGTCGACATTGTGTTCCCAGGCTTTGCTGAGAGTACATTTGACGTTGTGTATTTGGTCTACTGTCGATCTTCCAGGTCTAAAATCTGCTTGGTACTCTCCTATTATATTTGAGGTAAAATGCTTAAGTCTTTTGTTAATTATGGTCGTGAATATTTTGTATCCGTTGCACACCAGTGGTATTCCTCTGTGGTCTGAGCATGTCATCCTATCGCCTTTCTTGTATATCGGGAATATTATGCTCTCGTTCCATTCTTGCGAGATATGTTCCCTCTTCCATATTTACATTAGGAGTAGGTTTTCGCCGCCCTGTTTCAGTATTTCGCTTTGTATTTCGTCGATGCCTGGAGATTTGTTAGCCTTTAGCGTGTTGATTGCTGTTACTACTTCTGCTATAGTTTGTACCATCGTCTGTTCACTGTCTTCCTCCATTGGCAGTAGCTCTGCTTATTTTAATGGTGTTACTGGAGCTATAGTTTGCGGTCTACTATCCGTAGTGCTCGAATTTAGCAACTTTTCGAAGTACGTTTTCCACATGTTTCCAAGATCACTTATGATTTTTCCCGTTTCGTCTATGCATAAACTTGTTTGGGGTTTGAAACCCTCTCTTCTCTGTTTCAGGTATTTGTACGCATCTCTAGCATCGTCTGCTCGAAAATCTTTTTCCATATTTAGAATTTGATCGTTTTCGAATTTGCGCTTCGCTTGTCTGCAGAGTTTATCCAATTTTGGTCGTGCTAGTTTGAATGCCTCCCTTCGTTCTCTTGTTTCTATTTAAAGCATATTGGGCGTTGTTTTTTTGTTGAACGCTTTCTCTAAATTCATCGTCATAACACTCAGGTCTCTTTTGCCTATTCTGTCTAATTCCTAGCACTTCATGTGCCTAGTTTTTTACTATGTTCTTCACCGTGTACCACATACACTCAATATATCTTCCTTCCTCTACATTATATTTGTTATTCTTTAATCTATGCCCGTTTTTAGTTTGTGCTTGTTTGCATCTATTCGTAATACCTCGATATTTAGCCTCTCTGATTTGGCATCGATATTTAATGCGTACTAGTGAGTGGTCTGAGCCACAATAGGCCCCTCTCTGTGTTCTTACGTTTAGTATATTTGTGGCCCATCGTCTGTTAATTGACACATGGTCAATTTGATTTTTTGTGTTGCCATCTGGGGAGCTCAATGTTCCCATGTGTATGTCTCGATGTGGAAACAGAGTTGAGCTAATTACCATGTTGCTGCCTTTTGCGAAGTCTATTAACAGCTCTCCATTGTTGGTTAATTTATGCAGACTATGCATTCCAGTTGTCCCTCTATGCTCTATTTCTGTTCCGATTTTGGCGTTAATATCCCTTTAAATAATTTTAACGTCACTAGATGGCGAAGAGTCATAAACTCTTTCTAGCTCATGATGGAAACTTATCTTTGGGTCATCGTCTTGCTCCTCCACGGGGCAATGTACATTGATGATCGTTGCATTCGTGTGACGTATATGGATTTGTAGCTTACATATTCTTTCATTGACAGGTTGGAAGTCAATGATTGTTGGTTTCATAGCTTTGTCTATGATGAGTGCTACTCTCAGTTCTTTGTTCCCATCTGTTTTTTTCACTATAACGTATCGTATATAATTTGTAGTCTCTGATACCTTTACCTATCCATCTGGTTTCTTGGACGGCTGAAATTGCTAGGTCGTATTTGTTGATTTCTTCTACGAGCGCTCTTTGTCCTCCTGTTTTGTTGAGCGTTCGTACATTCTAGGTTTAAAAAGAAAATTCTTTGTTCCTTGCTAATGTTGTTGTTTTAGGTTATGGTTGGTTCTCTTCCGAGGCGTTGTTAAGGGTTTCGTGGTGTTTTTGTTTCTCCAGGGACGGGTTACTGGCCCACCGGCCAACCCTCCTCTTTTACCTGGGCTTGGGACCGGCTGCGTCGGAGGATTAGCTACTTAATCCACCAATCCTCCTCAGCAGGCAGAGTTAGTGTCCATGTCTAGTTAGTCATTTTTACCAATTTTTTACTTTTGTCGGTACACTCAGTGTTAAGCACTGTACTAGTCGACGTCAGCGTCCTTAGCATGTACTTATGGTTTGCATTTCTGCAGTATCTTCATTAGTCGTCAAATGTAAATATGCTTGATTTATATCTATTGTGCAAAAGTATTTTCCACCACTTAATTTTGAAAATATTTCTTTAATTCTTGGTATAAGGTAGTTATCATTCTCCAGATTTATATTCAATGTTGCTCTATAATCAGCACATAAGCGTACCTTTCCATTTTGTTTGATTACAGGTGTATCCCACTGTGAATATGTGACTTTTTCTAATATTCCTGTAACTTCTAATCTGTCAATCTCATTCTCCACTTGGGTTTTTAGTGCGAATGATACTAGACGTGGTTTCAAGAATATGGGTACTGCTCCCTCTTTTAATTTGAATGTAGCTTGATAATCATTTATTTTCTCAATCTCTTCTGAAAATAACTCTTTATATTCTTTAAGTATTTGTGATGAGACTCTCCAGGTCTCACAACTGTAGAGTAAGACTGATTTTACGCTTGCGTTGGAGATGTTCAGCTTGGTACGCCTCGAGATGTTATAATAAGCATAAGCATGGCGAGCTTTGTTGATTCGAGTCGTTATGTCCTCCTCGGAACCAGGTAGCTAAACTCTTCAACTTCGTCGATGATTATCGCGTGTCCGTCAATATCAATTGAAAGAGGTTTCGATTCGTATTACTTTCGTTTTGCTCATGTTCACCTTCAGCCCGACCCTTTTGCATAGACGATCAGTCTTTCCAGTTTTAACTGCAGGATGGGGAGTGTGCTTGTCATCAGGCAGATGTCATCAGCATAGTCGAGATAGTTGAGCCATTGGAATAGACGCCATTGTATTCCAAGTGATGCCTCGATGTTGGTTTGCACCATCACACCATCCAGTACGATCAGAAAATGCAAAGGTGACAGGAGACATCCTTGATGTAATCCTCTGGTGATGTTGAATTTAGGGTTATGTTTGCCCTTGACCAGAACAATGCAGGCGGTGTCCCTGTAGAGCTCACGGATTAGTTGGGCCGTTGGAATGGAGCCATTGTAATCCATTTGATGCCTCGATGTTGGTTTGCATCATCACTTAATGCTCAAGGCCTTGACAGCCTCGTGCGAAGTGTTGTCAAAGGCTCCTTGTATATCCAAGAAGGCACATATCGCTAATTCGTTTGTCTCTAGTGCTGTTTCTATTTCATTCGTCAGCTGATACGGGGCAGTCTCTGAGGATTTCCCCTGATATGTATGCATGCTGACAGTTGTGTAGTGGTGCACCTACCAGCATTGTTGTCCTAAGATAATTTGCAATTACCTTCTCCATTGTCCTTAACATGAAAGATGTAAGACTAATGGGTCTAAATGACTTAGGTTGAGTGGTGTCTTTTTTCCTACCTTTGGTATGAATACCACCTTAGCCCTTCTCCATATCGCCGGTATGTAACGAGTACAAAACTGCTTATAAAGATTTTTAGAAGATACGGTATTAATTCTCTCTGTCTCCCTTTTGTAGGAAGGCGGGAACTAATCTGTCCTTTAACCTGGAATGGCTGGAAAATGCCGATAGCCCAATTGATTCAGTTTTCCATGCAGATGGACGCGGCCCTCTTCCAGTTAGCCCGACTTGGTCTTCCTGGTTGCATAAAGCATTCGGATTCATTGTATTTTTTTCTAGGAATGTAAGTTTCCCTTTGAAATCACTAATAGAACTGTGCACTCAACAGGAACTCCGAATCAATAACACGTTCTTTCCATACAAAGCCCAACAAAAAATACCGTTTGCAAAAACCAGCGGACAGCACTCCACGATAGATTATACAATAACGAATCGGAAGATTCATCCAACGCAGGTGATTGATGTTAAAATATTGAACTCAATAAACGTCAATACCGACCACAGCTTACTCATGGCCAAGATAAGTATCAAGACAAAACACATAATTAAGCCAACTAATGAATCAAAAATAAGTATAGAATGCATATATGCAACGAGTCAACACAACAACTTTACCAGAAGAGACTCTTTGAAGAAATAAGAGCACAGCCAGTGCGGAACGATCAAGATTTGAATCAAAACTGGACAACACTAAAACAAAACATCGAGGAAGCGGCCAAAGAGGCCCTGGGGACGAGAACCACCAGATCAAAGACAAAGACCAGTAACACGTCGTGGTTCCGCCAACAAGTCAAAACTAAATGCAATGAGCTGAAAGCAGCATACCTTGAATATAAGAACAAACAAAAAGAAGAAGCATTCCAAACCTTCAAGAACATAAGAAATTAAACGAAGAGCTTGGTAAGGAAAACCAAGGAAGAATATTTGCAGCGCTTCACAAAATCAATGTAGCGAGAACTAACAGATAAGAACCCGATACAAGCAGAATCACGGCACAAATACCTCACAGAGCTGTCCAAAGAAACGGGAAACATTGAACCAGGAAACCAGGAAACACAAACCACAGAACGCCGACGCACCGCTGATGGGTATGAGATGGGCTGAGAGTGGAAGTCAGAAACAGCATCACAGGAACTGACGTTACGGCAGCCCTAAAAAAAATCAAAAACCGGAAGAGTCCGGGCCTGGACGGAATAAATAATGAATTCCTAAAGTATGGAGGCGACACCCTAGAACACGAATTAACAATGCTATTTAGTAAAATACCGAGCGAAAGTAAAATCCCAGACGACTGGAGAATAAGCACATCGATAGTACGGTTAAAACCGACCCGGCCAACTACAGAGCCATCATCCTCTTAAGCAGCACCTTGAAACTGCTGACTGAAACTAAAACATCATAACAGATAAGATCAATACATCGACACAATTAGCCGAAGAACATCAATGCTTTAGATCTGGAGGGTCCTGCAACAATGCCGTATTCGCAATAAGACAGATAGTTAAAAGTTGATACAATACAACCGGCTCGCTTATATATGTTTTGTAGACCTAGAGAAAACTAATAGAGGACATATATTCATCGAACTCAGTACGAGCAAGTGTTAATAACCAAACCACGGCGGCAATACCAGTAGAACAGCGCATAAGCCAAGGCGACTCCTTGAGCCCAACCCTGTTTAATATAATTTTTGACGAAAACATAAAAAATAAACAGCCAAGGTAAGTATACATTCAACAAGTGGTACCCAATGGGCACTAAAGACATTTCAATTATCTGCTACGCAGACGATGCAGCGATCATCGCCGACAGTGAGGACAACCTCCAAAAACTGCCACACACATTTAATTAGACAGCCAAACAATTTAACATGGCCATATCAGCACATAAAACGAAAAGCATGACAACTTCAAAAATCTCAATACGATGTAAATTAGAGGTAGATGGCCAAATCATTCAACAAGTGATGAAATTCAACTACCTGGGTGTCAAGATATCGGCTTTTTTCAATAGAAGCAGACGTCAGACTGCAAGCCATGAAAGCATCAAGAATGATGCCTGAACGGGGTCATTTTTGAAAACAAATACCTAAACACTCACACGAAATCACACATCTGCAAGACTATAATCAGACCAATAGCCACAACTACAGCAGGAACTCTCCCTGTGACAACAACAACAACACAAAGAATACTGGAGAGCGTGGAAATGTCGGTGATACGAAAGATCAACAATAAAACCTTAGTGGACAGGATGAGGAGCATGTAGCTAAGGCAAATCTGCGACGTACAACCCGTAAACGACTGGGTAGAAAAACGAAAAGAGATGTGGCGCAGCCACGTTGACCGGATGGACAACACCGAATAGCATGGGATAATTCGCCAAGCGGCAGAAGAAGCCCAAAGGGACCCAGAAATCGGTGGAGTGACAATAGGTCCCACCTTCACTGACCATAGTGATGGATGAACAGGCAGGCCTGCCTATAATGAGAGAAAGAAGAAGCAGATCGATACAATTGTTAGCAGTTCTATTCTAACAGAAATATCTTCGAAAAAAATTTGAATAAATCTACATAGCTGTACGGTATTAGTGAGATCCATTGATTCATCAAATTGTGACAATAGACACCTGCATTTATAAACTTTTTCTTTCAGAATTGTGGGGCGGGCATCAGACATGTGCACGAATCAGATAGGCGGGCGATTAGGAATTGTTACGACGCTTTGGCCACTCCTGATATATAGATAACTGATCGATAGATAACTTATACCTAAATATTTGATAATTTTATAGTTCGGTAAAACTAGACATTTTTTGTCTTAGTACTTAACCTATTTATGTTTCAATATATTCATATATATATATATATATATATATATATATATATATATATATATATATATATATATATATATATATATATATGTATATATGTATATATGTATATTATATATATATATATATATATATATATAGAGTATATATATATAGAGTATATGCAGAGTTTTCTCGTCGTACTTTGGGGATCGTTTTGCTACCAAATAAAAATAATTCAGTCAAAATATGAGCTCTTTATCTCAAGACGTTATCGAGATATAAAAAAAAAATAGTTTTTCAATTTTATTTTTTTCCCAGAGCAAAATTGAAATCTAATAAGCGCCGATTTCCAAATACTTACGAGTAAAAGGAATGAAAAAAACTTTTGTTATGTTTCCCAGATGGAAAGCCGATTTTTAAGGAAATAAATTAAACGTGTCAACATAAAAAAAGTGTCTAAAAAGTTATCCGCCAAAATTTTGTCAGTAAATGTCTTCCGTACTCCTTGATACTCCTTGATACTCAATACTGATGTTTTTTTTCAATTTATTTGATGTGGTGGAACAATGTGAAAAAAATTAAAAACGATTTTTTTTAATCGCTAATCTAATATTCCAATGAACTAATATTTTATTATTGCTGAAAAAATACTTAAAAACGGGGAATTAGAACGCTACGATATCTTCCATTTTTGGTTTGTCCCGTGAACAAATGGTATGTGACTACTGTGATGAAGCGATGAACTCATTTGAAAAAGACATTGAATTTTGGAATTTACTGTCACTAGAGAAACTTTACTTTCTAATGCTTCAAACATAGCTAGAATATTATTTGAACTGAAACATAACGAACAGGTATTTATTTGTGATGGAACAAATATTCGCCATCAAAAAGTACAAATAATGAATACCAGAAAAAATCATATTCTGGTCAAAAAAAGTACATCTGTGCAAACCATTTACAATATGTGCTACAAATGGTTTGGTTATAGATATGCTTGGGCCTTACACAGCTAATATGAACGATGCTGAAATTATGAAAATCATCTAGAGCAGGGCTTCTTAAACTATGGGTCACGACCCCAAATGGGGTCGCGAGATTTTAATGTAAAATTTAAATTTAAATTCATAAATTCATTTGTGAGTTTGAAAATGGCAGGCTTCTGAGACAACGATTCATCAACACTAACTGTAGTTAAAGTTGGCAACCCTAGAGACAACGAGCCAGGGGGGGGGGGGGAGGTTTGGGGGGTTCAAATTCATTTTTGGCCAATGGATAAATGGCTGAACTTAAGTAACAAAGGTAATGTTGCAGAAGACAATGCTACAAAGTCTTCATAGGCAGGATTTATTATTGACAGACAGGCATCTAATGTGCGAAAAAGAAAATATAACGGGTCTTTTCTTCAATTTGTCTTTACATTCAAAATTTGAAATGGTAAAACAACCTATTTGTTTGATCTTAGACGACACTGTCGCGAATAGAATTTCTGAAATTAACAAGGATCAATTGGTGCAACTTATCACAATTAGTGCAAATTAAAGAAAGCCCAAAATTTGCAATTCAGTTGGACGAAACAACTGATATTACTAAATTAGCTCAGTTGTTAGTATATGTCAGGTATGTCTATAAAGAAAACGTCTAGGAAGAATTGTTATCTTGTCGTCCTTTCAAAGTTCATACTATAGGGAAAGACATATATTGTAAAGTTGACGAATTTTTAAGAGCTGAAGGGTTAGAATAAACAAATTGCTGCGGAGTATGAATGGATGGTGCAAAAGCGATGACGGGCGAAAATATTGGTTTTAAATCATTTTTTCAAGCTGCTCATTATGATTATATAACTTTTACTCACTGCCTTATTCATCGGAGGGCCCTCGCAGCAAAACAATAGCACCAGAATTGAACGATGTGCTTCAGGATGCTATTAAGATTATAAATTTTATCAAGAGCAATGCTCTTAACAGCCGCTTATTTTCAAATCTCTGTAAGGATACGGATTCCCACTATACAAATTCATTATTACATGCAGAAATAAGATGGATATCAATAGGTCAAAGTTTAAGAAGATTATTGTTATTAAAGAACTAAATCGAAATATGTGATCTTGCTACTTTTTTTCAAAATGACCTGTGGCTATTCAAGCTGTGTTATCTATCAGATATTTTCGAGGAATTAAACGATCTAAACTTGTCTCTTCAAGGAAAAAATAGTAATATATTTACTTCGAATGATAAAATTGGAAGTTTTATTAAAAATATCAACATTTGGAAAAGTAGGGTAGAAATGAATTCGTTCTAAATGTTTTCCAGTATCGACAATTTTATATCCGAGAAAAATCATTGCAAAACTTTTATCGCAAAAAATATTATAGGTCACTTAAAAGCGCTAGAAACACAGTTTCGTAAATATTTTACATCCAATATTGATTTTAAAAAGTTATCTTGGATTCAAAAACCATTTTTGATTGTCATTGATGAGATTGATCACCTGCCATATAAAGCGCAATAAGAATTTGCTGAGCTTTCGAGTGACTCAAACCTAAAACTAGACTCTGGATCGGAGCTAGAATTGAATTTCCCACAATCTCTGATATGGCAATAAATATTCTTCTGCCTTTCAACACCACATATTTATGTGAAATTACTTTCAGCTTTAACATACATCAAATCCCAATATCGTTCATCGCTAAAAAATATTGAAGAGATTTTACGTCCAGCAGTGTCAAATATTACACCAAGATTTAGTTTGTTATGCAGTAAAAAACAAGCACATCCCTCTCATTAATTTTCCTTTAATTTTTTATATATTTAAACAATTAACGGCCGCGCTCGAATATATTCGAAAGGACCAAGACTCGGAATATATATATCATTATTGCAAAAATGCTGTTTTAATGAAAAATAGGTATATAATTTTCGAAACTATAATAAATACATTTTTACATCTTTATGTGCAATTTTGAATTTTTGTATCTTTCTAAACAAATTCTAAAATTATATTGTTACCTAATCAATAAGTCACGATAAAAAAAATGGGGTCGCGAAAAAAATCACAATCGTAAATGGGGTCGCGAATGAAAAAAGTTTAAGAAGCCCTGATCTAGAGCAATCCTAGTGGTCTCATTAAGTTACAAAAAAAGATGATATTATCGTAGTAGATCGAGGTGTTCGTGATATAACAGAATATTTAGAACATCTAGAATTCAAAGTGTTAATGCCGGCTTTTAAAGGAAAACAAAATCAGCTTACTACAGTAAGTTTCAGTAAGAGTCAAATCAATCCCGTTTTGTTACCAATGTGCGTTTGTGTAGTTAAAGCAGTTCATGGTAATATCAAGCAAAAGTTCAAGCTTTTTGACGAGTTTCCTCTTTTCTACACAATGAATTTGGTACGAGACTTAATTCAGATATTGAGCTTTCAGAAGAAATTATTGTTGCCATAAATTAAAAAAAAGATCAAGATAATACTTTGGCTTCGGAAGTAGAGACAAATCGTTGGGTAACACGAAAAGTTCCGTTTATAACCATTAGATCAAACGATTTAACAGATTTTTCAGAGTTAAAGGAACAACAACTTGAAATTTTGTTCCCAGGGTCATATCAAATGTCTCAAGCTGTATCGTATTTAGCCGAGATGATGAATGAAGACGAAACAGTAAAACTTCAGCTTGTTAAAATCATACCTAACATTAAAAAATTAAAAGTGAGATCTCGGCATATTACTACAAAAGTATACCGTTTCATTGATTATAAGTCAGACAAGAATGAAATCTCTGTACTAAGGCTAATGGAAGGCGTACTATTGGTTGTTGCTTAATATTTGCTAAATGTGACTAAAATAAACGATATTTGGCTCCCACGCTTGCTATTTGGCTAATATAATAAGACCTGCCGAAATATTAAATCGTCTGTTTATAGAAATAAATGTTAACGTTGTAGTAAATAAGGACATGTTTTTTAATTTTTTTCACGTTCCACCACATCAAAAAAATTAAAAAAAATCCTGAGTATAAAGGAGTAGGTACAGGAGACATTTTCTGAAAAAATTTGACGGATGACACTTTCCAAAAATACTGTCAAACAAATTATTTTAGTTTTATTTCTTTTCTTAAAAATCGGCTTTCCGATCTTATGAAACATAACAATAGTGTTTCCTCATGCCTTTTACCCGGAAGAGTATTCGGAAAAAAATGTTATTACTGCGCTTATTAAATTTCAATTTTACTATGGGATAAAAATAAAATCGAATAGTTTTTTTTTTAATCTCGTTAACGGCTTGAGATAAAGAGCTCAAATTTTGTCCGAATTATTTTTAATTGGTACCAAAAGGATCCCCAAAGTACGAAGAGAAAAAACAAATTCAATACATATATCTGGCTATACCCTTTAATAAAGAAATGCATATTCATAATTCATAATAAATAATTATGAATAAATATTTTAAAATATTGTAAAGAAACCATGAAAATATTTCGTAAAAAAGAAAACAAATCACAAGGAAAAATAGCAAATTTAATTTATATTCGAATTAAGATTTGATCTTTCTATGTGGGCACAGAGATTGTATAGCTCTTGGATGCACCACTCCCACTTGGCGTGTTTCAGAGAGTTTCTTGGACTCGTGACACTTGACTCGTAAAGCACTCACATAAAGCTTTCATGTAAATGCAAAAACACAAAATATTAATTAGTAAATAAATTAAATTATAATTGCAATTCTGACAAGAAATTGACGTCTGTAAAAATGAGACTACAACTGTTTGCTGTCTAGCCTTATTTAGATTTGCTAGCTCTTGTTTACATCTTATCGTCATATCTTGTTTTGTCTGCTGTTTTCTGATCTTGTCTTATATTGCCTGCTCTTGTCCGATTTTGACTGATCTTTGTCTAAGCTAGGCTGGTCTTGCTTGACCTGGTCTGATCTTGTCTCATCTTGTCTGATCTTGTCTGACTTTTTCTGATCTTGCTGATATTGTCTGATAAGTTTGTCGATTTTGTCGAATTTTTGTCGGACTTTTTCAGATCTTGTCAGTTCTTGTCTGATCCTATTTAATTGTCTACTCTTGTGTGATCTTATCTGATATAGTCTGATCTTGTCAGTTCTTGTATGATCTTATCTACTCTTATCTGATCCCCTCTAATCTTGTCTGATCTTAACTGATCCTGTTTGATCTTGTCTGATTTTATCTGAGCCTGTTTGATCCCGTCTGATATTGTAATATATTGTCTGAACTACTCTGATCTTGTCTGATCATTCCTGATTAAGTTTGATCTCGTCTGAGTTTTTCTAATCTTCATCGGTGCTTTTTTTTCGGGACGAGAAGAAATGCATTAGTGCTCACACGTGGCCCTCGTTCCCCAGTAGTGCTCTCCCAGTAGTGTGCCGCTCTCTATACTCGGACCGGTGAGAGGTACGAGGGGTAAGGGACGCGCCGAGGTACACGTAGATTGGTTTGAGTTAAGAAATATGCGTCAGTTTTTTAAATACGGACTACCAAACACCGCGCACTCGAAATAAAGTGGGGATATGGTCGGAACAATGCTAAACTCGTCGAGACGAAATTTATTCTCTCGCCGGTACGATTATAGTTGTTCTTGGACAGCATACCCACTAAAACCTCTCCTCTAGTTCTTAACTTCACTCCGGAACGATCTAGTCAGTCCTTGTCTTATCTTATCTGCTCTTGTCTGATTTCCTCTAATCTTATTTGATCTTATCTGATCTTGTCCCATCTTGTCTGATTTTGTCTCATCTTGTCTGATTTTGTCTAATCTTATCAAATCTTGTCTGATCTTGTCTGACTTTGTCTGACCTCTGATATTGTATGATCTTCTCTAATTTTGTTTGATCTTGTCGAATCTCGTCTGATCTTTTCATGATCTTGTCTGATCTTATCTAATCTTGTCTGAACTTGTTTAATCTTGTGTCATGTTGTCTGGTCTTTTGGATTTATGGAAATATGAGAAAACTTGAAAATAACAAATTCTAAATTTGGATTTATGTTCGAATTTCCTGGATAAAGCGACAGCTGAAAGTTTGTTACTACTGAATAGAATGCCTATTTATAGGCAGCAATTTATGTGGACGTAATAGGAGATTTCGCATGCGAAAATCCCTAATAGGCAACGCCGATACGTCCAACCCGTTGTCGGCAAACTTGAGGATTCTTCAAAAGGATTCATAGGTTTCTTTTCATAAATGGCAACAATACAAATCAAAACCGAATCGATTAACAACAAAAACACGGAATTACAAGACAATAAATAGCCGCTGGATTATCATTACCTCTTAATGTAGCAGACCACGCAATTTTTACATTAAGAAACTAATCTTGTTTCAGACATTTAAACTAGTTTATTCCGTTTAAAAAATCAATCCTTTCATTGCTGTTTTATTAAGGTATTCTTATTGATTTATCGGTGGACGAGGGAGAGAAATCGTGAAATCGATTTCACGATTTCCCACAGGTCGGTCGAGCGTGTCCGTCCTGTCACTCAGCACCGCAATCAAAACGCAACCGACACGAATTTCCGTAATGGCAGAATTGCACTTTCCGCACGCCAAAATATTCGCAATCACTTACACAAACCGCAAACGCCATTCCAATTTAAATCGATTTATTCAGTCAATTGTGCAAGAGAACGGATCAAACAATGTCGGGCAAATGTCTGAAATGTTTGATAAATGTTTCAAATGTCTCAAATATTTTAAATGGGTGATCTAGTCCAGGGGTCGGCAACCCGCGGCCCGCGAAACGCATCCGGTTCTTTTATCTACGTTGGGCGGCTCTCCAGCCCGTCCAAAATATATATTTTAAATTTATTGTAACAAATTAAAATATAATTTATTAAAGTGAAGAAAATTCACTCCAAATGATGACACCAAAGCTATTTTCTGATTTAAAATCATCGCCTGTATTTACTTCGAGTCATAAACAAAGACACAAACGAGTCTTAAAGTGCACAAAAGCCTTTCAAGCACGTGTTTCATACAATCTACAAAAATAATTGTTTCTTACCGATAATAGTGAAAAATTGTCAGAATTGAAAGACAAAATACTTCAAACTACTGACACAATAAGGTTAGAACATTCAGTGCCTCCGTGGAAGAACATGTGAACTTGTAAAAATGCACAGTGAGGGCAACACTATTTGGTCGTTGTCGATGTAGTCTAGGTTTAATCTAGATTAGATTATGGTTAGGTTAGGTTATACTTACTTATGTATATTTATTACCTCTACAGGTTTATAAATGGATTCCAAAATTTTATACATAAAACAATACATATATATATAAATAAAAAAGAAACAAAAAGAAACGTATGCTAATAAAACTAAATAAATCACTAAAAACCTAAACTTGCTATTCCAATTCAGCTCTTGAGATCCTTTTCTGTAGTTCCCCCATGGATCTGTTCTGGGACCGATATTGTTTCTTATAGTGATGAATTCCGTTGTTGAGTGGATTGTCGGCTTCCCTCTCCACATATTGCTCTTCTTCTCTCCTCAACTTTCTTCATCCAATCTATCCCTCTTCCATCCTCGTTTAAAACCTCTTCTCTACCCTCGTCCCTTTCTCTCATTTCTGAACATTCGTTCAGACAGTGTTCTATTGTCTCCTTGTTTTCTCCACACATCCTGCATACTCTATTCCTATCCTCCATCCAAAATTTATTATCTCTCTCTTCATTTCCACATCTGAATCTTGCAATTGTCACTCTCTCTTTTCTACTTTCTCTTCCTAGGTACTTTGGCAGTTCTTCCGTTATTATTTTTTCATATTTCCCATTGTACCTAGACTCCCTAATTCTTGCTCTCCTTTCTTGCTTTTGCACATCTCTATCTCTCTGACCAATTCCTCTGTCATTACTCTACCTCTCTCTCGCATTCTTTCTATCTCCGCTCCTGCATACCCGTTTCTTTCTAGATATGCTTCCCTCTCTTTCCACACCCCCTTTCCTATTACTTTTCTTTTTTCTTTGAGGCACTCTTGCAGAATTCTGCACTCTCCTCTCTCTATCACCCTCTCCTCAAAACTTATTGCTCTCTTTCCTGCTTCTTTTCTTATTCCATCTCTCTTTGTTTCCTCCATCACTATATACCCCGGGGTCTCTCTACCTAGTCCTAGCACCCATTTCAAATATTTTTCTTGCACCCTTTCCAGTCCTTCTTGCTCTCTCCACCCCCATATTTCCGCTCCATACATCATCACACTTTTCACCAGGCTATCAAACATCATCACCCTCCTTCTATAGTCGTGTCCAAGTTTTCTCTCTCCTATTCCCCATACCACTCCTAGTATTTTATTGGCTTTCTTTACTAACTCTCTCACGTGTGCTGTTTCAGTATTTCTCTCATTAAACACGTACCCTAGGTATTTAAATTCTTTTACTTCTTCAATTTTCTCCTTCTCCCATCTCCACTCAATTACTCTTCTCCTGCCACCCCCTTTTCTAAACACCATCATCTTGGACTTCTCCACATTCACTGTCAGCTTTTTCCTCCTCATATATTTCTCCATGTTTCTTATCATTTCTTTCATCCCTTTCTCGTCTCTCGCTAGCACCACCAAATCATCCGCGTAAGCTAGGGACCACACTTTTTCTTTGCCCACCACGACCCCACCCGTCTGCGCCTTGCTGAACATCTCCTCTATGTCTCCAATAAATGCTGCAAACAGGCTGGGGCTTAGTGGGCAGCCTTGTCTCACTCCCTTATGCGTATTAAAACCTTCGCTCACCCTTTCCCCAACTCTCACTCTACTTATTGTTTCTTCATAAATCTCTTCTAATTTTGCTATCAGATGTTCCTTTATCCTCTTCTTTCTCAGGCATTCCCACAGTGCCTCTCTTGCTACATTATCAAAGGCCGCCTTCAGGTCCACAAATAATGCATACATCCTGCCGCCCTTCTTTTTTATCTCATTCCCTACTATGTGATTCAAGATGTATACATTATCCATGGTCCCTCTCCCTTTCCTAAATCCCGCCTGTCCGTCTGGTATCACACCTCGCTCCTTCAATTCCTTCGTCAATCTCTCTTCTACAATCATTGCCTATATCTTATATGCTGTATTGAGCATGGTGATCCCCCTGTAATTGCTTGCTGTTTCCCTTTCTCCTTTCTTATATATGGGGCATATTATCCCCTCTTTCCACTCCTGTGGGAAGCCCTCTCCCTTCCACACTCCATTCATTATCTCCAACAGCCTGTCAGCTTCCCTTTCAGTTCCATATATCCACGATTCATTCTGTATACCGTCCCTCCCCGGTGCCTTTTTCTTTTTCAGTTTACTCAGTTGTTGTTCTAATTCTTCTCTTGTTATCTCTTCTATTTCTCCCACCCTGTGTTGACTCTTTTTCTTTTCCTGTCTGATTTCGTCACCACCCAGCAGCTGACTGAAGTACTTTCTCCATTCCTCCATAGTAATTCTATTACTCACTCTTTCTACTTTTTTCTTTCTTTCCCTATTTATGTATTTCCATACCTCTTCTTCCGTCTTTATGCCTTTCATCTTTAGTTCTTCTTCCATCCATTTCATTTGCTTCTTCTCCTTGCATACTAATTTGTACCTCTTGCGTGCTCTCTTGTAATCCTCATTACTTGCTTTTCCTCTTTTCCAATTTCTTAATTTCTTTCTTACTGATTGCTTCCCTTCCCTGCATTCTTTATCCCACCACTCGTTTTTCCAAGCCCCCACCTTCACTCTTGTCTCTATCACTTTTTTTTCTGTTTCATTTTTTACGTGATCACCCAGTTCTTTCACTTTTTCGTTTATCCCTTCCTCTTCGTATCTAGCCTCCCTAAGTCTTGTTCTATAATTTTCTATTGCTTCTTCCGTCCAGATATTCTTCACAATTTTTCTTCTAACATCCTTCTCACTTCTTCTATTTTTCTCTCTTCCTTTTGTCTTCACTTCCAATGGCATATGATCCGACTCGACTCTTTCTCCCACCTTGAATTGTTCTATTTCATCCCATGCTTCTTCATTCACCATAACATAGTCAATAACTGTCTCCCCTCTTGGTCCGATATATGTGTACTCTCCTTTCTCATCTCCTTAGAGTTAGGTTAGGTTATATTAGAGCCAGATAAATCCAGAATGAGAGGCCGAGACTTCTTGATACAAAATATGAAAAATGGATTCAATTTTAATAATCGTCAGAAAATTTATTTTCACTACGTCTATGTTTTTTGTTTAGTGACGCGAGTTGTATTCATAGTAACAACAAAAGGAAATCGTTTAATAATGAAACTCCATTTAATTTAGATTGGACTTTTACGCACGATTTGGATACTTTTACACACGATTATAATAATGGCATCGAGCGCTGGATTTACATTAGAGGCACTCAGGGCTAGTTAGAAAATGTTTTTTTTTATCTTCCAAAAAATGAATAATTAAAAGAAATTAACTAGTAATTTAAGCAATTTTATAATATGATTATTAATTTTATCTTAAGTTGAGCGGGTCTCAATATCGAAAGCGCGCTTTGGACAAAAGTAAAAAGGAGAAAGAAGTTTTGTGTAAAACTCTCAAGCTAGATGTGTTTTTCGCAAAAAAGGAAAGTTTGTTACATTGAAATCATCTGTTACTCTCTCAAGGTAACGAAAAAACACAGACTGTGTCCACGAGTAATAGTACATACATTATCACTTCTTCGCTGTCACCAAATTTTAATCATGAAGATGAACTTCCAGCTACAATTCCAATGAAGAATATGGAAGAGGTTGTGCCTAAAGATTCAGAAAATGTAATAACTGATGATCCGAGAGAATGGGTTATGAACGACTTTACCAGAGATACTCTACCGATATTTCTGTGATAGAACATCACGATGGTTATCAGAATCACTATTTTTCAGACAACTTCTTAATGGTGAAAAGGTTCCACGTCCTTGGCTTATTTACTCTGTAAAGAATCTCTATTATGTGCAGTTTGCCTTATTTTCGATGCAGACTGTCGTTTAATGGCAGGATTGGCGGAACGGCTTTAACGATTGGAAACATGCAGGCGTTCATGTTACTGAGCATGAAAACCCCAATACTCATAAAAAAGTATGTTAACTCTCAAGCAAAGATCAGATACTAACAATAGAATAGATCCTGAATTAGTCGTTCAAATAGAGACGGAAATCTCGTATTGGAGAAACGTTTTGAGAAGAATAGATGCTGCTACTAAGGCTTTAGCTTCACGAGGGCTTCCATTTCGAGAAAGTGATGAGAAATTTGCCTAGCCAAATAATGGTAAATTTCTGATGCTTATTGAATTTCTTGCTTCTTTCGACCTCTTTTTAGAAGAACATATTAAAAAATTTGGAAACAAAGGATCTGGTAGCACGAGCTACTTATCGAAAAGTATATACAAAGAATTTATACAGCTTTTAGCAAAAAAAAAAATCCTCAATTATATTTTAAGAAGTCAAATCAGCAAAATATTACGGCATAATAGTCACACCTGATATTCCACACCTGATATATCCCACGTCGATCAACTTTCCTTTGTCCTCAGATATGTGAAAGAAGACGGAACACCCGATGAACGTTTTTTGATGCTCATTGAAAACTCTGGACACAAAGCTGAAGATTTATTAGTTGCTGTGTTATCTGCTCTCATGTTTTTTTTATATTCCTATCGCAGATTGTCGAAGTCAATCTTACGACAACGCGAACACTGCATCAGGAATTTATTCAGGTTTACAGGCAAAAATTAATGAAATTAATGATCTGGCAGAACATGCTCCTTGTGCTGCTCATTCTATAAATTTAGTCGGAGTTCATGCTGTAGAATGCACGCCTGAAGCAGCTTCAGGCTGGTTCATTCATGGGTTTTGTTCATTGGCTTCATTCTTTAACACAGTACAACCTTTGTACAATTTTGTTACAGCATCGCCACACTGCACGGCTGGGAAGTTCTACAATCACATTCTGGGAAAAAAATAGCGTTGAAGTCTCTATCTGCAACCAGATGGTCAGCTCGACACGAAGCAGTTCAAGTACTTAATCGACACTTCGGCGAAATAATTGAAACTTTGATTAGTTTCTCGAAGAAAACATTAAAGAAAATGCAATTACGAAACAAGAAGCTAAAGGTATTCGAATTCAATTGGAGTGACTTGAAATCAATTGGAAATACTTTGACATTTTTAATCTCAAGATTCAATGCTGTCAGCAAAAAAATGCAAAAAGTTGATTGTAGCATTGCTGACGTGATGGATGATTATCATGGTTTGATCAAAGTTGTTGCTGATACGCCAAATGGTTTATAAATATATGAAAATAAAGGTTTGGAAATATTCAAGATTAAAGAATATAAGACAACTGTTTCCAGAGAGATAATTACACGCTGATGAATCACGAGATGTTTTAACGTCAGTCTTGACAATCTGGATTCTGAGTTGCAAAAAAATGTTTAGCATATGAAATGATTAAAAAAAATTATCGGTTATCACTGAATTTGGCAATTTGGATAATAAAGAATTTCGTGAAATATCTAAACGTTTAAGAAATGTTTATTTTTCAGACCTCCAGTCTTCATTGGATGACGAATCTGTGCACTTTCATGCGTATTGCACTGAAGAAAAGAAAACGAAATTCACCTTCCGATCTTTTAAAACTTCTGCGTACGAACGAGCTTTCAACTGAGTTTCCGAAGTGGAAATAGCATATCGAATATTTATCACATTAGCTGCAACAAACTGTAGCGCAGAACGTTCGTTTTCATGTTTGAAAAGAGTTAAAAATTACTTACGTTCTACAATAAGTGAGAATAGACTAAATAGCTTAGCCATTCTATGCATCGAATCATATATTGTAATTTTTGAGTAATCATAATCCTTAGTATATAAAAAAATGTTTTTTAAGTAATTAACCCATTTATAATAAATTTTCTGCAATGAATGAGTCATTTTATGTGTTTAAAAATTGTACATTAAAACTTTATCCATTTTATGCAATATTTCGATAATGGGGCGACATTTTTTACTGTACCCAGGGGCGGCGCTAAGGTTAAATCCGGCCCTGATGGCATCCTTCACATACAATAGTTTGCTAATTAATTATTATATTAATGTTGGTGCGCGAGTAGACAAATAACATAACGTCATTAAATATATAAATAGAATTTGTGAATAGAAATGATCTAAAGTGTTTCCAATTCTTCAAATTTTCAAAATATTTGAATCATTTATGCTATGCGGCTCAAATTGGCTCTTTACTTAAGTATTTAAGCCCAGTTGGCGACCCCTTATCTATTCTAAAATAGATTTAAATGGGTGATCCAGTCTAAAATATCTAAAATATTGCAAATGTCCGACAAATATCTACAATGTCTAAAATGTTTGGCGAATGTCTAAAAATAAATGTCTCAGATGTATGTACACGGAAAAAGTACACTCTAAAAATTACAGTTTAAATAGTAGCATCGGCCTTACGAATTTGAAACTGTAAAAACTAACAATTGCTTTTGTTTTAAATTACAGTTTCCGGTATTATTAGTAAATACGTTTTAAAAATTACAGTATGCGACTGCAATCTTTACAAATTTGTATTCGTAAGGCCGCTACTACTATTTAAACTGTAATTTTTAGAGTGTACTGTGTAACCGTGTAATGTTATTCAAATGTTTCAAATATCTGAAATGATAGACAAATAGTTTGTTTTAAATGCCTCAAATATTTTAAATGAATGATCCAGTCTAAAATATCTAAAACGTTGGTAAAATGTCTCAAGCATATCAAATGTTAGACAAATGTTTCAAACCATCGTCTCAAACCATCTTAAATGCCATTCAATAATAATAAACCAATTCAAACTGTTCTAAACAAGATAAATCGAGTCAAAATATGTTACGTTATCCGTCTAGAATATCATTACTTAAATGTGCACTGGAATATTCTTTTGTGGCGTGTAATTGCGGTGGTGAGTTTCTATGGAGAATAATTGTAGGAAATGATGGGTTTTAGGCGTCGAGAATGTTTTCTACGGCCTGTTTAGTGCGCATAGTAAGACAGGTAATTTTCTAGCGCGGTTTCAAAACTATCTCGACTGTTATTTTCTACGGATCTTATTATAATCGCATTAGGGTGGAGACCTATTAGATCTTACCATACAGATTTGAATAACTCTAAAGTTCACTACATAATTTTCTCTTTAACTATTTATTGTTTGTCTAGTATTGTCTGTCTAGTCTTGCCTATTTAGTCTTGTCTGTCTAGTTTTCTCTGCATAGTCTTGTCTTTCTAGTCCTGTCCGTATAGTCTTGTCTATCTAGCGTTATATGTCTAGTCTTGTCTGCGTAGTCTTGTCCATCTAGTCTTCTCTATCTAGTCTTGTATATCTAGTCTTGTCCGTCTAGTATTGCCCGTTTAGTCCTAACAGTCCAGTCTTGTCCGCCTATGCCTAGTATGTCTAGTCTTGTCTATCTAATCTTATCTATCTAGTTTTCTTTGCCTAGTCTTGTGTATCTAGTCCTGTCGGTCTAGTCTTGTCTGTCTAGTTTTGTCTATCTAGTGTTATCTGTCTAGTGTTATCTGTCTAGTCTTCTCTGTTTAGTCTCGTCTGTCTAGTCTTGTCTGTCTAGTTTTGTATGTCTAGCCTTGTCCGTCTAGTCTTGCCTGTCAAGTCTTGTCTGTCCAGTGTTGTCTATCTAGCCTTATTTGTTTAGTCTTGTCCGTCTAGTCTTGCCTGTTTAGTTTTGTTGATCTAGTCTTATCCCTCTAATCTTGTCCGTTTAGTCTTGCCCGTTTAATCTAATACATCTAGTCTTGTCCGTTTTGTCTTGCCTAGTAATAATTATATATTACGTAGTCTTATTCAGATTAAAACAAATGCAAATTTTCCACTGAAATGCGAAACCTGTGCTCATCTTGCAATTTTTTTGTGTCATTGCGAAAACAATTAAAACAATTGTAGTTTAATCTCCTTGTGCAAATTATCAACGAAAAAAAAAGCAATTGGCAAAATCATCTGACTGTATTAATCGTCACTGTGTTGCGCTGATTCGTTCAAAATCAAATTTGCAGTGTGCAATCTGTCTTGTAAATGGGAATTTATGAAAATAATCTTGATGGGTTTTTGCAAGGATCATTGATTGACGTCGGCCGTCTTGGATCTATCAAGGATTATTGGCTGCACACGCAGTCAAACTACACTGACAAGACGTTTCTATAGCCTACACAAGCTCCAGTCTGAATGCTTGACAGGACAACTAGTTACTTAATACAATAGAAAATGTCAACTTATATTTGCAATGCACTCAATTGATGCCATTGCAAATATTACATTGAATTCCGGAAGGAAAATTTGTTTTTAAATCACTTATTTAAACGAAATCTAAAATTTATTCTAGCCGTGTAGCTTAACAACGTATTGTTTATTTTAACCAAAGCATCTACATAGTTGAGTAGTTAGTTTAGGTTAAATCATCGCCTTCAAGCTGTTTGTGGAATCTTTTCCTTTGACCATTTCAGCCATCTGTCTGTTCCATTACGATTTCCAATAAGTTTTTGCACTGCCGACGTTTCGCAATGCAACATAAATCGTTTAATGCAACAAAGATTGTTCGCGAAATATGAGAAGCAAAAAAAAGCTCGTCCGTCATTTACGAGCGTGAAATGAATAATATAGGTGTAACTAGAATCAATTACCGGCCGATTGTTGTTACGTGAATAGGTTTCACACCTCGTTCATATAATTTGCAACGCCCAAAAAATTACGCCCGCGAAATGATTGCCATCCGTTCGTCTGTCGGTCCCATTATTCACGAATATAATTTCACGTTTTGCAACAAATTTCAAATATTAATCAGAAACAATTGGTTATGCACGAACAGACAAGACCAGATTCGCAAGATTAAACAGACAATTCTAGACAGGCAAGACTAGACAGACAAGACAGACAAAACTAGACAGACAAGACTAGAGAGACAAGATTAGACAGGCAAGACAAGACAGGCAAGACTATGCAGACAAGACCAGACAGACAAAACTAGACAGACATAACTAGACAGACAAAACTAGACAGACATAACTAGACAGACAAAACTAGAGAGACAAGACTAGACAGACAGACTAGACAGACTAGACAGACTAGACAGACTAGACAGACTAGACAGACTAGACAGACTAGACAGACTAGACAGACTAGACAGACTAGACAGACTAGACAGACTAGACAGACTAGACAGACTAGACAGACTAGACAGACTAGACAGACTAGACAGACTAGACAGACTAGACAGACTAGACAGACTAGACAGACTAGACAGACTAGACAGACTAGACAGACTAGACAGACTAGACAGACTAGACAGACTAGACAGACTAGACAGACTAGACAGACTAGACAGACTAGACAGACTAGACAGACTAGACAGACTAGACAGACTAGACAGACTAGACAGACTAGACAGACTAGACAGACTAGACAGACTAGACAGACTAGACAGACTAGACAGACTAGACAGACTAGACAGACTAGACAGACTAGACAGACTAGACAGACTAGACAGACTAGACAGACTAGACAGACTAGACAGACTAGACAGACTAGACAGACTAGACAGACTAGACAGACTAGACAGACTAGACAGACTAGACAGACTAGACAGACTAGACAGACTAGACAGACTAGACAGACTAGACAGACTAGACAGACTAGACAGACTAGACAGACTAGACAGACTAGACAGACTAGACAGACTAGACAGACTAGACAGACTAGACAGACTAGACAGACTAGACAGACTAGACAGACTAGACAGACTAGACAGACTAGACAGACTAGACAGACTAGACAGACTAGACAGACTAGACAGACTAGACAGACTAGACAGACTAGACAGACTAGACAGACTAGACAGACTAGACAGACAAGACAATACTAGATAAAATAAGATAGACAAGACTAGATAGTTTAGACAAACAAGCCTAGACAAACAAGACTCGTCAGACAAGACCAGACAGACAAGACTAGACAGAAAAGACCAGACCGACAAGACTAGGCGGATAAGACTAGACAAATAAAACTAGACTGACAAGACCAGATAGACAAGACTGGACAGACAAGACTAGACAGTCAAGACTAGGCAGACAAGACTAGACAGTCAAGACTAGGCAGACAAGACTAGACTGACAAGACTAGACAGACAAGACTAGACAAACAAGACTAGACAGACAAGACTAGACAGACAAAACTAGAGAGACAAGACTAGGCAGACAAGATCTGACAGACAATACTTTTTTTTTTTTGAGAACATCCCGGAACCGCCTCTGGGCATTACTTCAGGATGGTATCCTCATCGTTTCTAAACTCGGTTCTCTCTTTCGTGTTTCTCTTTTGATTTCATTATATCCCTCATCATCGCTGTTGTTGTGTTCCGACCTGTTTCTGTTGTTAGAAGTAATTCTGCCACATTTATTGTCAATACTACTGCACCGCATTTCGTCCATACATTTATCTTAAGCATCGGTCTGCTATTCTTCCCGAGTCGATATATGTTTACCATCTCCTGAACTCTCAGTTCTAGGGGCGGTAGTGAGGCTACAGCGATTTCTGCGGCGGTGGAGATGGTTCTATATGGCGATATAACTCCAGTGCCATTTTTCGGTTTACGGCTTTTAACTTGTTTCTATAGAAGGAGCGCTTAAGCGCCTGCGACCCGATAGGTGCACCGTACAGGATAGTTGAAGACGCCGCGGACATTAGCATTCGACATTTTTTTTTGAGCGGTCCCCATAGGTTTGGGGTGATCCTAGTCAGAGCCATCAGCGATTTGTGTGGGTAATCATGTGGGTGTCATCATGTTATCATGTTTAATGTGGGTAATCATGCGGGTGTTTATATCCAGGTATACACACAGGTACTTGATGACCGGCTTGTTTGTAACTATCCCTCTCATATAACCCTGTCATAACTATCCAAAATATTCCAGCTTGCGTTTTTTGATGGTAACCATGACTTGTAGTTGCTTCTGGAGACGGGCAAGCACCTCTGTGGTTCGGACTCTGTCTACCCATGATATTCGCAGCAGGCGGCGGTAGCACCACTCTCGAATCTCCAACTCCTCCAGTCGGTCACACATTGCCTTTGTCAAAGTCCATCCTTCCATTCCATAGTACAAAATTGGAAATACATAGCACCGTTGTAATCGAATACGCAGAGGTATTGACAAGTCTCGAGATGTAAGAACCTTCTTCGTATTGCTAAATGCTGCTCTAGCCTGTTCGATGCGGGACCTTATTTCCTGCTTGTTATCCCACTCACTGCTCAACAAGCATCCCAGAGCTTGTCAGATGGAGGTGGTTTATGACGCAGTCTTTCTCTTTCCCTTTTTCTTAGCCCTTGGATTCTTAGTACCGGATTCGGTCTCGGAGCTCTCTTCCGAGATTGTGGTGGAACGATCTGGGAGCGTGCCTCGTTTTCTTTTTTCTGTCTCTGCTAACTTGGGGTTGTTGAAGGCGGGTTGGCGCCACTGCCAGTCGCCTCGATGTAGCACCAGGGAGAAGTCTTCGGTTCCGTCATTTTCTGCACCTGCGTCCTGACGGCTTCAGAGTCTAAAGTTGTTTGAGCTGTTGTCTGTCTGAGTTGAGCGGACACGGAGCTAATGATCGCTGGAATTAGTGCAGCCGCAAGTTCTTTAACGTCGGGTAGTTGAAGTTTTGTTAGAGCGGTTGCTTTCGCGTATCTTACTTTCCCTACTGGGGCAGTAACGGCTACCTTGCTTCTCGCTTCGTAGTAAGTCAATTTCTCTTGGGTTATTAGCTTCTGAATCGCGAACTCTTCTTTATATTTGGCACAATCCCTAGAGTTTGCTGGATGCTCTCCTTTGCAATTGACACACCTGGGGGTTTCACAGGGAGATGCCTCACGTAGTGGCTTACCGCAGAAACAAATAGCTTCGCTTGAACATCGAGTGGAGCCGTAAACTTAATTTTGGCAACGATAGCATCTCATTGGGTTCGGGATATATTCAAGATTATAAAACGCCACCTTTATCTTTTTATGGAGAAATGGGGTGTTAAATGATAAAATCAATGAGGGTGTACACTTTAGTTCGCCATCTGTCATAGTCCTAATTCTTTTAACTTCACATACGTTCTTCTCTTTCAACTCTTGTAGGATTTTTTCCTCAGAAAAGTCGAGGAGGTCCCAACAAAAAATTATGCCTTTGCAATGTTTTATTGTCCTATGTGGAACTATTTCAACTGCAAATTCGTAGAACTTATTAATGGACATCTCATCATGGAGTTTCTGTGACTGTTTGGACGATTTAGTTTCTATTACGCTATATATATAGTCTTATTATTATATACTCTTACTAATTTCAATAGGATTAACAGACAAGACTAGACAGACAAGACTAGCCAGACAAGACTAAACAGGCAAGTCTAGATAGACAAGACCAGACAGACAAGAATAGACAGACAAGACTAGACAGACAAGACTAGACAGACAAGACTAGACACACTAGACACACAAGACAAGACAGACAAGAGTAGACAGACAAGACTGGACAGACAAGACTAGACAGACAAGACTAGACAGACAAGACTAGACAGACAAGTCTAGACAGAAAAGAGTAGACAGGCAAGACTAGACAAACAAGACTAGATAGACAAGACTTGATAGACAAGACTAGACAGACAAGATTAGACAGACAAGACTGGATGGACAAGACTAGACAGACAAGACTAAACTGACTAGACTAGAGAGACCAAATTAGACAGTCGAGACTGGACAGGCAAGAGTAGAAAGACAAGTCTACAGAGACAAGACTAGACACACAAGACTAGACATGCAAAACTAGACAGATAAGAATAGAAGGAAAACACTCGGTAGTTGAGACTAGGTAGACAAGACTAGGTTGATAAGACTAGGTAGACAAGATTAGACTTGCAAGACTAGACAATCAGGACTAGACATACAGGACTGGATATTTAAGACAAGAGAGGAAAGTCTATTCCATATAATCGTGAATGTTTGAAATGGGAATTTGAATGTAAATTACATCTATTGTGTTTTGCATTTAATGACCTGAAAGGCCTTGAGTTCGGCTTGCACTCCATACGTAAACATAATATTCTCTCGCATGAGAAATAAAACGGCGAGAGAGAAAGAAGAAGCGAAACTGTTACCAGATCCAGGTATAAATTATTCGCGAAGGTCGACCCAATACAATTCGCACACAAAACATAGTCACTGTTTAATTAGTTTTCCTTTTAGTTGAGTGTTAGAATTGGAAGCAATTAGAAAATTCAATCAAAAGCAATTTATAATTGTACGAATAATATTATGCTTATATAAAATAAACTGATTATATAAAATGTTAGATAATGTTTTAAGAATTAAACGACAATATAAGAATTATATAAAATTGGATACTTACGTATTAACGCCACCACAGCTATATATTGGATCGAGAGTTCGCCCTGCCGCGCGTATGTTGTTTTGATTTATCTGTCCGCCTCGCGGCGGGCAACCTAATCTAACCTGGTTTAAAAAATAAAGTATTTTTAGTTTTACAAATATTCTAATTTTAAATAAAATGTTTTATTTTATAATTTATCATAAAATTTTTAGGAGTAGTTTGGAGGCACTTAAAAATTTAGCGGTGGTTGCGTTAATACGTAAGTACCTAAAATTGTTTCAATTATGCATCATTTCTAAAATTTGAAGGAATTAAAAGAATTCGGAAGTAGGCAATATTATATGAAGTAGACAACAATATATGAATTAGACAATATATAAACAAATAATATACGAATTAGACAATATTGCAACAGTTATACAACATTTCAAGAATTTGACGGGATTTTTTGAGTATAGAATTAGATCTCTCCCTCCTTTTTGTAGGAAGACGGGAATTAGTCCGCCCACACTTGGGGCCTTAAATGGCTGGAAAATGCCGATAGCCCAACTGATTCGGTTTTCCGTACAGATGGACGCGGCCCTCCTCGAGTCAGCCCGACTTGGTCTCCGCGTTCCGCATCAAGCCCTCTATCTCTTTGTATTTTCTGCATCCCGGAAAATGGGTTTCTTGCAGGGTTTCTGCTCTTCATCCGGTCTCTTGAGAGTGGCTGTCATTTCCACTCTATCCTTCGCTAGTGCTTTGTGCAATCTAGCTGCCACCGGGGTAGATTATATGTATTCACAGGTCCTAAAGTTTTTTTCTTTTTGCCCTTCTGATCTCTTTGTTGTGGGTGGTGAGCACCTCAGAGTAATCTAGCCAATTTCCGTATTGCTTAGCTTTGTTGAAAAGCCTAGGTACTTTTACTCTTAATGTAGACAAGTTTTTGTTCCACCATTTTTTATCCTTACGCTCCTTCACGGTTTTTACCGGGCAGCTGAATTCAAATGCCGTGGTGATTGCTACATTTATTTATCCGACAGCTTGCTCCACTACGGTGTAGTGTTTGATACTACCTCGCACTGTCACTTGCTCTAAGTTCTCTTTTAGTTTGAAACTAAACATAGGCCACATAGTTGGTCTGGGGTTTCGAATGGGGGTGTTTTCCTAACTCGGATTTTCCATCCAGTTCAAACTCTATGATCCTATGGTCTGACATTGAGAGTTCACTTGAAACTCTCCACCTTTCAACCAGTTTACTTACGTTGCTACCTAGTGTTATATCCAGTACCTCACTCCTGACCTTAGTGATGTATTACCAACGTTATACACATTTAGGTTTTCTTTAATGGGGTTTTTTCTTTAGGTTTTCTTCTCTCTTATTAGTGCCCGTGCTAAGCCACATCTCGTTGTTGGCGTTTGCGTCATATCCTAAGATAAGTGTCAGCCTTCTCCTAATACAGTATTCTACCAGCCTTTGTACTTCTATGGGTGGTATGTTGTTACCATCTCCGGGGAAGTATTCTGATGCGATCACTACTTCGCGGTGGAGGCCCTCGGTCTTGATGAGGACCTGGATTGAATCTAGAACTCTGAAAGACATAAATAATTTATGCCCTTCCTTACCATAATGCAAGTTCTGGGGGAGACCTCTCGGTTATTTCACACCAACTTACATTCTCTGTTGCTGAGGCCTCTGATCTTACCTCCATAAGCCCAGGGTTCTTGCAGCAGCGCTAGAGCTAAGTGTTGTTTAGTTAACAGCCTAGCCATCACAGCCTAAGCTGCTTTGGCATGGTGGATGTTCACTTGAGGTACTTTTGTGCGTTTGCTGGTCATTTTTGTTTTGTGACAGGAGTAGGCGTGTTCTCTTCTGGCCCGGCAAGAATGACGTATTTCTCTATTTCAGTAAACATGGCAGGACTGCTCATGTCGACGAGTGTAAGATCTAGGTCGTCTTCTCGGTAAAACGAGCTGACTTCCTCGTTCTCGGCCATTGTGGCTTCAATAGAAGGAGTTGGCGCTGTTGCTGTCTCTTCAACCAAAGAAGTGGCTGCTATTGCGGGCGTAACTTCCGAGGGACAGACCGCTGTAGCTGCTGCTACTACCTCTGCATCTTTTGTGGGATCGTGGAGTTCACGCTCCATATGGTTCAATAGTTCTGTGGCGGTGAGATCCCGCACACTAGGGTTCATTGTCGTGTTTCTTCACATATGAATCCTACGAAAGCTAGGTAATTAAAGGTCCACCATGTCAGAGTCCCGCTTAACATGGCAAGGTTCGATACTCTCTGAGGTCGCCAGGTATCGATGGGGGCTCCGTTTGAGGTGGCTGGTTACCCTTGGCCACCAACCAGTCCCTTCGGCACAGATCACCTGACACCTTTGGATTAAGGATTTGGAAGTTCTTAGTTGTTCGCTCCCCTTTGACGGCTCTAACCGGAGTTGGACTCCAGTCAGTATCGTCTAATGGTTCATTGCGAAACTAAGTCCTCGCACCGCGACAAGCTGACTTCCACGTGAGGGATGCATAGTTAGCATCATTTAAAAAAATTTAAGTTATCATATAAATATGGAATTAGGCAACATTATATGAAGTAGACAACATTATATGAATTAGACAATATTGTAACAGTTAGATAACATTTTAAGAACTTGACGGGATTCTATGAATATGGAATTAGATCAATTCCCTCTGACCTTCCGTCTCTCTAAAGGTAACGCAGCGATACTAACGCGGCGACATAGCGATAGTATTATGCACTATGGAAATGTATAAGGCGCCATTCGAACGCAGCGACACTGACGCTCTGACGCTGATACTAACGCGATACTAACGCGGCGACATAGCGATAGTATTATGCACTATGGAAATGTATAAGGCGCCATTCGAACGCAGCGACACTGACGCTCTGACGCTGAGCGCGTCAATGTCGCTGCGCTCGAATGGCGCCTCATACATTTCCATAGTGCATAATACTATCGTTATGTCGCGAGGGCTTTGACGCTGCGTTAGTGATGCCAGAGCCGCTTTGCTCGGAAGACTACTTTAAGGGACTTTGCCGCTTCCCTCTGCCTACACTTGTGCTTGGTGCCTTAATCTTAGACACAAGTATAGGGAGCCCTTTCAGTTTATAACGTTAGAAATCCTACACCTTGCCTACTAGGCCACAACCGCCTCTTAGGTCAATTAGAATATGGAATTAGACAACATTATAGGGATTATAAGGTTTATTATTATAAGGATTATTGTTACAATTAGGAAACATTTCATGATATTTTAGATCGATTAGATAAAAGTATAAGAATTAGGCAACTTTATAAGAATTAGACAATATTATGAGAAATATAAAACATTGTAACATTATAATAATGATACAATGTCAACATTATAAGAATGATAAGTTACAATAATTGAGTCAAATAAAGCAATTTCTCAGACGATTTTGTAAAACGTTGCATTAAAAATTGGTTAGGTAATAATGAGATCTAGGTAATAATCAGGTAATCAAGTAAAGCAACGTCAACTAATTTATAAAGCTTATTAATGCAAGGTTGTAGGATTTGTAGATTAGCTGGTATTCCACCTGTAATTAAGGAAACATGTTTATAGCTCTGTATGGACTTCATCCTGTTTTCCTAGTCCCGGCGATATGAGATACGCTCGCAAGGGAAGTTCACATGCAACACCGGAACGAAATTATTCACAATTTAACATTTGTTACTAAAATTTGTAATTCAAATTTCGTTGAAGTCTCAAAAATAAATCGGAAAGAGACGAAAGAGAAATCGTTAAAACGGATGTATACAATTGCTGAAAACTAATAAAACCAAAGTGTGATAAATTAAGAGTCCTATTTTTACTTTAAAAAAACAAAAAGTCTTATTTGCCATTCAGTGAACCTTCAAGTTTTTTTTTGAAAACGGAGTGGTTGTCGATTGAACAAAGGAAGCAATCCTTTGTTTTGTGAAGAATTATTTATTATATTATATATTTTATTTTATTAGAACTCCATTATTCAATCTCAGAGCTGCTATCGGCAACAATTTTCTAGCACCGCTAAATTGAGGGACAATGGGTCAAAAAATATTGCCAAAAAGGTTCTCTTCAGGATACTAAACTTGCAGAGAGGAGAAAACTGGTAGAACCGAAGTGAATACTTTGCATGTTAGGAAACGGAAGCCTTGGAACCCTTAAAGATATAAATGACCGAGTACAGAAAACAGCTAGTATGCTTCTTGGAGGTAGACCAATTTCAAATACTTTGAATTGTTACGCAAGATTGAATCGGAATCAAATACTGGACAAAGTCAAGAAAAATCTTGTAATAGAAGAGATACGCAAAATATCATTCAATGACTTCGTCGATTCGAATCGACCACGAAAGAAGACGAAAACAGCGATCCTAATTTTTCCGTGATTCAGACAGAAAGAAGATGTAAGCTACCTTCAATAAACTTTGTAATCGATATCGAAGACGATGATTGGAAAAAAATATCATATGTAAAGAAATAGTACAAGGAACATCAAGAAATACGTCCGTACGAATTTCTTCGGGTATCCTGGACCGATGTTGTAGCCAAGTATTGCTACAAAAAACCGAAACTGCCATGTGCATACCAATAAGAGCAAAAATTTGTAGTTCAGAGGATAGCTTATGGTTAAGGATAAATGGCAGGTGTAACGAATGTAACTCAATATTGGAAGGCCAGTGCCTAAATAAACCTCAACCAGGAATTGAAATCAGCATACCAATCACCACATCCGATACTAGAGGTATTCCGCATTCAAAAAGTAGACAACTTAATGGCGCAAAGAAGTTTACGACCCTACTCCTATACACATTACCAATCCTGGTGTTTTGAGAAAACTCCACGAAGAAGCCTTAAATCACGTCCGTATCATAAGAAAAGGTCTTGACGTTATAACTTCCTTGTACTACATGAAGTATGAGGGTGAATTTGTTGCCTGTATAAAATAAATTGGACTCGACGAGTTTTACTGCATATACGCTTCATCTTCACAAATTGCTCTGTACAAACACAAAATTAAGACTGTGAAACAAGTTTCAATCTATGGAACTGGTGGCGTTATCAAATCCATTAGAAAACCTAACGGAGAAACGAAATGTTCTTTCTTGTATCAAATGGTTATGGGAGGTGAAGAAGAAATCAACCCCATTTTTCAAATGATTTCAGCCAAGTATAACACAATCACGATCGAATATTGGTTGAAAACCAATATTCGAACCAATAAGTTTTTAAATTAGCAGATCACGTGCCAAACAAAGTTTCATGTGATTTTTGGTTGGCTCTACTTAACGTCACCATATTGAGTTTCAACGAATATCGTTTAAAGTTTTTAATTGAAAATCCAGAAAATTGAAAGACTTTAACGTCAGATGCATTGGAGTCAATTTGTGAAACATTGCAAAAATTAGAAAACCTTCTACTGGCCGTTCTTGTAGTTGCTCTAAGCGAATGCGATGGTCGGGATGAAATGGGACTTATATTTCTTTTTTTGATTGGCAATATTTCTTTTCGACAGAATTAAAACGTTCACCTGCAAGGAACAAGATTCATCGATAGAAGATGGAGAGCAGTGTATGGACGAAGAGCCTTCTGAAGTAGAGGGGGATGTACGTTTCGCAGAAAGCATTCGGATTTTCGCTGAAAAAGAGTCGAAACTATGTTCCAATTTTGATCGACCAAACGCTTAATATCTTCCGGAAATTATTGAACCTCTATTGAATTTGGCCCGATTGGTCTTTCTGGACGAATATAATGAAAAAGAAATTCGGATCACAATACGATGTAGGGAGTTCAGCAAATGTTGAAGCGTACTTCAAGAATTTGAAAAACATGGACAAGGCCAACGTTGCCGGTCCAATTCGCGCGGATAAATTTATTGTCAAACGTATACGTTCGAGCGAGCTGCTTCGTCTGCAAAAGAAAACGTTATAAATTCAATGAGAAAATTATTTAAAAATCCAAAAAGTACGTAAAATTCCTGCAAGAGAACGAATACGTATTTCAAGAAGAGAATTTGAAAGGACAAAATACAAAACTCGATGACATTATTGAGGAAAAATTATTAACCAGCGCGGACACAAATATAGAAAACCTTTCGGCTCTTTCATCCCCTGGACGTAACGGTTCGATTCAACAAAGTTCTTTGCAATCAAGATCCCAAAAACTTTTCAAACAAAAAAGTTTCGTCTGTGGATTTTACTTAGACAACACCGGAAACCAATACCATTCCACAAATCGGAAGAAGACGAAAAAAAAATCAAGAGGTAAATTGGACACCAAAAAAAAAAAAAATTAATAGGAACATTTTTGACACCGTGTCCAGAATTACGATTCATGATCGACCAATGAAGAGGGACAAGAGTAAGATGATCTAACGAAATGGCGAATTGTGGGACCTGTTTGGATTGGACAAATATTGATCAACAGAAAACACTTGCCTGTTTGATAGCATTTTTGAAGTTGCAAGGGTAGCTTACACAGATAATTAATTGTTTCAAGAATATATTGCAAAATTTAGAGGGAAATTGTCGATTATATCTTTCATAAAAACATATACATCGGATGGACCAACTTCCAGATTTTCAGAAGCTTTATGCTTTTCAGAAGCATATTCAAGGAGTACAATGGCGTCCTTGATTGCCAAGCAAACATCAGCAATTTTATCGGAAAAGTATTTCTTGTAAATCCAACTGCAGAACAAATGGCATGTACGATATGCCAGAAACCCCGTACGCAAATTACAATCAAAGTAGACGCAAAAACTATCATCCAATTTGGATTCAAAAACGGCATACAAAAATTCGTCGATAAAAAAAAACACAACAAAAAACAAATTTTAAATAATTCACAGAATTTTAATTAAAAGTTTCCATCATTTTTTACACAGAACTTCACGAAAAATAAAGGAAATGGAAATTAAATTGAAAGAAATAGTAGGCAAACATGATCAAACGAAGTTTTTTAAGATGGCATTATCAAATATAGGAAAATGCATTTTGGGCGGCTAGGCCCCCAATAATTTTTTCATCATATCTTTTGAACTGAATGTGGGCAAACAAGACTATTTGATGGTCAATTATGGTCAAATCTTGGTAAAACGTATCCCATTTTAATTATTTTATTTTTTCAATTTTGGGGGGCTATCTATATACAGCTGGAATTTCTCGTGAGAACAATTTTATAGCAAAAATTTTATGTCATTTCGTGATTTGTGATTATCATTTTGTAATTCAGACAATACAATAGGGAGCATGAGCATTACATTTGCCTGTTCTAGCATTGCCCAATCCTCGTCCAATTACTACGTTTCAATTCACTCATGACTTATTATTCTATCTTTCTATATCTTATCTTTCTTATACATTATGTCAAATAGATTGTCTATTATAGTCTCCCTTTTACATGTAATCTTTATCTATTACATTTTACCTATTACAGTTTCTATATTCCATATTTATCTATTAAATTATGTCTATTATATTATCGACTGCAGACTCTCTCCCTCTCTAAGGGTGCTACAGTCCTAAGTTGGACCTGAACCTCCTCCCACTGTATACACTTGTGCTTGGTGTATTGATCTTACAATTAGACACGAGTGTAGGGAGCCCTTACAGTTTTTAAAGTGATTGGCGAGCCACTATTAGGGGACGTTTTTACTGTGATGACTTTGCCACAGACACGCACAGAAAGACGGTAGCTTATTTTTCCATATCCAGGATTTGAACTCGGGAATTGTAGGTGTAATCTGACACCTTGACTACTAGGCTACCATCGATTGCAGACACTCCATTATATTTTTTATTACTCATGCGCAAAAGTTTCTTCTTGACGCACGTTTTTTAATACGAGAAATTCCACCTCTCGTTATATTTCCACATAACCTGGCTAACGCACGCAAATATTCAATATCGCTAGGTTACATTAAAAAAAACAAATAAATAAATAATATAAACACAATCAAGACCTGGATATTAAAAAAATTGACGTGAAAGTGTCAGAATTTTTTTTCATCATTGCCCCCTAGAGCGAATGTGCGCACTCACTTCGTGCGCCCCATTTTGCTCTCGCGTCAAATTGACAACTTACCGCTCTAGTAACAAAATAAACTATTGTCTATTTCATCTCTGTCAATCACACTTCACCTATAATATTTTGTCTATTCCATCCTTGTTCATTATATCTTACTTATTACAGTTTCTACATTCTATCTTTGTGTAAAACATAATCTCAAATAGATTGTCTATTACTCTCTCTTCTTTACATGTAGTCTATTGGATCTTTGTCTATTTCATTTCACCTATAACATATTATCCATTCCATCTTTGTTCATTACATTTTACCTAACAGAGTTTATATATTTCATATCTGTCTATTGCATTAGAATGTCTATTAAACTATCTATTACAGTCACTCCATTACCTTTTGTCTATTCCATCTATACCTATTACATTTAACCTATAACCTCCTGTCAACACAATTTTGTCTTTATCTATTCTATTTTGTCCATTGAATTGTCTATTACACATTTGCCCATTCCATCTTTGTCTGTTACATATTGACTAATACATTACAACAATTTTATCTTGACACTGACACACGTCTTGTCTAGTCTTGTCCGTTATTGTTTGGTCCAGTCTGGTCTTGTCTGGTTTGTCTGGTCTTGTCTGGTCTCGTCTAGTATTGTCTGATCTTGTCTGGTATTCTCAGGTCTTGTCTGATCTTGTCTGGCCTCGTATGGTCTTTTCTGGTATGTCTGGCCTTGTCTGGTCTTGTCGGGTCTTGCCTGGTAAAAAGCCCGAAAACTTCCAATAGCCAATAGACCGAAACTTCCAATAGACCGAAACTCACGTTTAGAATTCATTCGATGGATTTTGGCCAGACGGGATAATTTTGTCAACAAACTAAGTACGAGTGGCGAATCCATTACGCATATTCCATTACCACCCGAGAACTAAAAGTGAGATCTCCAAACATTAAAATGATCATGTAAATGGTCCGAGAAATGGGGGAGGTTCTCTTCCCCAAGCACCAGAAGATACAGTGGATTCTACCAGAGGTTAAAGAAACTCCTTAATTTTCAATTGAGGAACTGAACAGGACCAGCCAACGCCACTCACGTAAATCTTGTTTGTTTGTGTCTCCATGCTATCGAAAATGTTTCGAAGATTTTCGATTGTATGGAGAGACAAACAAACAAAATTTACGTGAGTGGTCTGCGGAAAACCCTCTAGTTATATTTATATTTTTTAGTTATATTTATAGAAGATCTGCATTGTCAAATGTTAACTGTATGCTGTGGATTATGCTCAGCTTGTAGTTGTCAATAGTGAAATTTATGTGGAGATGTTACAAATGTTCTTAATGAATGCCATTGCTCAACTCCGATTACCAAAAAACGATATTTGGTATCAGCAAGATGGTGCAAATTCTCATAAATCTCATAAATGATTTCTCAGCGTGGGGAACAGTTGTGGACTCCTCACTCTCCAGATTTATCTGCTTAGGATTATATCTTACGCAGTCTTGATATAGATATCTACAGTTTATCAGAACCGACCTGAAACCCTGGAAGACTTAAAACGATACATTCCACAAGCTATTAGTTAGATTTCACCAGAAATATGCCAGCGTACAAAGCGTTCATTGTTGCATCAATCTCAGTGATGTATAGTAGCCAACGAATGTCATCTAATCGATGTAATTTTTAAGTATTAATTCTTAATTTAGGACTAAGCATTTAACAATTTATTAAACTTTAGATTTGACTCTACAATGTTCATCAAAAAAATTGATGTCCAATTTAATTCGTTTTTTCGATAATTGTGAAATTTGATAATTAACACTCTTAATTAGTCATCCTTAATTAGAAACAATATTACATTTGCAACATTTATTCTGAGCGTGTAGGACTTGATGAATCTAGAATAAATCGCTGTTCCCCTTCAATTCACAAATTAAAACTTTTCTATTACCCGCGAAATTCGCTTGGCAAAAAAATGCGGTGGGACAAAGCGAACCGTTCACATGGTCATTTTTCTCATGCAAAACTCGGACAAAGCCGTTCCTCCCCTTCGCCGTTCCAGCCATCAATCCAATTTCTAATGCTGGATTTGCTCCGTTTCTCCCCCTTTAATGGGCTCATCTTTTTTTTGTTATTCGCGAATATAATGGCAATGCGACTCAATGAAACAGGTTACTGGTTTCGCGAGCTCGACAAGTGTGAACTGTTTCGGCCGTTGGCGCCCGAAATCTAAACTGGTACGATATGCAAATGCGAATAAATAAAAACACCTGAAGATAGCTTCGGTTTAGTTGTAAAACTTGTTTCTAGTTAACTGCAGAAAACGCTAAATTATTCAGTTTTTGTTGAATGAGATTTTGCTATTTCTTTTGCTAGTGGAATGGGTGATTTATTATTTAACTAAAACTATATAACTAGTTAAAATTAAGTTTAAATTAGTGGAGTTTGCTTGGTTTTATTAGGAATCAGGTATTAAGTAAACAAGGTTTGTTTGTGTGTTTAAAAATTTGAGATACACAGGTGCGTCTGCGAGAAAGGCAGCAACGCACAAGATGTAAGTAATTTGTTCCGGTGGAATGGTTAGGGCAGATCGAATGTTTGTTTTCTTATTTATACGAAAACGTGCCCACAAAAGTCGCTCACGACTTTTTTCAGCTCGCCGTAAATCTTCGACGGCTGCGCCGAGTCACGCAGCAGACGCGATCTCATTCCAAACCTAAACCTAATCACAAAATAGAGTACATTGAAAATTATACTCCGTTCACAATTTCACATCACTTGAAACCTAACGAAGAAGAATCTAGTCGTAATTTATTGATTTATTTATTTATTTAAGAAATATCAAGAATTCTTTACTAAATCGTTTCCTTAAATTCCAAATCTGTGGTACAATTCAGATAAACTGATATTGAGTTCTCAGGTATTTTCCAGAACGCAATTTTTGCATAGAATATTGCATCTATTAAAACATAATTTTTACCCAATCTTTTTATCTAGTAAATTAAAAATAAACAGTAGCTTACAGTAACAGTAAATTATCTAGTAATTCAACTGGCTCAATAAATGAAATAATGTGAATGAAATATCTAAGTAGATACATTGCCTTGACAGATTAGCATTAATAAATGGAATTAAATTTGGAAAACCAAATAAATCTTAATTAAAACTGGCCAAGTGTGTAGACTACCAAGTGTGTAGACTACCAAGTGTGTATGAACTAGCTATAGCCTAGCCTAGTTACCCTAGACTATAGCCTAGTACAGATTAGTTAAGGCCTAGCAGAGACTAGCTGTAGCCTAGCACAGAGTACCTATAGATTTATTTATTCGACTCTTTGTCACCAGCACACCATCAACGAGGACACTATGCTGGTAGGGAATAATTATTACATAATACTTTTTTACCACGGATTTCTACGGCTGTAGAACAAGAGATTGTTCCTCGGTTAGGTTTCTTGTTGCCATCGCTTCATCTATGCCATCCCTCCAGCTTTTTCTAGGTCTTCCTCTTTTTCTCCTCTCCGGCGGTATCTCATCGATTCTTTTCTATATTCTCATTGATTCTTTTCGTGTGACTTCGTCTGAAATATTCTTTTCCCTGCCCATTCTATTTCGGATCCCCTCGTTTTTCACTCTATCCCTCCGTGACACTCCACAGCTTCTTCTTAAGAAATCCATTTCAGTTGCAAGTAGTTTTCTCTTCAGTGTTTCTGTTATATCGCATACTTCTGTCACATACGTTATCACACTTTGAACAATACTTTAATATAGTCCTTTTGTTTTGTTGTTCTCCTTATATTCTTTTCCCAGATGATTGAATTTGGGGCTCCTATGATTTTTCTACCTTTATTATTCCTCTCTGTTATCTCATCCCTGATATTACCTTCTTTGTTAAATACAACCCCTAGATATTTGGATTTTTCTACTCCTTTTATGAATCCGTTATCTTAGAAAAGATTATTCTCGGTGTGTGTGTGCCTATTGCCAGGTATTCGCATTTCTTGCTGTTTGTTTCGGAAACCTCGTATGTTCCATGTTCCAAAATTCAAAGTCCATTTTATTTTTATTCTATATATTGCAGAAGGTGCATCGCCAAAAGCGGTAAAAACTGCAATTGTAGTGCCTATATTTACATCAGGAGATTGTCATCTACCTAAAAACTACCGACCAATATCTCGAAAAAAAGATTCTCGAAAAATTGATTCATAAAAGAATCTATGATTTTATTATAAAGAGTAACTTAATATCGACGAAACAATTTAGTGTTCTACAAAAGAGACACGCACTCATTACAAATTAAATTTATGACAAACTGAATCCTGATAAACTAATGGTACCATCAGTACCATTAGCATTAATACCATTACGTCATGAGTGGTGATGTGTCTGGCCACTTGGTCTATGTCTTTCGTCACGAGCGTAACTTGTATGATCGTAACTTTAAATAGACCGACGAGGTATGCCTCGCTGATCTCCTGCAACGCATTACGGCAAAGCTCTGGAATCGAAGGTACGTCTTGAAGTCTTGAGAGATCTCGCGGATGAGACGCTAGAAGGGAAGTTTGCCTTTGTCATCTATGCATGCTTCATAGACTTCCAAAAGGCATTCGACAGGGTCAAACATGATGAATTGGTAGAGATTTTAGACAATATAGGACTGGACGGAAGGGATATTAGGATAATTGAAAATCTATATTGGAACCAAACTTCGGTGGTTAGAATAGATGGTGATGCTACACCAGATACATTTGCTTGCTAGCTCTTTAATGTTTACTCCGAAAGAATATTCAAAGAAGCACTAACTGATGAAAAGCATGCTTTATTATAAATGGCAGAACCATAAACAAACTTCGCCACACAGACGATACGGTATTCTTGGCCTCACTTGGGAAGATTTTCAGCGGATGCTAGCTACAGTTGTAGAAAAATACGCAATAACCGGACTCGGATTAAATGCAAAGAAGACAAAAGTATTAGTAATTACAAGAAATCAAATATCATCATCATCATTGGTCCTACAGCCTTGAGAGAGCCTCGACCTCACTTAGTCTTGTCGGCCATTCTTCCCCATTCTGTGCTGCTCTTCGGTAGTTTGTTGCGCCCATTTTCTTGGCGGCCTCATCTACCCCGTCTTGCCAGCGCAGTTTGGATCCTCCTCTGCGTCCTATTGCCTCAGGTTCGACCTTTAGCATGCGCGTCGGCCCATGATACAAGTACGTTGCCCAGGTCACGTTACCGGCGCTCTTGCCAAATGCCCAGCCCAAACAAAATCTTCCCACTTTTATGCGGAGTACCACGTTTCTTCCATTGCCTACATCGCGATACATGTGGTAGATTTCGTAGTTGTATCTTTTTCGCCAGAATCCGTCCTCACATGTGGGTAAAAATATCGTTATTAGAATCTTACGTTAAAATGTTAATAGTAGATTTTCATCGACTTTTGATATCGCCCATGTTTCTGACCTATATGTGAGGACTGGAAGGATAAGTGTTCTGTGTATGAGTAGTTTAGTTTTTTGGCTTATTAGCCTACCCTTTAGATGATGGGCGTAGCCAGAGGGGGGGGGGGGGGGGGGGTGGGTGTTTGGGGGTTCAAATTTGATTTTTCACTATAACAATATGTTGCATATTTATCAGTATTTTTATTACTCCACAAGTTTGATGCATATGTACATACAGCAAAGCTTTTACACATTGCACATGAATGATACTCAATGAAAAAAGTTTGGGAACCGCTGTTCTAAGTTCTATATTGTTTAAATAATATTATTGACCAGACCTGAAGATGGTGATTTTATACAACTTCTAAATGGTCTAACCCAGGGATCAGTAACCCACTCTTTCCGTCCAAAATATATATTTTAAGTTTCTTCTTCTTCTCACGGATGGGTCACTTTGGACCACGCGGAATCAACGTATGTTGAGCCTTCCTCCTTGGCCAGAGCTCTTCATATGCATGTATTGTTGTAGTTCTGTTCCTCCGACCATGCACGTCGAGTCGGTTTCTTCTGATCTTCCTCAGATCCCCTTGTGTGAACAATATTCCTAATTACATTTCTATTCATCAGATCTGGCGATTCCATCTCCACTAGGTCCCTCTCCAATTGTTTGTACCACCTTTGTCTTGTACGTTTGTTCTGCAGAAATTTGTACGGTATGGAAGCCTGACTGGCACAATAAACAAATACGAAGAAAGACGACTTGAAGTCTATGATTTGCGGGTTTTCAGAATAATATTAAACGTTTCATGGACGGAAGAAGTATCCAACTTGGCAATACCTCAAAGACTGAGTAAATCCTCCGACATTCTTACCACCTTGAAAAAGAGAAAAACTAGAAAACTTCGGGCATATTATGAGAGGCAAAAAATATCGATTATTGCAGGACATCATGCAGGGAACAATTTCTGGTAAAAGAAATCTAGGCCGCAGAAAAACATCATGGCTCAAGAATCTACGTGACTGGTACAAAATCAACTCAAGCTCTCTGTTTAGACTTGCCGTTGGCAGAGTAAGGATAGCCTTGTTGGTGACCAACGTTGTGGAAGGAGATGATACCTAAGAAGAAGATTCCATTAGTAGACGAGTTAAGAAACCTATATGAAGACCCAAATATAGTTTCCCCAGTGTAGTCCCAACGATTAAAATGGTTGGGACACGTAATAAGAATGAAAAATAATCGCGGTCCAAAAATGGCATTTGGCAAAAAAACAGACCCGGAAGGGAGGCCCACACAGAAAAAGATGGAGCGATGATGGGGAAAATGACCTAAGAGAAAAGAAAATAAGAAGTTGAAGGAGAAAGGCTCTAAATAGAGAGGAATGGAAGGAAGTAATTGAGCAGGCCAAGGTTCTACATAGACCGTAGTGCCGACAGAAGAAGAAGAATACCATTAGTAGATAACAGTACAATTCATACATTTCAAGACTTAGCTAAAGCTTTCGACAAGGTTAATCATTCCATCCCACCAGACTAATTAGAAAAATGTGGTATTTTAGGCATTGCTAACGGTTTAATTAAAAGTTTTCTAAGTCATCGTACACAGGTAGTTAATTATAGGGAGTATTTTAATAATGAAGTCTTTGTCAAAATTGGTATACCTCAAGGTAGTATTCTGGGGCCATTACTTTTTCTAATATATATCAATGATATTTTGAAAACAGTTGAGGATACCTATTTAGAAACTTATTGGGATGATACGACTATTCTTTGCTCAGGCTATACCTGGATACTCAGGCAAAACCTGGTAGCACAAAATATTATGAATAATAGATTGCATGGGGGTTGTACTTGGTTAAAGATCCATCAATTGTCGCTAGATGTGGATAAATTAGTTTATATAACTTTTTGTTGTTATATACTATATTTACCATAATACCATAGTGGCAGTTTACCAACAAATATTACACTACACATTTACAGCATTAAAATTAATAGAGTCAATTCATATAAATACCTTGATATATATATATATATATATATATATATATATATATATATATATATATATATATATATATATATATTATACGATTTACTTAATGAGATGGAAGGTTCAGATTAAAGAATTGTTACAAAAATTTGATAATCTGAATGCGTCTTTTAACAAGTAACAATAAGCAATGAATAGGATGGTTGCGACTGTTACTGCGTGGACATAAATACTTACAATAAATTTATCAATTCAGTTTATGCTTAATTACCTAATAATTTGAAAATTTTGAAAAGAAAGAAAGAAAAATAAAGTCTTAAAGAAACAAGTTGTGAAATGGATATGCTCTCTGTGTTAACAGCAGGTAGCTCTTAGTTAACCCTCTGTTAGAATGGAACGACGTATTACTATCATTATTACTATAAATTATGTATTTGGTTGAAATTCCAAACTGTTAAGACTTTACCGAACAATAAATTACAAGAAATAATAAGATGTTACCAAAATTTATACAAGAAACTTCAATTTGTTTATTTAACTAATTGTAAGAGAATCAGTTAAGTTTTTTTAAATGGTATTTTGTAAATGGTCGAGTAATCAATGAGCGCGATTCCTTGGAAATCGGACGGTTGTATAAGACGACGCGTTGGAAACGAGAAGTAGTGGCGTACTATATCTTGTCACTTATATGGAAGTTAAGTGCACTTATGGTATCGTGCAATGCACTTTCTGTTCAGGTAAATCCAGTCTAATAACCCCACTGTGCACTCGAACTAGACACTAGTTCCCGCTTCATTCGCTTCATCTAACCAAACAAGAAACCAAAATCACAATGAAATATAAGATTAGATAAAACTAAACAGGATTAGACAATTATTAGACACACAAACACAAGATAAATAATTATAGATATACATGAAGGATAGGAATGTAGCGACAATACTAGAACGGATCATACAAGATTTATATGATTTAGTTTTATCTGTGTAGGACTGGCAATTAAAATGAAATATTGTAAAGATCGATAATAGCTTTTATAATAAAAGCTCACTATGGCTGGCTGCGTCATTACATTTAATGGCAAAACTGCATTAAGACTAATCTATAAATATAATACCAACTTAATACCTTCAAGAACCTTGATCGATTAAAATTATATTTCTTGCTTCTCTATCTAGACAGGCTCGTCTAGTCTTGTCTGTTTAGGCTTGTGTGTCTAGTCTTCACTGTCTAGTCTAATCCGTGTAATGTAATGCGTCTAGTCTTGTCTGTCTAGTCTTCTTGGTCTAGTCATGTGTGTTAAGTCTTGTCCGTTTAGATTTGTCTATCTAGTCTTGTCTCTGAGGTCTTGTATGACTAGTCTTAACTGTTAAGTCTTGTCAGTCTAAGGTAGCGGTCTAGTCTTATCCATTTAAACCTGTTCATCTAGCCTTGTCCGTATAGTCTTGTCTTTCTCCGTTTAGTCTTGTTTGTCTAGTTTTGTCGGTCTAGTTTTGTCTGGCTAGTCAGGTCTATTTAGTCTTGTCTATCTAGTTTTGTTTTCTAGCCTTGTCCGATTAATCCTGTCCGTACAGTTTCTGTCTAGACTTATGTGTCTAGGCTTGTTTGTCTAGGTTTTCCCATCTCGTCTTATCCGGCTAGTCTTGTCCAGACTTGCCCATCTAGACCTGCCCATCTAGTCTTGCACGTTTAGTCTTGTTCGTCTAGTCTAGTCCATTAACTCTTGTCGGTATAGTGTTGTCGCTATAGTCTTTTATGTCTAGTCTTGTCTGTCTAGTCTTATGCATCAAGGCTTGACCGTTTAGTATGGTCCGTCTAGTCTTGACCGTCTACTCTTATCCACTTAGTCTAATCCGTCTAGTATTAACCGTCTAGTCTTATCCATTTAGTCTAATCTTGTCCATCTAGTCTTTTCCGTCTAGTCTTGTAATCTAGTCTATCTCATTTTGTGTGTCTAGGCTTGTCTGCCTTGTCTGGTATAGTTTTGACTGAGTAATTTTATTCCTATGGCTAGGTCTATTAAACTTGTCTAGGTCACCTTAATCCATTTTGATTTGAATTGGCTTGATGACTTAGTTGTTATTGTAACAGCAAACAATGAAAACGCAGCAAAACTGATTTACATAAATGTTAGTTTTCCCACAATAAAACGAAAGTTACGGCACGCGAAAAACAGACAAAAACAAGGAGGGCCGTTCCCCATGGTAGTTTGCGTCCATGCCTAGAAAACGTTTATACGGTTGTTCAAACCGAATTAGCAAACTTACTCCCATTGTTGCTTCGGGAGCTGGGGTGGCCGATTTGTTTGTGTACAGCGACCAGAGGAGTCGTTTAAGTTTCCTTTTATTGTCCCCGTGAGGTGTTAAGAACACACCTGACAGCACTCGAAAGCGATTAAGGTGTTTTTATTGTTGCCGGCGAAAATACCGGACCGGGGTTGAGGTGTGTATTCGGTAGGTAACTAGCGAAAATTATTACCTCTAATAGTTTCAAGCAAGGGAGGGAAATAATGGGGTGGCTCTGACCCCTCCGGCATTGTCCGGCGTTAAACTATCGAATGCGAACTCTTGATGTTTTTATTAGCTTCTGTGTTAGTGTCAAGTTGATTTCTTGTTGTTGAAACTGCAATTGCCAAAGGGCAAAGTAAGGAAACACAAAGGATCTGATCTATAAGGAAGAAAACACAAAGAAAAATTTATATTCATTATCTAATCTCTTTTCGTTCTTAATTTGGTTCCACTAGAATTTACTAGTCTTGACGAGTCTATACAAGACTAAATCATTTGCTTACTTAACATATTTGTTAGTTTTTTTTTGTATAGAGAAAGTCTTTATGTGCGTTGATACGCTTAAAAGGTTTCTAATTCCCGATAAGTCGCTTCTTAAAAGCCCCTACTAGTCTTTAGTTAATCTCAAACATTCGGACGTTTAAATAGTTTCAGATTAGTTTGTGTTTATTGCGTGTTTTACAAATTACGAAACACTAAATTCTCAAAACTAGACAAAGAATGGATTCAATTCAGATGTTTAACCGTGCGAGAATAAATAGTCTAGAATCTATAGTTCTAAGATTTTGTTGATCTAGACTCTAGATAAGTGAAACAAGACTAGCTAAAATTAAAAACAAAACGAATTTATATAGGCAGAAAAGGATATACAAAAGTATTTGGTGAAAGCTGTTTCAGTAAATATCATTTAGTTTTGAAAGATGTTTTATGTTATTTCTAAAACTTTTTTCATAACTGTAACCAGAGATTAAGGAACATTAGTTTCCTTCAGCGTGTATCAATCAGTCATCCCGAGCTCATTTGAATGTGTTAAATGGAATTCGTCCGAAGAAACATAATGAAATTCTATTGAGGATTCGTTGAAAAAAAGTTGTTCAAAAACGGACTGTTTGTGTCGTTTTCTTGTAAGTAAATTATTGTGATTTAATTGTGAAAAAGGTTTTTCTTTCAGTGATTATGTTTGTGATTCAAATTCATTTTAATAGTTGCAAGGAATAACCGTTTTTTAATGTCGCTTTCTTGTAAGTAATTATGTCATGTCGTTTTCTTGTAAGTAATTATTCTGATTGGATTGTGAGGCTTTGTTTTCGTTTCAGTTGAGACACAATTCAGTGCGCACTGAACGGTGCGTGGGAAAAAATAACTGAAATTTGAATGGGTTTGTGTTATCTGCGACAAACTGAACAAACCCGTGACGAAAAACAGAAATCGGTTGAAAAAATTCAAATTTCAGTTTGATTCAATCAATTTCCAAATTATTAATAAATAAGGGATTTTATCAAATCCCTAAATTTGATAGCTTCATTAGTCAATTGCCGCAAAAGCTGTTAATTGATTTGATTAGTTTAATTTTAAGTTTTGTCGGAAATTTCGAAATTTGAGTGTCTTTATACAATTTGCACAAAGGCTGTCAATTGATTTGATAAGTTAATTTAACCTTTTTTTTAAGAAATTTATTTTGAAACAAAACATACATATTTGGGAAATATTTCGCTTCATTTTGTTAATGAAAATGGAGAATTGGCTTATACTATAGATGCAAACTGTACAATCCTTGCAGTATAGTTTTCTAAATTACTTAACAGTGATTTACCACAAGAAAAGTTTAAGTTCATTAATTCTTATAAAATTAATCAAGGTTCAACCCCACCGACTGTACAAGAGATTAAAGAAATTATTCAATCACTCAAAAATAACAAAGCTTCAGGGGAGGATTAAATAACTGCAGAATTGTGGAAAAATGCAGGAGAAAATTGTATCACAAAATTGCACGAAATTATGTTGGACATTGGGGAAAAAATCCCCTCCGATTGGAAGTTGGCGATAATCCATCCTATACACAAAAAAGGAAATAAAACTGACCCAAACAATTATCGAGGTATATCCCTTCTTCAGGTACCATACAAAATTCTTTCAAAAGTGTTACTAAACCGCGCAGAGCTGCAAGTAGATAATCAAATCGGTGAATATCAAGGTGGGTTCAGAAAGGCACGGTCCTGTGCAGAGCAAATTTTGAATTTGAAAAACGTCATACAATATTTTCGCAACACAACTAACAAAAAATATGTCATAACGTTTGTGGATTTCCGGAAAGCATAAGACAGTATAGATCGCTTATCACTCTTTAGTGTTTTAATTTAACAGAATTTGAACTTGACAAAAAAAACAAGAAATATTATCAAAGACACACTTACGGAGACAAAGGCTAAAGTAAAATTTATGGGTGGATTAAGTGAAGAGTTTGAAATAAATACAGGCGTCCGTCAAGGTGATGGAATTTCTCCATTACTTTTCAATTGTGCCCTGGAAAAAGTTGTTAGGGAATGGAGAAAAGCCGGGGCACCATCTCACCGACTAGGGCCAAAGATTAAGGGTATTGAAATAGACTGCCTAGCATTTGCTGATGATATGGCACTAATTACTGAAGACATCTCTGATGCACAGAAGCAGACCACTATCTTGGAAGAACAAGCAGAAAAAATAGGGCTTCATATCTCTTATGAAAAAACTAAATTTATGACTAACATAAAAAATGCGCCACATGAAATTTATATTAACGTTAACAAAATTGCTAAAGTAAAGTAATTTAAATACTTAGGCGAATAGGTTAAAGAAAATGGCAATGAAAATAAATCTGTAACATCAAGAATCCAGAAAATGGAGGTTGCATTTCAATACACCAAAAATGTTTATAACAAGCAATGCTTGTCATGGAATAGTAAAATTCGTCATTATTTAACAGTGATTAAACCGAAAGCTCTTTATGCTTCAGAAGCGCTAAATTTACAAATTAAAACATTAAAGGAACAAGTAAATATTAAGGAAAGGAAAATTATGAGAAAGATCTTAGGGCCCAGAATTAAGAATGGCATACACTATCCCAAACCCAATTCTGAAATATATAGGAAAAATTCTAAAATTAGTGATACCACGAGAATGAGACGAATTCAATTTTTGGGTCATTTTGAAAGAATGAATCATACGAGGCTTACTTACCGAATCCACAAATTTCTACAGAACAAACGTACAAGACCAAAGTGGTACAAACAAGTGGAGAGGGACCTAATGAAGATGGGATCGCCAGATCTCATGAATAGAAATGTGATCAGGAATATTGTTCATACAAAGGGATTTGAGGAAGATCTGAAGAAACAAACACGACGTGCATGGTCGGAGGAACAGAAAGTACAACAATCCATGAAGATGAAAAGCTATTGGGCAAGGAGGAAGGCTCAACATGCGTTGATTCCGCGTGGTCCTAAGTGACCCATCCGCGAGAAGAAGAAGAAGAAATATTTTGGACAAAGATGCGTCACCTAATATTATTTAACTAAAACAAAAATTTATTTTGCTGGGGTGTTAGACGGGAGGTCATGGTACAACTGTTCAACAAAAGAGTTTTAGTGTAGTATAAAGATATACCATCAGGCGCAAAATTTAATTGAAATGGCGCAGTTAGAAATTCAAACATATTGTTTGTTATCATCATCATCATCAATCACCTCTTAGAGTCGTCCACTGCTCTGTTCTGCGCTGCGGTCATCCTGTTCATGTGGATGCGTTTCAGGTCATCTGACCATCGAGCGGTGAATCTCCCTCTGCACGGGAATGCCTCATTTTGTTATTCTCCAGGTCCATCTCATCTTCATCATCTGTGGCGCTACAGCCCTGTATGGGTCCTGGCCTCCAAAAGTGTCTTCCTCTATTACGTCCCTGTTTTGTGATAGTCCTCTCCAGCCTTGAATTCCAAACAATCCTGCGCCAGCACTTTCCTTTGTCTTCGAACCATCTATATACCACTTGATAGCATTTTGCTCTATGTGGTATGCTGAGGATTCGTCGCTCCAATGGGCTTTACTACTACACATTGCTGTGTAGTTTTTCTCGAAATGGTATTTGTATACCATTTCGTCTTTTAGTGCTTCCAGCCAGGAGATTTTGGCAGCGAGGCTGTTCCGGTCCCTGCTCACGATTATTTTACCTCTGCGTATTTCTTCCTTGCTGAACCTTACAATCGCCGATCTGACGGCCCTCTCCACGACAAGGTGCAACGGAGTCAGATCCAGCAACAGTTCCATTGCTGCTGTCGGGCACGACCCTATAGCCCCCGTGATGCAGACGCAGGCCAGCCACTCTTAGAAACTTCTCAAGGTGCTTCCTATTAGAGGCCAGCTTGGTTCTACTTCCCCACGCAACTGCCCCGGAGGTGATCGCAGGTCTCACTATCATAGTGTACATCCATCGCAGGATTGTGAGGCTACAACTCCAAGCTTAGCCTGCCAGATTTCTGCACATTATTGGAGCGCGTTTTGACTTTGCTATCTAGTGTTATACCTAGATACCTCATGTCCTGTTTGCATTCTACTGCATTCCCATCTAACAGTATGGTCTGTAGGCAGTTTAGTTTTCTCTTTCTAGTAAGTGGTATCACCGTGGTTTTGCTTGTGTTGAGACTCAGTCCCACCGTTTGACACCAACTACTAGTTACTTTGAGGCCTCTCTGTACGATTTCAAAGAGCGTTCCCTCAAACTTCCCTTCCTGGCTATGATGACTATGTCATCTGCGTAACCTTGACATTTGATATCTAGATCGATACCTAGCCAGTAATTCATCAACTACCAGGCTCCACATCAGTGGTGATAGCACATCTCCCTGTGGGCACCCTGGAGTTGTGGTGATCTTAATTTTGTCTCTTCCCACTTGTGCCTCAGCCGTTCTGGTTGTCAGCATTTCTCTCATCCACTTTGAGATAGTGCTGTCGATATTCCTTCTTTCGAGAGCCGCTTTGACAGCCTCGTGCGAGGTGTTGTCAAAGGCCCCTTCTATATCCAAGAAGGCACATATTGCTACTTCCTTTGTCTCTAGTGCTGCTTCTATTTCATTTGTCAGCTAATACGCAGGGCGGTTTCTGTGGATTTCCCTGCTCGGTATGCATTCTGACAATTGTGTAGTGGTGCACCTACCAGCACTATTGTTCTAAGGTAATTGTCAATTACCTTCTCCATTGTCTTCAACGTAAAAGATGTTAGACTAATGGGTCTAAATGACTTCGGTTGAGTGGTATCTTTCTCCCCCACCTTCGGTATGAATACCACCTTAGCCCTTTTCCATAGCTCCGGTATGTATCCGAGCGCTAAACTACTTCTAAAGATTTTTAGCAGGTACGGCATTAGTTCTCTCCCTCCTTGTTGTAGGAAGGCGGGAATCAGTCCGTCCATACCTGGGGCCTTAAATGGCTGGAAAGTGTCGATAGCCCATCTGATTCGGTTTTCCGTAGAGATGGACGCGGCCCTCCTCCAGTCCGACTTGGTCTCCGTGGTTGCATCGAGAACTCGGTCTCTTTGAATTTTCCCGGAAAATTGTATCTACGTCACCATGAACCTTTTTCGCATATCCCTTTGAAGATTGTGGGTAAGATTTTCCTCTCAAAAATGCTTGGGAGGTTGGCGTCTTGTTGGCTTATTGTCCATGTGGCGCGGAACCATATGTTACTTACAGGCAGTATTAGAGTCTTGTATATAACCATCTTCGTCTTTCTAGGTGATTCTAGTAATGCTAGGGTTTGTTATTTTCGTAGTACGTTGTTACTGTTACCGAGCATTATTCTCTTTTCTATTTCAGCCCTGTAGATATTTTTTGCGTTTACGTTGACGCCCAGGTACCTGAACTCTTGTACGATTTCGAATTTTGCGTGTTAATAATAATGAGTTCATGCAGGGACCCTTTTTATTTTTTCCTCGTTTATTTGTAGGACGAAGTTATTGGCCGCCTTCTCGAGGGCTGAATAATTTCTAGTCATTTCTCTTGTCGTCCTCGCGATTATGTCAACGTCGTCTGCGTATGCGTAATAGTTGTGCAGATCTAGTTACAATCGTGCCCCTTCTGTTTGCGTTCGCGTTTCTGATTGCTTTTCCTAGGCGTATGTTAAATAAGAGTGTATTTCTATGTGCTCTGAGATATTGTATTTTTATGGTATACTTAACGTTCTTCATTGTCATCGTTACCAGTCGCACTAGCTTCGTTGGTATTTCTTGGGCCGTTACAGCATCATAGAGTTTGGCTCGTATAATACTGTCATATGCTATTTAACCATATGGTGCGTGTCCATTTGGTGCCCCGTCCCCTTTTCCTAATATTTCTCTAAGCGTAAATATTTTGTCAACTGTGGATTTTCCGGGACGGAAATCCCCTGATAGTCTCCTATGAGTTTTTCCACCTTTGGAAGTAGTCTTCCGAAGAATATGTTGGAGATTACATTATATGATACGTTTAGCAATGTAATGCCTCTGTAATTCTTACAGTGTCTCCTAGTATTTGGAGTGTCCTGCTCCGATAAAGAGTCCTCACATTCCAGGAGTATAGTGATAAATTATTGTTTACGTTCTTCGTTGCCTGGGTCGGTGCCGTAAAGTCTGTCCGGTGGTTTCCGTTTTGGTTTTCCTAACAGATTGGTATTTTCCGGAGTGAGTTGTTAGCCCGCTGCCAACCTCCTTTTCGGGGAACCATTTCTTCCTTTCTTGTTAGCTCTGCCTTTCTCCTCCCTCCGGGCGGGCTTTCACCGCATCTTGCGAGGCATCTGGCAGGTTACCGGGGTGCACCATGAGTATCGGTGAAAATCGGAATTGAGTAGGAGACGCTATGCGACGAATCTTGATGGTCGCCGTGTATTTCGCTTTCACTACCACCTTTTGCATCCTGGTCCATCTGTTGTCCTATAATATGGCTATGTGACCTGCTCAACTCCACTTAAAGTTTGTGGATTATTCATTCAATGGTGCCCGCAACACCGCTCCTTCTCGTGATACTTATGTTAGATACCTTGTCTCTTAGCGATATATCTAGCATTGTCCTCTCCATGGCGGCCCTTTGCGCAGTTTCGATTCTGTTTATTGTCCTTTTTATGAATGTTAGTGTTTCAGTTCTGTAAGTAAATATAAGCAAATTGCACTGATTGAAGATCTTTCTTTTAAGGCAGATATGAATTTTTGATCTGAAAACATAATTCATCTTTTCAAATGCTACCCAGCCTAGCCTATATTGTTTGTATGATTTATTTATTCAAAATTATATAAACGCCATACTATTTTGCATGGTACAACATAAAATAATCTTTGCACAAAGACATGTTACATCTTTGGCAAATGTTTTTTTTTTCTTTTCTTCTGTGCATCTTGTAATTGGTGTCCCAACATTTACGCAAGATTTCAAGATTCATAGAAAACAGAGTTTTTCTTAAATAAATTTTAAATTCGTAATTGTAACATAATGAACATAGTCTTGGGTTACGTATGAAATAACATATCCAACATATGACCTTCACGACTTTGCTGCCAAATACGAACTCTTTTTTCAAAATTTTCCATCACCATTCCGCATAAATGTGGCTGAATTTCATTGATTCGGCGTTGAATCTCTTCCTTCATCCTTGGCAAAGACCTGTGGCTTCAAAAAACCCCATAGAAAAAAATTCAGAAGAAAAGAAGAAAAAAATGGGATTAAATCACCTTATCTAGGAGGCCAATTCTGATCACCGAAACGAGAGAGTACATGACCAGGAAATGTCTCAATTGTTAGTAATTCAATTGTTTCACGGGATGTATGGCATGTGGCAACATCTTGTTGAAACCACATGTCGTCCACATCAATGTTTTCTAATTTAGGAAGAAAGAACTCTCTTATCATGTTGCGATATTGAACACCAGTAACAGTTACTGCTTGACCAGCCTCATTTCCAAAGAAGTATGGTCCAACATGGTTTGGTGCGGATTTTGGCCTCCAGCCCAAAATCCGCACCAAACAGTAACACGTTGTGGATGCATCTTTTTTTCGATAACAACATGTGGGTTTTCTGAACCACAAATACGGCAATTTTGACGATTAACGAAGCCATCAAGGTGAAAATGAGCATCAGTTTCCTTAAATTTTTGAATGATAGTCTTCACAGTTAAGAATTTAAAACAATATTACGATCATATTTTGTGCGAAATTTGCGAATTGTAGCAGCAAAAGTTTCAACATTTTAAAAATATTGTTCAACAATGAAAACGCGTTGTTCTTTCGTGTAGTGTTCCTTTTTTTGGTAACCCTAAACTATTAGCTGTCAAACTGTCTTTTTGTTGTTGTTAGAAACACAATACCTCACAAATGGCGGCTCATTCAAATATTGCGTAAATTTTGGGACACCCTATACATCTTCTTCTAGTCTTTTCTACAAGAAGGTGCAAAGGTGTTGTTACTCCATAAAGTTTTCTTTTCATAGAAAGGGACCCCTTTTTGGTTGAGACATAGAAGTAGTTGTCATGCCTTGAGTTATTAGATTTATATGTAAGAAAGATATGGAATTAATAAAACACTTTTTTCCACCAATTAGCAAATTTCCTGTAGTGGTCATATACGCCAATGAATATAAAAGCTCGATCAACTCCCATTTTCTCGCAATAGAAAGCAGTAGCTTCTGGACACTTAATTGTCTCCTGATCACCAGTTTTGATCCTTTTTGTAACTGTGGTAAAACTGGGTTTGTGCCAATTACTCCTTAGCATTCATATCTTGCCATTTCACACATAGGAATCTTGTAGAAATACATCTGAATGCAGACTGCCCACGTTGAAGTTTACCTTCAATAGTGGATACATTTTTGCGGTTTGTCTAAAGCTGCTTAATCGTCGTTCACCAAGAGTCAAGGCTTCATTACTACCAGAACTACTCGTAGGAGATTTTCACACATAAGGCGCGTGCTTCAAACCCAAAAGTACGGTCTGGTACATTTCTCGTTGCTATTAAACGATAAGTTGAACTATTAGGTATTTTAAAATTCGATGGTAATGAGTCTTCCTATCGGGACTTCCGAACTTTGATAGTTGATAGCGCCGTAATGTTGTAGCAACACTTTTTTTTGCACGTGCTGGAGGTAAAAATCTGCAAACAGACACCACCCGACCCGTGCCGAGTGGTAGTGTGGGACCCACTAAAAAAACCCCACCATTCATCCGGCCAACTGCGCTCTGCAGCTCGGCTGCAGTGAAAAGGGGCGCCGATCTCCATTCCACGGGTTCCAGCCAGTTCATTCGCTCATGCACTGAGAACAGCTTCTTGGCTTCCGTCATTAGGCTATCCCCCAAAGAGTATTAACCCTTTGCGCAATTTTCCTGGTGACGATCTTATAGCTGTCACCCCAGATGTTATTACACACTTCCTCATTTGCTCGCATATTACTCCTCACCATGCATCTCCTTTCACGCAAACAGGTTCACGCTTTTCAGCTACCTGCTCATTCCACCAGTAAACTAGCTTCCTGCCTCTGACGCCCCTCCGTTTTCTACGAAACACCGCATTACAGGCCCCGTGAAGGACTGCCTCGCAGGTGCTCCGCAGTCTATTTTCGGGGTCTGTCCTTTCAACCACCTCTTTCAGGACGTCCCAATGTTTCTAGTAGACTCATGTCCACTCTCCATCTATTAGTTCCAATTTCAACCGGTCCCTCAGAAGCATCCTCTCGTACGTCAAAGAGAATATCCTGGTGATCACTCAGATTCTCTCCCTCTCTGACACGCCACTCTTTCACTCTGCCTGCAATCCGTGAGGTGCTAAAAGTGATGTCTATGAAAGATATACTTTCGCCCCGCGCGAGGGTTGGCACATTCCCACGATTGTGAACTACCAGGTCCTCCTTTGCCAGCCACTCTTCCATCATTCTCCCTCTCTCATATTCTCTAGGGGATCCCCACCAAGCAGACTTGGCGTTGAAATCCCCCAAGCTGAACTAGGCTACGCCTGTCGAATTGTCTGTCATTTATTAAGTCTGTTTTGCGAAATCACCGTGGACGAATATAACGCTCAACAAGACGTGCAAATGTTTTATCAAAATGAGTGTTCGGTCAACGTACCGCGCGCTGCGCCCATTTTTCGGTCGCCTTTTTATAATCGTCCTACTGAGAGGACGATTCGCAGTGTGGTGGAAAAATTTGTGTGTACTAGTTCAGTAAACAATAAACCGACACCATTACGATGACGAATCGCAAGATCTGCCCAAAACATCGTTGCTGTCCGTGAGAGTGTGCAGCAGAATCCGAGGCAGTCGATTTCGTGACGCTCACAAGAACTCAGCGAATTTTGCGTCGTAACTTGGGCTTGCACCCGTACAAAATTCAACCGACCCACAGGAGCTGAAGGTAAACGACCATAGACAACGACGTGTGTTCCTGGAATTTGAAACTGAGCCTAATTTTCATAAAAAAATCATCTTTAGCCCATTTCTGGCTGAATAAACAAAATTGTCGAATTTAGGACAATACCAATCTATGTGAGATGGGTTTTTTTAAGAGCGTCCAATTCATCCAGAAAAAGTCACTGTTGGGTGTGGATTTTGGGCAGGCGGGATCCTAGGTCCATATTTCTTTGAGGACGACGTAGGCATCCATCACACTCAACGTCGAGCGCTATAGGTCGATGATTACCAATTTTTTTTGGCTTGATTTTTGAATTAATATGGACACGAACGACATGTGGTTTCAACAGGGCGGCGTCAAGTGCCCTCATACCACATTGGACAGTCGCATGTCTATGAAAAAACTACAGCGGCCGTCAGGGCTAACATAACTCATGCCATCAGTCAAATTCAGCGTGATTTATGCGCCAGAGTCATGGAAAATTTTACATTTCAGATGCGCACCCAGCGAAGCCACGACGGACATTTGCAGGATGTTATATTCCATGCATAACGGCATCGATAGGCTTTTCTAACAAATAAAAAAAATCGATGATATCTCACACACACTTTGTTTTATTTAAATTTAAAGATAGGAAGGGTTTAATGAAAGACCCTATACATATATGTCTATACGGCATGTCTATACTATACATGTCTATACTATAGGGCCTGAATATATGTACCGTTCGGGATGAAAGGGTTAAAGTGTTAATCTAAATCTCGTAATATGATTGTCTTAAAAGGCAATTTCTGCAAACAATCTTAACTAATTGATTTGATTAATTTAATTTAGATGTGCAACTTTTCATAGTATAATTCAAGCAAAAATCACAAAAAAAACCCAAACTGCTAGAACAAACAAATTGAAATCAAAAATAGAACTTTATCTTACAATACAAAAATCTTTAATTTTTCTTCCTCTTGTATTGAGACACGTGTGTGCGTGGATGAAATAAGGTCGTCATCCTTTTATTACGTAACTTATTATCCTCGCGATGGATACAGCTACAAAAAAGAAAGATATTTCTTAGCATTCAATGAAAACTAAATCAGATGGACGAGGGGAGAATTTCTAAAGATGGTATGTAGGCCATTCAACGTGCCACAACAGAAACAAATCAACGTGACTTTTTATCAAGACTAACTAAAGAAAGAAACTAAAGTAATAAACCTCTTGTCAAATCTATTTAGTCTTGTCTATAGTCTTGTCTGTCTAATCTTGGCTGTCTAGTCATGTCTGTCTAGTCTTATCTGACTAATCTTGTCTAACTAGTCTTGTCTGTGTAGGCTTGTCTGTCTAGTCTTGTAGGTCTAGTCTTCTCGATCCAGTCTTAACTGTCTAGTCTTGTGCGTTTACTTTTGTCTGTCTAGTTTTCTGTGTCTAATCTTGTCTGTTTAATTACTAACGATTTTTCTCAAGATATGAATCTCACGTGTTCATTTTCACACAGGACTTTCGTCTTCCGTGAGAAAATTTGTTGGTCTGTGACGCAACCTGCGAGTTAACGTAATCTATGTGTCTTGATCTACGGGTGAAAGGGAATATAATCTAGTCAGATACATAGATATCGAATTCCACGTTCGACGGACGTCGAGCGTATCGTCAAGTTTCCCACAAGACGCACAAACACGAAACCGATTTGGTAATCAAGACTACTCAATGAACGACTTTTTTAAAAGCAAATGTCTCATGGACGAGGACAATTCCACTTTGGTCTTATCACTCTTATCACAAAATTTGGAAGAAGTATAAATTATTAAATAAGATTGGAGTAGATTATACCAAATTAGATAGGATTTGCTTAGTCTAAACAAGACTGGTCAAAACCAGGGATAACCAGACAATACCAGACAAGACCAGACAGCACCAGACAAGACCAGACAAGGCCAGGTAAGACCAAACAAGAGGAGACAAGACGAGACAAGACCATACAAGACCAGACAAGACCAGACAAGACCAAACAAGACCAGACAAGACCAGACAAGACCAGACAAGACCAGACAAGACCAGACAAGACCAGACAAGACCAGACAAGGCTGGATAAAACCAATCCGTATAATATTATTTACAATTAGTTTATAGTGGGCAGGAATGTTTTAAATTCAGAACATAAAAGTTACATCAAGTAGCACTTACAGTAAGTTAATCATGTAGATAGTACATGGGCTCACGTACGCTACGTGCTAACGGTTTAGTCTAAAACAACGTTACTTAACCGTGAACATGTTTTGTATCAGGTAAGAACAAATAAACTGGACACCAATCAAAAATTGAAGTAGGAAACAAAAAGTAAGATTCTAGACTGAAGCAACATTTACTAGATAGTGTACTCTGGAGTAGACTAAAACTAGATTATCCATTCTTATCAAAACTACATTTTTACGCATTCTGCACCTTATATTAAGTTTATCATCTATCTTAGTCTACTCTGCACTAGAAATTTATATTAATAATCCCATTCTAAATTAGATTGCTTCTAGATTAACTTGATTTTTGAATCCTCCACAACTTCATTTTCTCTGTATGACTAAGATACCAGTCTAGAATTTGGAGTCTGTTTGATCCCTTTTATCTAGACTCTAGGTAAAAACAAATAGTTTATATATCGAGACTCTAGATCTCCCTTATGAAAACTATAGATCTCTCATATCTAGACCCTAGATCTCTCTTATCTAGATTCTAGACCTCTCTTATCTAGACCCTAGATCTTTCTAACCTAGACTCTTGATCTCTATTATCTTGACACTAATCGGGAGCAGAGACCGAAACAGCCTTGCTGCCAAGATCCCCTGGCTGGAAGCACCAAAAGACGAAATGGTATGGAAATACCACTTCGAGAAAAACTACACAGTTATGTGTAGTAGTTAAGCCGATTGGAGCGAGGAATCCTCAGCATACCACATAGAGCAAAATGCTATCAAGTGGTATACAGATGGTTCGAAGACAAAGGAAGGTACTGGTGCAGGAATGTTTGGACCTCGTACCAAATACTTCGAATCCATGGGAACATTCCCAAGTATCTTTCAAGCAGAGGTACACACAATCGAAAGATGTGCACAGTTTAACCTCGACAGGAATTATCGCAAAAAACGAATTGCTATCCTGTCAGACAGCCAAGCATCAAGGCCGTTAGCTCATACACCATCAGATCCAAACTGGTATGGGACTGTGTGGGAAAGCTAAACAAGCTTGGCAAAAACAGTAAAGTAACGCTATACTGGGTACCAGGACTCACTGGTATAGACAGAAACAAAGAAGTCCCTTCAGTCCAGTAGTGATCTCTGGTCCGGAACCCTTTTGCGGCATGAGTGTGAACACCATCCACAAAAGTTTCGATGAAGAAATAAGAGAACGATGGATGAAAACCTGGAAAGAATTTTCCAGGGCTAAGGCAGTCCAAAATTATGCTGGGATCTTTTAACCAGAAAAGAACAATAGCTTGCCTGAAATTACGCAGGAAAAAGCTTAGAATTCTGACAGGAGTCCTGACGGTACACTGCAGACTTAGGAATCTCAAGGCCCTAGGCCTAGAGGAGGATGGCGGATGCAGATTCTGTGGTTCTGCTAAGGAAACCCCCATACATCTGCTCAAAGACTGCGGAGCACTGTTCCGCAAGAGACAGATGTACCTCGGGGCTCACTGCTTGAACGCAGAAGAGTTACAGTCCTTGAATCCCACCCAAATCCTGAAATTCCTATAGGAATCAGGATTAGAGGAGGCGCTCTAAATGGGTAAGTACACCAACGCTTGGAATAGGAGGGTGGGGTACAATAGATCTATAGAGGTCGGAGTACAAGTCGTATCTAGACCCTAGATCTCTCTTATCTAAACGGTTGATCTTTCATATCTAGATCCTAGATCTCTCTTATCTAGATTCTAGATCTCTCGCATCTAGACTCTAGATATTTCTTATCTAGGCTCTAGATCTCTCTAATCTAGACTCTAGATAACAACTATTAGTTAAGTGATCTAGGTAATAAAAGATTTCTAATCTAATCGTTGATACCTAGATTAGATAAATCATTTAAAACCTAGACTAACATCCATATATCTTTAAACTTGTAGGTCTTTTAATCAACTTGGAGTTTTGATTGGTAAGATAAATACTAATTGTGAGCTGAATCTGTTTAGGTTCTGGAGATTGAATTAAACATCGATTTAAATTGACGCGTCGAGTGTGCGGCGTAATTAAGTTGTAACAATTATGAACGTAATAAGTTGTGTCAATAAATAAGAGAGGAGCCGGCGAGGAAGAGAGAACGAGGAGCAGATGAATAACTGGCAGCGGCCGTAAAGAGCACACAGTTATAATTAATCGCTCGTTTGTGTTAAGCCCGCGTCGCGAGAATTTTAATTAGTTCACTAGATAGGCGACTAGGTGCGTGTAGAGTTATCAGAATCGTCCGATGCAAGATAACGAGTTTACTGCTTACATATACTACTCCTCTCCTTTTATTTATTGATAAGATTATTAATTCCAAGATTTACTATGTAGTAAAACTATACGTAAAGCAAGCATATGTGTACAAATGACTTGAACTAGATTGATACATAAAGTTAGAAGAACATGACAGACAAAACAGACAGGAAAGAATAGACAGACAATACTAGAGAGAGATGACTAAATACACAATAGTAGACAGACAAGACTAGATAGACAAGATTAGAGAGCCAATACTAGACAGACAAGACTAGACAGCCAAGACTAGGCAGATCAGACTAGAGAGACAAGGCTAGACAGACAAGACCAAACAGACAAGATCAGAGATACAAGACTAGACAGATAAGACTAGACAGACAAGTGTAGATAGACAAGACAAGGCAGAGAAGATTAGAGAGACAATACTAGACAGACTAGACTAGACAGCCTATTTTGTTGTTTTCTCATATGCAGGCATATGAAAGCCAGCATTCTGTCATATACGACACTCTGCCGGCTGTAACGATTTCTACTGACTATTTACAGGGGCGTCTCTTGACCCAAATTGTTAAGACCTGAACTGACTATCGTGGTCCAGTCTGGACAATTTCTTGGCGCGTTTATCGAATATGTACCACCACTTTTGGGGTTTTTCTACTCTACTTAAATCATCTTCATTGTCAGGCCAGGTCAGTCCATGCTATTGCATTTCTGTCACTAAGAATCGTCTCCATAGTGCTGTATCTGGACAGGAAAATATGACATGTGCCACGTCGTCGTTTTCCCCACACTCGCAGAGGGGAGAATCTTTTTTCCCATATCTGTGGTAGATATGCCTTAAAGTTGCCATGGCCTGTTATAATTTGGATTGCATGGTGCGATAGACTAAAGTTTAACCCTGGAATACTCACTCACTCTTACGGTTATTACTCTTTCTGAGTCTCCGAGACTCATACTTGGGAAATTACTATATTTGAAACACTTTTTCTTGTAAAATTCGTTTTATTTGAACAATTAAAGTTATGAAGACAATAAGATATTTAATTTTAAAAATTAAAAGTCGAATAAAATGAAAAACAAAGAAAAATAATATGACAGGTATTTTTTTTTTCGAACTAATAAAACAAAAATCATTATTTTTTTATAGAAATTTAACACTATCGAAAAGTAAAATGTTTTAAAAAATTGTACAATACTTCAGTTTATTTATTATAAACAGTTCACATAAACTTTTCTTGAGTGCTCTTCTTGAATATGCGGTATTGGAATGTAACATTTTGAGCATGCCATTCTAGATTGTCTATTTTTTGAGTAATTACAAATACTACAATATTTCTTTTTACGAATTCCGCTGCGGGCATCGCTTTCTGGAGACTGCTGGTCTTGTGCTTGTAGTTCCTCATTGTTTGTCAAGACTCAATTGGAAGCTTCAGAGTTTTTATATTTGATTCTTTTACTTTCGATTTCCTTATTAGTATATTTTAATATTGTGTCAATTAAGTCAGTACAAAAGAACGACTAGAAGAATCCTATTGGTCTTGAAGCCTGAAGTGCATTTGATTTTTGGTCGAAATTTTTGGATTTTTTTGCAAAGGTTTGTGAAAAAAACGGATTGGTTTTGTGTGCCAGACCAGGTTATTTTTTGCCAATGATTGTTGCACAATCCAACTTTAGAAATCTTTCTACCTATGCCGCCTCATCTCACTGCATTGATCTTTCTTTTTTTTTCTTAAAGTTTTTTTCCTTGTTTTCTTTAGCCATAGCTGTGGCAGTATTAATTTGAGCAATTGATGGTTGGAGGTCAAAATCGTCTAAGGTATCAGGTTCATCCTGGTATCAGGTACTTTTTATCAGTCTCATAGGGTCATATAAAATAGTCGCCTATTACTTTTTTCAGACTCACTTATTATTCGGGTATTACTGTTTATAAGTCTCGCAGACTCGGTGAGTTTTAGTAAAACGGCTAAAACTTACCAAGCAATGGACATCATAGATCAACTGCAGAACGCTTCTCATAGGCAACTAAATAGCAGATGTCCTGGATGGTATGGGGTGTAGCACTAGTAACATGACTGGGGGAAGAAAAAAAATGGCGGTATGAGTCTCGCAGACTTACAAAGAGTATTCCAGGTTTAAGCTGCTGTTTAAGTGTCCAAGCCTTTACTGATGGTATAAACAGCTTAGTCCACAGCCCTGCTATTGCTGCATTGTATCTGTCGTCCCAGAGTTTCTCGAAATGTCAATTGGAACCAGATTTCAGCGCTTGTTTAGGCAATTTGTCGTATGCAATTGACAGATGACCGTTGCTTGCTGCGAGTTTTGGGAGTCAACCCGCTCGCTCATTGTCTTCGACTCCAGTATGGGCTTTAATCCAATGCCATAGGATCATATTTTTCCTTAAAACTCTTGCAGCTGTCGTCCATGCCTCCATCAACAGTTCAGTGGCTCCTTTCAAACTTTTCAGTACATCGAGGACATATCGGCTGTCACATATTTTCGAGCAGGGATAATTGATGTGGTTTTCAACATATTGCAAGGCATCTAGTATGGCGATGAACTCTGCTTGGAATATTGAGCAGTAGTGTTCCAACCTAATGAGTTTGTGCTGAACCTATTCGCGGTTGTAATAGGCAACGAATGCAGCTCCTAGTCCGGTCAGTTTAGACATCCTAGGTTAAAAAAATTCACACTTGGCTGAAAATTGGTATTAGTATTGTATTGTTCAAAACACTATTATAAATGAAATGTGGTAAGTCGTCAACGATCCGACACCTGAAAAAAAATTTACTTAGTCACAAAAAAGGTTTTTTCGCGATTTTCAGCAAAACGGTAAGTTTTATCAGATAAGGATCAGATAATTATCCATATAGAAAATGTTTATATACTTTTTTCCTAAGAGCCACCGTTTTTTGAGATATAACGATCCAAAAAGTTGAAAGAGTTGTAATCGTCATAATATGCACACGTTTCCACGTCACCTTTGAGGTAGTGTACTTTGCGCGTTATTTTTAATATGGTTTCCCCGGCAGACCTTTTCCACTGATCTCTTGTGAATCTGTTTAATTTGAAACTATTAAATAATTAAAGATATTGGCAAGGGTTGGAAATGATAAATGAAATGGAAATTTATCCATCGGAATCATCATTATCTTAAACTTCTGCTTCCTCTGCTCCTTGTTAACTTGGTAATATACCCGAAAAAGATGTTGATGAGCAGCCGCTGAGGCTGGAGGAAGACAAACTAACTGCTCTTGTTTTTTATTTCGAGTATTTTTAACGAAACATGCATATCGAAACTTATCTAAGCACGTAATTTTTTTAGGATAATCCATACATAGAGAGAAGAAAGCGAATTCCGTTGGTGATAATTTCTTGTGGAGTTGAATTACAATTGATCTTACTTACTAATTGATATTACTGATCTACAATTTTTGTCTGGGCTAATTTTATGATAAAACTTACCGTTTTCCTGAAAATCGCATCCATCTTGTTTGACCCCGAGTAAATTTTTTCCCAGGTGTCGGATTGATGAGAACTTTTCACATTTCATTTATAGTAGTGTTTTGAATAATCCTACCAGTTTTCAGCCAAGTGTGAATTCTTGTAACCTCACCCCTATTTTTTTGTCTAATTTGACCGGACTATCCTGTGCCTTTGCTCGATTTCGAACTGTGACAGTAGGTATACCCGAAGTTGGAAAAGATTTGACAGTGTATGTACTAACGGTACCTAAATGGTACCTAACGAATGATAACTTTGAAGAGTGAATTTGTTTTTGTATGTTAACGTTCAGTTAGATATTATTCAAAGTATTGGGTAAGCCTATGATGTCTTTAATTAATGCATCGTCTGCGAATTGGTGTGAGCTGTGGAGAGCTAGTTGTTTGAGGCGGATGTCTGCTGGAAGGAGACCTGTAATCACACAAGCTGAGGCTACTGTGAGATATGCTTTCGCAGTGCGGATGGTGCTGAGGCGCAGTATGCACAAGAGCTTGAGGTTTCCTTTCACGCCACATGATTCTGCCAAATCGGACCTCCATATAATAATGCGGGTTCTATCGCATCGCAATATACCTTCTGCGCAGCGATACCTAATTTTATACTGAGTTGTTTCACCTTACTATATGGTTGCTTTATGTTATGTGTTCCTTAAAGTTCAAGAGTCTGTCTATAGTGACACCTAGATACCGGAGATGCTGTTGGCATTTAATTTTTTCGTTTCCTAGAGATAAAATGGGACTCTTTTGACTTGCATATCTGCTGAAGAAGGGGGCTTCAGTCTTCTTTGAAACTGAGCCTAGTTTCAGTTGCCCACTCATGAAGATTTTCTAGAGCACAGTCAGTGGTCTCTTTCAGACCAACAATAGTTCTGCTTTTACAAAGCAGAAGAGTATCATCCGCATATGCTATAATCTCACACTCTTCATGCAGATTTCTTTCAAAGATGGTTTCTTACAAAATATTCCAAAAACCTGGACCTGATTTAGAACCCCGTGGACATCCTTTGCTAATTTTTTTCTCGACGTATAAACCTGGATCGCTGATAATGGTATTGCGTTCTGAGAAGTAGCTCCTGGCTAATTTTATGAGATTGTCGGGACAACCTTTCTCTATTAGCCTGCAGATAATAAGCGGCTACCAGGCGTTATCGAATGCCCCACAAATATCTAAGATTATGGCAGAACAGTAATACTTAGGTCTTACCCAGTCACTTATGAACCTGACCGCCTCAAAAATAGCTTGACCTGTTCCAGCCCCTTTTCTAAAGCCAAATTGATTTTGGTTTATCATCTTGTGTCGGTAGAAGTGATGTTCGATACTTGAGATGAGTAAAGAATCTAGCACCTTTCCGGCAGCAGGAAGTAAACTTATGGGTCTGAAGTTATTCGTGAATAGTGCCGGTTTGTTGGGTTTGGGGATGATCTTGATGAGTTGCTCATTCTAACAAGATGGGACCTTTTTAGACACTCGCTGTACAGAGAAATAAATGTGTTTGGTGTCGAATAAAAGGCAGCCAACACTATGTCCGATGATATGCTGTCCAGACGAGGCGCCTTATTCGGACTCATTCCGCGTATGACGCGTTCAAGTTCAGAAAAGGTGAACTGCGTGTCATCAGGTCCACCTTTTGCGACCTCCGCCTGTGTTCTGAAACGAGTGTGTAATTCAGAGTCGTCTTTAAGGAGAATGTCTCTAGGAGTTGTCTAGAGGTATCAAAAATATCCAACAATCTACCCCCAATCTTAAGGCTACTCAGGTAGCTTGTGGAGGTGTTTCTCCCCCTAAGTATTTAGAAAACGGGACCCGATGGATTTCCAATTGAAGACTGTGTACAGAAATCTCTCCAGTTTATTTTCTTCGATTGCAAAATTGCATCCTTATACTCTCTTGCTTTAGTGTTGTAGACTAATATATCAGATAACCTAAGTCCACTTCTACTTCTTTTGTATTTCCGCCGCGGCCTGTTAGTCTTGTGATCTTGTTCCTTGTGCAGGGCAATAAGTTCTGGTGTCAACCAGGGACAACATTTCCTTGCTAGAAAAGTGTCACGCTCAGCACTCACCATAGCCTAAATGTTAATCTAGTAGCAAATGATAAAATATGTTCAGTGGTGAAACATTCGTTTAGCTGCGGAGCAATATCTTGTAGATAGAGCAGCTAAATTCTGTACAATTCCCCTTTCTGGTACAGAAACCACGTTGGACTTCCAGAAGCTCAGTTGCATTTCCAATAGACCAACTGATATACCGATGATCTGGTAAACTACTCTCATCGCGAAGGTGCCAATCAAAAATCGTCCTGCTCAAGGTGGACGTGGCACGGGTAAGATCGATTACGCTTGTCCATTGTGTCCGATAAAGGTAGGTTCCGATCCAACGTTCAGTATGGTCAGGTTATTGTCCGAAAAAAACTTTCCAAGAGATCTGCACCTATTGTCCTAGAAGGCGCTACTACAAGAAAAAGATTTTGCATTGAAATCGCCGGCGAGTAATACCTGAGACTTGGAACTAACCTCAATACTTACTTTATTGAGAGCGTCTAGATTATCTTCGAATCTACCCTGTTCCACCGGCCTCATTTATGGAGGTAGATAGACAAGACTAGACAGACAAGGCTAGACAGACAAGACTAGACAGACAAGACTAGACAGACAAGACTAGACAGACAAGACTAGATAAATAATACTAGACAGACAAGACTAGCCAGACAAGACTAGACATACGAGACTAGACAGACAAGCCTAGTCAGACAAGACTAGACTGACAGGACTAGACAGACAAGACTAGACAGACAAGACTAGACAGACAAGACTAGACAAACAAGACTAGACAGACAAGACTAGACAGACAAGACTAGACAGACAAGACTAGACAGACAAGACTAGACAGACAAGACTAGATAAATAATACTAGACAGACAAGACTAGCCAGACAAGACTAGACAGACGAGACTAGACAGACAAGCCTAGCCAGACAAGACTAGACTGACAGGACTAGACAGACAAGACTAGACAGACAAGACTAGACAGACAAGACTAGACAGACAAGACTAGACAGACAAGACTAGACAGACAAGACTAGATAAATAATACTAGACAGACAAGACTAGCCAGACAAGACTAGACAGACGAGACTAGACAGACAAGACTAGGCAGACGAGACTAGACAGACAAGCCAAGACAGACAAGACTAGATAAATAATACTAGACAAACAAGACTAGGCAGACAAGAATAGACAGACGAGACTAGACAGCTAAGCCTAGCCAGACAAGACTAGACTGACAGGACTAGATAGACAAGACTAGACAGACAAGACTAGACTAGACAGTCAATACGAGACGGACAAGACTAGACAAAAAAGACTAGACAGACAAGACTAAACCGAGAAGACTAGACATACAAGACTAGAGAGACAATGCTGGACAGACAAGACATGACAGACAGTACTAGATAGATAAGACTAGACAGACGAGACTAAACATATAAGCCTAGATAGACAAGACTAGACTAACAAGACTAGACAGACAGGAGTAGATAGACAAAATTAGTCAGACAAGACTAGACAGACAAGCCTAGACAAACAAGACTAGACAGACAAGACTAGACACGCAAGAGTAGACAGACAAGACTAGACAGATAAGACTAGACAGATAAGACTAGACAGACAAGACTAGACAGACTAGAAAGGCAAGACTAGACAGCAAAGACTAGACAGACAAGACTATACAGACAAGACCTACGATAATTGAATTTACTTTTGAAATGTTAAATGAGTCGAGGTGATTGAATTTGTAGAAAGTTGTTTTTGATGTGGAATTTGAAAAAAATAAGTGGACAATGTGCATTTTGAATAATTTATTCTAAATGTGTTTGGCCTAGAAAGAAGGGGCGATTTGAATAAATTGCAAAGGCAAATTAACATTCAAAGTTCTGTCTTTTTTTATGAGGTCGATACAACCTAAATTTTTTAATTGTTTTTTCTTTGTAGTCTTGTCTGTCTAATTTATCTACCCTTGTCTGTCTAATATTGTCTATCTAGTCTTGTTTGTCTAGTCTTGTCTATCTAGAGTTTTCTGTTAAGTCTTATCTGCCTAGTATTGTCTGTTTAATCTTGTCTATCTACTGGTGTCTGTCTACTTTGGTTTGTCCAGTCTTAGCTGTATAAAAATAATGTGTCTTGTGTCTAGCCTGTCTAGTCTTGTCTGCTTGGACTTGTCTGCCTAGTATTGCCTCTATTGTCTTGTCTCTCTAGTTTTTTCTGTCTAGCATTGTCTGTCTAGTCTTGTCTGTCTAGTCGTGTCTGTCTAGTATTGTATGGCTAGTCTTGTCTGTCTAGTCTTGTCTGTCTAGTCTTGTCTGTCTAGTTTTGTCTGCCTAGTCTTGTCTGTCTAGTCTTGTCTGTCTGGTCTTGTCAGTCTAGTCTTGACTGTCTAGTTTTGTCTGTCCAGTCTTGTATGTCTAGTCTTGTCTGTCTAATCTTGTCTGTCTAGTCTTGTCTGTCTAGTCTTGTCTGTCTAGTCTTGTCTGTTTAGTCTTGTCTTTCTAGTCATGTTTGCCTAGTCTTGTCTGTCTAGTCTTGTCTGTCTAGTCTTGTCTGTCTAGTCTTGTATGTCTAGTCTTGTCTGTCTAGTCTTTTCTGTCTAGTCTTGTCTGTCTAGTCTTGTCTGTCTAGTCTTATCTGTCTAGTCTTGTCTGTCTAGTCTTGTCTGTCTACTCTTGTCTGTCTAGTCTTGTCTGTCTAGTCTTGTCTGTCTAGTCTTGTCTGTCTAGTCTTGTCTGTCTAGTCTTGTCTGTCTAGTCTTGTCTGTCTAGTCTTGTCTGTCTAGTCTTGTCTGTCTAGTCTTGTCTATCTAGTCTTGTCTGTCTAGTCTTGTCTGTCTAGTCTTGACTGTCTAGTCTTGTCTGTCTAATCTTGTCTGTCTAGTCTTGTCTGTCTAGTCTTGTCTGTCTAGTCTTGTCTGTCTAGTCTTGTCTGTCTAGTCTTGTCTGTCTAGTCTTGTCTGTCTAGTCTTGTCTGTCTAGTCTTGTCTGTCTAGTCTTGTCTGTCGAGTCTTGTCTGTCTAGTCTTGTCTGTCTAGTCTTGTCTGTCTAGTCTTGTCTGTCTAGTCTTGTCTGTCTAGTCTTGTTTGTCTAGTCTTGTCTGTCTAGTCTTGTCTGTCTAGTCTTGTCTGTCTAGTTTTGTCTGCCTAGTCTTGTCTGTCTAGTCTTGTCTGTCTGGTCTTGTCAGTCTAGTCTTGACTGTCTAGTTTTGTCTGTCCAGTCTTGTATGTCTAGTCTTGTCTGTCTAATCTTGTCTGTCTAGTCTTGTCTGTCTAGTCTTGTCTGTCTAGTCTTGTCTGTCTAATCTTGTCTGTCTAGTCTTGTCTGTCTAGTCTTGCCTGTCTAGTCTTGTCTGTCTAGTCTTGTCTGTCTAGTCTTGTCTGTCTAGTCTTGTCTGTCTAGTCTTGTCTGTCTAGTCTTGTCTGTCTAGTCTTGTCTGTCTAGTCTTGTCTGTCTAGTCTTGTCTGTCTAGTCTTGTCTGTCTTGTCTTGTCTGTCTAGTCTTGTCTGTCTAGTCTTGTCTGTCTAGTTTTGTCTGCCTAGTCTTGTCTGTCTAGTCTTGTCTGTCTGGTCTTGTCAGTCTAGTCTTGACTGTCTAGTTTTGTCTGTCCAGTCTTGTATGTCTAGTCTTGTCTGTCTAATCTTGTCTGTCTAGTCTTGTCTGTCTAGTCTTGTCTGTCTAGTCTTGTCTGTCTAGTCATGTCTGCCTAGTCTTGTCTGTCTAGTCTTGTCTGTCTAGTCTTGTCTGTCTAGTCTTGTATGTCTAGTCTTGTCTGTCTAGTCTTGTCTGTCTAGTCTTGTCTGTCTAGTCTGTCTAGTCTTGTCTGTCTAGTCTTGTCTGTCTAGTCTTGTCTGTCTAGTCTTGTCTGTGTAGTCTTGTCTGTCTAGTCTTGTCTGTCTAGTCTTGTCTGTCTAGTCTTGTCTGTCTAGTCTTGTCTGTCTAGTCTTGTCTGTCTAGTCTTGTCTGTCTAGTCTTGTCTGTCTAGTCTTGTCTGTCTAGTTTTGTCTTCTAGTCTTGGCTCTCTAGTATTGCCTAACCAGTCTTGTCTGCCTAGTATTGCCTGTCTAGCTTTGCCTGCCTAGTCTTGTCTGTCTAGTATTTTCTGTGTGGTCTTCTCTGTCTAGTCTCGTCTGTCAAGTCTTTTCTGTCTAGTCTTGTGTCTACTCTTGTCTCTTAATTCTTTCCTGTTTAGTCTTATCTGTCCAATCGTCTATGTTTAGTAATCTGGTCTGTCTAGGATTATCTGTCTGGTTTTGTTTAATTTAGGAATGTTTACAGGAAATAATTTCTGAAGAAAAAAACGAAATAAAAACTTGTGTGCAACAAACGAAGCCCTATATATTTATTTAGTAATATAATAGACTCCATATATATTTATATATAAATGTTATATTGTTATTTTACAATAATATACAAATAGTATTAAGAAAAATTAAAAAAAAAGAAAAAAACAAATAATTATTCTTTATATTAAATATTATAATAGATAATTCTGTGGTTATTTTGAGATCAACGCATACAATTATAGATCACAGGTGTGTGAAATATGTATATATTTATATATTAATATTTTTTTCTTTAATTAAACAAATAAAATTACATTTAAACATTAATAATAGATGAAAGAAAAAAAATCTCAAAATCTCTCGTGAGATCCAACAAAATAAGGAAAATTGGAATTGATGGGTTGGAAGGAATTTGGGTTTGTTGATTTTGTGTTGGATTGAGAAGCAAATTGTCAGTTTTGGGTTGGAAAAGGAGAAAAGTTTGATGGTTGACAAACATTGATTGTTTGAGTCTTTTGGGAGAAAAACGAATTCTTAAAATTCCGACACAGATGGAAAAAACTTTTTGTGGTTGAGGGCAATTTTTGTGGATTTTTTGATATGTAACAAAAACAATTTGTAAGTTTTTGCCAATTTTGTGACTAAAAACAATGTTTTTTTTTTATAATTTCGCAACCAAATAATTTTACAAAATCTGATACAAAATTTGTTGACAAATTAATTTGACAAAATTCGATGTCAAAAAGACTATGACAAACAAAAAATTGTCAAATAGTAAAAAAAGTCGATTTTATATCGGAACCCAATATTTTGACGACTTTATGACCACAACTAATTTATTTTATAAAAAAATGGTCGGATTAAAAATTTCGATTTTGTGCCCGGAAAAAGTTAATTGTCTAACTTTTGTGAAATGAAAATTTACACAAAATTAGGAAATGTGTCCTGCCAGATGGAGAAAAAAAAATGTCGATTTTGAATGGTGTGACAAAAAAAAAGTGGTACAGCGCAAAAAATATTCAATAATCACGATCATGATGATGATTCTATCAATCACGATCATGATTCTAAACGTTTCTGTTGAACGATTCTTTCTGAAAATTTGTATCCAAATTGTTTTATGTACAGATTTTATTTGTTGGATATTTTTCTTCTCCATTTTTTTACTGTGGTCTAGCTGCCGGATATTGCGTGAACAAAAAATTAGCCGAAGCCTTTTGCAAGTAAGGAAAAAATTCCCAACTTCCCCCGTAGAATTTATACATATTTGATATATAAAAAAACACTTTGTTAAATCATAAATGTATTTATTACATTAAAAGAGAGAAATTGTTAAATAAATTTACTTTGATTAAAAAAATTGCGGAATTGTGATAAAAATAAACTTTTTTAAGTCATTTTTCGTCGTCGTTTCTTGTATGTTGACCAAATTTTCTTCCAATTTATTTAAAACAAAAACTATTTTTTTTTTCAGATTTAATTAAATTTAAAAAAACGAAAAATTTAAAACTTCATATATATATATATATATCATCATATATATATATATATATATATATATATATATATATATATATATATATATATATATATATATATATGATATATATATATATATATATATATATATATATATATATATATATATATATATATATATATATATATATATATATATATATATATATATATATATATATATATGATATATATATATGATATTTTTGTTTGCTTTTCTAATAGATGCGATGTATTTTAAACCAATTTTCTAGAAATTTTGAAAGTCATTTTTCGTTTTTTTTTTTGTATTTTGAACAAATTTTAATCCAATTTATTAAAAAGAACTAATTCTTGATCAAATTTAATGAATTTTCAAAACGAAAAATTTTAAATATCGTATTTTTATTTGTGAATTAATATTTTTGTATGCTAAAATAACATTGATCCATTGCATTTTAATAGTACATTAAAGAACGAGCTCAATATGCGCGATTTTTCAGCACGCGTCCATGTTTAGAATACGACGAGCGTAGCGAAGAGTTTTCTAATGGACAAGTGCGAAAAACACGTTTTTTATAATATTTTTTTCTATTTGTGCCCTTTTATGCCATTTCTAAATAAAAAAAATCGCCGATACATATAGCAAAAATTGTATCGCACTCGGTGAGCCATTAACGAACCCAAATGAGTGCTTTCTTTATTGACTTCATTATTGACGCAAAATAAAAAAAAACATATTTTCAAGAATTTATTTAATTTAAACAACTTTCCTAAAATTTTTGTATTTAAACAACTTTTATAGTATTTCTGTTTTTTAAACAAATTTTCTAGAATTCGTAACGAAATTTTCTAGAATACACTAAAATTGAAAAATTTGTAACGACATTTATCCCTCTAATATTTTTTTTTTATTATTTCAAATTTAATTTTTAAAATTGAAAACTGCTGAATCAAAGGAAAATCAGTTTAACATGTTTTTGGGTCGATTTTTAGTTAAAATTTAGTTTTGAATTAAATTTACAAGTTTGGAAAATGGAAACTTCTTTTTTGCAATTTGAAACTAATTTTCTTGAAATTCGAATAAAAAATGTATTCAAGAATTTATTTGTCCAACAAATTCCTGTTTTTACGTTTTACGAAAATGCACATAAATTGTATTTGCAATTTTAAGAAATGAAACCAAAACTTTGAATCAAAAATTTATTCAAGAATTTATTTGTCAAACAAATGTTTGTTTTTACGTTTCAAGAAAATGGATATAATTTTATTTGCAATGCAATAGCATGCTTTTTTAATAGAAGTATTTCTAATAGAATTGTATGTTTTTTTCCATAAACATATTTTCTAAAATTTTTAAATTATAAATAAATTTTCTAGAAGTCACCAAAATTGAAAAATTCATAACGAAATTTATTCCAGCAATGTTTTCTTTTTGATTCAAATTTCATTTTTAAAATTGTAAATTGAAAATTGCCGAATCGAAGCAAAATCAGTTTAAAGTTTTTGGATCGAGTTTTAGTTTAATTGGTTTTACAAGATTGAAAAATAGAAACTTTTGTTTTGCAATTTGAAACCAATTTTCTTGAAATTCGAATAAAAAAATAATCTAAGAATTTATTTGTTCAATAAACTTTTGTTTGTACGTTTCACAAAAATGCACATAATTGTATTTGCAATTTTGAGAAAAAAAATCAAAACTTCGAATCAAAAATGTATTCTAGAATTTATTTGTCGAACAAATATTTGTTTTTACGTTTCAAGAAAATACAGATAATTGAATTTGCAGTTTTATGAAATGAAACTTTCGTTATTTAAAACAAATTTAATAAAAAAAATATATAACCAAAGGCAAAAAGACCTTATGGTCCATAGCCATTTGTTCCTTATGGTGACAAAAAAGATTATTTTTATTATTATTATAAGCAATAATAGATTTTTGCTTTTAATATTGCTTTCCTGTTTTAAAATTTTATTGAATTTACAAAAATTGAAAATGGACGAAGAAAGGTCATTTTTTCAAATATTTTAATAAAACTTTTATTTTCTAGTGCGGAATATTCTTATATTCTCTTTAATTTCAAACAAAGTTTCTTGAATTTATTAAAATACTTTTACCTATATGTATCTCTCTATTTGTGTATTTTCATGATTTTTCCATTATATACCAGCAGAAGTCTGCTGGAAATAAACTTACTTATTATTATTAAAATGAATATTAGAAGAAATAAAATTTACAAACATCATTTTTCAACATTTTAAAGATTTTCTATTGACTTTTAAACTGAGAATTCGAGAAATTGAAGAAAATAAAAACTCGATCAAAAAAAATTTAAGAATTTTCCCATAGAATAATTTTGGATGGTTGCTACCGTTTTTTCTACGTATTCTTACTCTGAATTGAAAAATTCACTATGTTTCTACCACTAATTTTTGTTAAAATATTATATAACTTCTGAAGATATATAAACCAAAACACTTTACACGACTCGAGATTCGACTGCGGAAGAACATTTTCAAGTGGAATTCGAGTCCTGTAAAGTTAAAGTTGTTAAAGGTAAGTTATAGAGTTAACTAACTACAAGTTATATCAAATTTTCACAAAAAAAAATTGTAGTAAAAACATAGTTTATAAAACATATTTCTCAATTCAGAATATTTTTTTGTTAAATTTTCTATTTAAATTTAAAACATAATTAAATTGAATATCGAATTTTCTAAATCAAAAAAAAATAAGAAAAAGGGAATGACCTCGTGGATCCGTCGTAGCGTCTTGTGTACCAAGTAAGCAATGCATATATTTTCTATCGAAAAAGAAGACAAAAATCTTCGATATTAGTCGAAAAAGTTATTATCGATAAATTATCGATTCGAATAAGTTATTATCGATTTTACGTGATTTATGCAATTTTTTGTAAAATTCGAATTTAATTGAATTTACGAAATCTCATGTATTTTTTTTCAAAAAACAAAAAAAAATATTTCAAATAATCTATTTCATGTCGAGAGAGAGAGAGAAGAAATATTTATTGAAAACAAAGGGGCAACAATACGCTATCGACAACTAGGTCTTTCTGCCCGGTAGGTATACAGTATTATAGTTGAATGATTTTATATAAAAAAGAAACAGAAAATACAGAAATTATAGAAGATACAAAATAAAATGTGGTTCAGCATTTTATATTTTAGGTCGAATATTCACAATTTAATTTTTTTAATTTAAATTTTAAACAAATTTTTTTGCTTACTAAATTGAAAAATTTATTCATCATTCAATTGGCTTTTAATTCTACCAAGAAATTAAAACTAATTAAATTTAGAATTTTGAGAAATTAGAAATCTAAGCAGATTTTCCACGATTTTGTGTCGATTTTAAAAACTATTTTAGTGACTTTCAAACAAATAAGAAAAGTACGTAAATAATAAAAAGTGAGAAAATTAAATTTATACAGTCGTATTTATAAAGACATATTTTACTAATATATTTTTTTTAATTTTATTTCTTTTAATCCAATTTTATAATTAAAAAATACATGAATTTCAAACAAGTATTGTGTCTAAATCTTTTAAATAGATTAGATGTTTGTAAAAATTATTAAAAAGAAACGTATACAAATTTTTAATTGAACTTGAAAAATTGAAAATGTTTTCCAACAGAGTTGATTTATTTGATAAGATTTATAATCGATTTAAGTTATTCGATTTCAATGTTAATCGATCATCGATTTCAATCAATATGTGAAACTTACGCCTAGTGTCTAGTATCTATTATTAATCAATTTAAGATTTATAATCGATTTAAGATTTATAATCGATTTAAGATTTATAATCGATTTAAGATATATAATCTTTTTATGTAATGGATTTTTGCTAAATTTTATTTTTACATTTCAAAGTAATTTAATTGAATTTCCAATTTTATGAAATCAATAATAAATAAAAATAATTAAATATTAAAAAAAAATATTCATGATATGCAATCAAAACATTTGTCTTCTTGTCTTCAAAAACGATTTTGTCTTCAAAATTATATTTTTAGTTATTTTAATTTTATTTATTTTATAAAAGTATAATTTTGAAGACAAGTGTTTTTATTTCATAAACAAATTAAATTGGCTATTGGCAACACTATAATATATTATAGATAATCATATAAACTTAATAAAGTCGGAACACAGCCTCAATATATAAATAAATATATTTATATTTTAATTTAATCTTTCCGGAGCTCTATAATATTGTTGAGTCTTTTTAGGAAACAATTTTTAACAAAAGAAATCTCATGTGAAACTTGCCGTTATTTACTAGTTTTCAATCCACCTTCGTGGCATTCAACAAAAAGCAGAAAAATATAATTGTTTTTTAAGATCATGTCTTTCCATTAACTAAGTGAATCCATGTGCAGACGCATTTTGAAATGTATCTCTCATCAGTGCAGCTTTGCTGTTCTGAATTATAATTTCACAAACACTTATTTGACCATGAGGCTTGAACCATGAGGCTTTCAAGTAAGTGTTTGTCAAATTATAATTCATAACAGCAAAGCTGCACTGATGAGAGATAAATCTCGAAACGCGTCTGCAGATGGCTATTCACTTAGTTAATGGAAAGTCATGATCTTAAAACACAATGTTATTTTTCTGGTTTTTTTGTTGAGTGCCACTAAGGCGAAGGTAGACTGAAAACTAGTAAATATCGTCAAGTTTCACATGAGATTTGTTTTGGCAGTTCTAAAAAGACCCAACAATATTATAGAGATCGGGAAAGGTTGAATATATTCAAGCTGTGTTCTGACTTTATTAAGTTTATAAATTAAATTGAATTTTTATAAATTGAAAAAGAAAACTGCAGAACTATTAATGACCTCGTTGCATGTAACGTTATTTAAGAATTAAAAAACATTAAAAGAAAATCAACAAAAATTTATTTAAGATTTTTTATGTCGAATGAATTTTTGTTGAATTTTATGCAAATTTAATTTAATTGAAAATTAGATTAAAAAAAAATCAACAAAAATTTATTCGAGATTTGTTATGTCGAATAGATTTTTGTTGAATTTTATGCAAATTGAATATAAAGGGCACAAAATCAAAATTTAGAAAATGTTTATTTATTTAAATTTAAAAATTTTTTAGAATTGGAAATTAAGAGATAAAAAAAATTCAAAAATCGACGAAAAAATATTTAAAATTGCAAAGATTAGGTAAGTTTGTTTAATCAAAATAAATCTCAAATTTTTAAATTTGACCAATATTTATATATTTTAAATTATAAAAAGTCAACTAAAGTTGAAATCAAAGTAAAAATGATCATATTTGGCAGAAATACCTTATGGTCGATTGCCATTTGTGCCCTTTTGGTGACAATAATTATTATTATTCAATATATTTAAAATTGGAAATTGAATTAAAAAATTGTAAAAAAAATTAAAATTCATAAACATTTTCTTGATTTTTTTTTCTAGCGACCAATTTTATCTTAAATTAATAATTATATAGCAGAAGGACGTCGAGGTCGGTAGCCCTTTGTACCATTTTTTATGTTACAATAAATACCATTATTATTATAAATAATAATACTTTCTGAATTTCAAACAAATTTGCTATATCTATCAAATCTATTTATCTATCGAATAAACAAACTTCATTTTGAATTTTATCTATCGAGTAAATAAACTTTCTTTTGACTATAAATTTATTAACTTTTTTAAATTCCTTTACTATTTACAAAAACTATGATTTATCAAATATTTAATAACCACCGAAATTTTTTACCTAATTGAAGCCAAACCAATAAATTCTAGTCATCCGCTCCAACCAAAACTCTTTTTCAACATTAATTAATTACCTTTACGCTCTCACAGAATCGCGCAAATTTCCTATTAAAAAATACATTAATCAGTAAATTTATTTAACATTTTCCTTAAATTAAATTTAATAATTCTTCATATAATACACGAAAATATATTGTTTTTTGTACGTGAATTTCTGGCTTGTTTTCATACCTTAATTTCTGTAGGCGATTAAATAAATTAATATAATTTGTTTTGTGTCTTAAATTAAGATATAAAATCACAGTCAGTTTATTTACTTTCTTTTAACATATTTATATATAAGTTATTACTAGAAAAGGATTTTTTTTATTGAAAAAAGTAAAAAAAAAATTAATAACGAAACGAATAATTTAAAATTTGAAGAAGTTTTGTTGTTTGTGATTTTGCCGTTTTGGGCCACGCAGGGTGGACAAAGTGCGAAAATGGAAATTCCTAGCGAAAAGAAGAGTTTTATACACCGAAAGTTCTTTCAGTTTTTCTTCCGTATTTGCCGTTTGGAAAGAGAAAACGAAAAGAAAATTTTGCACAGAAAAATACACCCTTAAATTAAAAAAAAATAAATTAGTAAAACTCAAAAAAAGAAATGTACAAAAAAAAACAATAAAAAAAATTTCACCAACTTTTTACAAACTAATAAATTGTACTATACAAAATAATAAAAAAAATAATAATTTTACGAGATCGATTCCATTTGTATATATATATAAACCGCAAAAAACTGCGATTTCTCTCCTTTTAATTTGTTTTTGGGGGAAGATTTTATTTCTTTTTTTGAAATTTTATCCTTTTCTCATTCTCCTTCCTAACTCTCTAACTGCAATGAGCTTGTCTGCTCATCTTGGTCGGCCTGGGCGTCATCAGTTTCATTATTGACGAGTCCGCTTGGCGTTTTCGCACTTGCATAAAATCTGCAACAAAAAAACACATAAGTTAGATCCAAGGACGGAAGCGTTTACTGTTACGTTTATTCATGGCGTCACTAATGGCGTCATGGCGTCACAACCTTCAAAAACTTCCATCAACGAATTCAGTTATTATTACAAACAAGACACAAATTCAAATCACATTTGATAAATTTGTCATTAGGACTAGACTAGACCAACAAGATTGCACAGTCAAGGCTAGACAGATACGACTGGATAGACAAGGCAGACTAGACTGGACGGATAAGATAAGACAGACAAGACTAGATAGAAAAGTTTGGAGACATTAGCTGGTCTAGTCATTGTTTGTTATAAAGTAATTCAAGAATCAAAAATGAATAAATTACACGGACCTGGTGCACTAAATTATTCAGATTTTATTAAACAGTTAATTTTACGCTCTAGTTTCTCTATTAAATACAAAAATATAAATAAATCAATGTAATTTACATAGCTTGAACTGTTCATAGTCATATCTAGGAAAGTAAACATCTTCATTTTAAATATGTCTAGATTAATGTTTAAACAAAGTTCTTGGTAGTTGGAAATCATTACTGAGGTGTTCAATGGGATATTAATGCTAGTTTTAGCCAAAACAATTCCGAACGTTCAAAAAAATTAATGGAAAAAATGTAAAGGGGAGGCAATTTCGAGTGTTTTTCAGCCGAACACATTCTTGAAAGGCGATTTTTTCTAAGAAATTAAACTGAAAAAAAATAATCTCTTCGACAAAAACCCTGCTCAAATCTAACTATAATTGGGTATTACAAAAAACTGTTTTCCCTTCCGCACTAAATTTTAATAGCGAAAGCTGCGCCAGCAACAAAAAAGCTCTTCCTGCTTCAATTTTATTGCACTTTTTCAGCCGTTCTTAGAATCCCCGGCGTGATTAAGTACTAGTTTTTCCCCGAACGGACTCTCCGCGCTTCATTTCATGATCATTAAACGTTTTTTATGCCATTCAAACGTGTACAGGAGATGTTTTTCCGGAGTCAATGACCCAACACACACACACACTCTCCCTTCCCTTCATTCATACCAATCCCGTAATTTAATACACCCGGATGCAAATTGGGTCATACACATGACAAAAACTAAATAAACACCAACAAACGCAAATAAGAGTCTTGTCTGTCTAGTCTTCTGTATCTAGTATTGTCTGTCTATTCCTGTCTGTCTAGTCTTGTTGGTCTATTCTTGTCTATCTAGTCTTGTCTGACTGGTTTTGTCTGTCTAGTCTTGCCTGTCTAGTCTGGTCAGTCTAGTCTTGGTTATCTCTTTCAATGCGGGAGACACGGGTTCGAATCCTGGTCGGGGTAGCGACAACTAGGGCGGTTTTCACTAACCGTCCGGGCTTCCCACCCTGAATGAATGCAAAATATGCGATACCGGGGTAACACATACTAAAAGCCTAAGTGAAATAGTCAGTTTAGTGAGAGTCTTGTCTTAGTGTCTAGTCTTGATTTAGTGTCTAGTCTCGTCTGTCTAGTCTTGACTGTCTAGTCTTGTGTGTCTAGTCTTGTCTGTCTCGTCTTGTCTGTCTAGTCTTAACTGCGATTTAAGTACTACTCTGTCTCAACGAACTGCATATTTATATAGTTTTAAAGTTAAGTCTTATCCCTGTAAAGATATTGATTGTAGTCTATATAATTGTTTTAACTTGTATGCCAATGTATCGTTTTCGATCTCTTCTGCGATATTTTTAAGCCATGGCAGGCATTACAAATGATCATAATATCAGATGCCTATAGGTCAATCTGGGTAAATGTAAGGCAGCAACAGGGGCTCTTTTGGAGAAGATCGGAAGGGACAGAATTCAAATCGTTTTTATTCAAGAGCCACACATCTTTCCAGGACAACTCCTAGGCTTTCCGGCCCACTATAAAATTTTGTAGCCCCGAAAGCAAAATGAATCTGCCATTAAAGCCGCTTTAGTGATAACCGACTCACGGATGACCGCCATGCTTAATCCCGATTTCTCCAACAGCTTGATGACAGTTTCTTGAGCGCTCTTGATGACTTGAGCCCAGTTGAACAAAGTTCTCTGCGGCATATTGAATCTACACGTTATCTCTGTCTATCTACCTCCATAAATGAGGCCGGTGGAAGAGGATAGATTCTCGAAGCGTCTAGATTATTGAAGATAATCTAGACGCCCTCAATAAAGTAATTATTGAGGTTCGTTCCTCATTATTGAAGTCTGAGGTATTACTCGCCGGTGACTTCAATGCAAAATCTTTTTGGTGGTGTGGCGCCTTTTTAGATATTTTCGGACAATAACCTGACCATACTGAACATTGGATCGGAAACTACCATCATCAGACACAATGGACAGAGCGTCATCGATCATACCCTTGCCACCTACACCTTGAGCAGGATTATTTTTGATTGGCACCTTCCCGATGGGACTAGTTGGTTAGATCGTCGGTATATCAGTTGGTCTATTCAAAATGAAACCGAGCTTCAGAAAGTTCAATGTGGTTTCTGTACGAGAAAGGGGGATTGGGCAGAATTTAAAAATAAATTGCTGCTCTATCTACAAGACATTACTCCGCAGCTACACGATTGTTTCACCACCGAGCATATTTCAAAATTTTATATGAGATTGAATCAGGTTATGGTGTGTGCTGCGCGTGGCACTTTTCCAGCAAGGAAATGTTTCAGAAATTCTGTCTCCTGGTAGACACTAGAGCTTACTATCCTGCGCAAGGAAACTAACAGACTACGGCGGAAATACCATAAAGTAGAGGTGAACTTAGGTTATCTAATAAATTATATATATATATATATATATATATATATATATATATATATATATATATATATATATATATATATATATATATATATATATATATATATATATATATATATATATATAATAAGTCTACAACACTAAGTATAAGGATGCAATTTTGGAATCGAAGAAACAAAAGTGGAGAGATTTCTATACACAGTCTTCAATTGGAAATCCATGGGGTCCCGTTTTCAAAATACTAAGAGGGAGAAAAACCTCCACAAGCGACCTGAGTGGCCTTAAGGTTGGGGGTAGATCGTTGGATATTTTTGATACCTATAGACAACTCCTAGAGACATTCTTTAGAGAGGAAGATGAAGACGACTCTGAATTACACATTCGGGTCAGAGCACAGGCGGAAGTCGAAAAAAGTGGACCTGGTGACACGCAGTTAGTTCACCTTTTCTGAAATAGAACCCGTCACACGCGCAATGAGCCCGAAGAAGGCGCCTGGTCTGGACGGCATATCATCGGACATAGTGTTGGCTGCCTTTTATTCCACACCAATCACATTCATTACTCTGTACAGCGAGTGTCTAAAAAAATCTATATTCCCATCTTGTTGGAAAGAGCAGCTCATCAATATCACCCCCAAACCCAACAAACTGGAACTATCCACGAAGGACTTCAGACCCATAAGTTCACTTCCTATTACCGAAAAGGTGCAGAGGTCTTTACTAATGTCGAGAATCGAATATCACTTCTAGGCGGCTTCTCACCGGCACAAGCTGATAAACCAAAATCAATTTGGCTTTAGAAAAGGGACTGAAACAGTTCAGGCCATTTCTGAAGCGATCAGGTTCATAAGTGAGTCGGTGAGTTCTAAGTATTATTGTTCTGTCATAGCCTTAGATATTAGTGCGGCATTCGATAACGCCTGGCGGCCGCTTATTATCTGCAGGCTAATAGAGAAAGGTTGTCCTGACAATCTCATCAAATTAGCCAGGAGCTACTTTTCAGAACGCAAGGCCACTATCATCGAACCAGGTTTGTAAGTCGAGAAAAGAATTAGCAAACGATGTCCACAGGGTTCTAAATCAGGTCCAGGTTTTTGGAATATTTTGTATGGAACCATCGTTGAAAGAAATCTGCCTGTAGAGTGTGAGATCATAGCTTATGCCGATGATACTCTTCTGCTTTGCAAAAGCGGAACTATTGTTGGTCTGCAAGAGACCACTGACCGCGCTAGAAAATCTTCGCCAGTGGGCAACTGAAACTAGGCTCAGTTTCAATGCACAAAAGACTGAAGCCCTTTTCTTCAGCAGATCCTCAAGTCAAAGGAGTCCCGTTTTCACTCTAGGAAACAAAAAAATTAAATGCCAACAGCATCTCCGGTATCTAGATGTCACTATAGATAGACTCCTGAATTTTAAGGAACACATAAAGCAGGCATGTAGTAAAATGAAACAACTTAGTATAACATTAGGTATCGCTGCAAAGAAGGAATTGGGTCTAGGAAGAACAGAGCTCTGCGAAATCTTGCGAAAGAACCCGCATTATTATATGGAGGTCCGATCTGGCAGAAGTTATGTGGCGTGAAAGGAAACCTCAAGCTATTGGTCATACAACGCCTCAGCACCATCCGCGCTACGAAAGCCTATCGTACAATATCCACAGAGGCAACTTGTGTGATTACGGGTCTCCTTCCAGTAGATATCCACCTCAAGCAACTAGCTCTCTACAGCTCACACCAATTTGCAGACGATACTTTAATTAAAGACATCATAGGCTTACCAAATACTTTGAACAATATCGAACGGAACGTTAACATACAAGAACACATTCACCCTTCAAAGTTATCATTGATTAGGTATCATTTGACACTGTCCATTTTTGTCCATCTTCGGGTATACACGGACGGACGCACAGTGGTTTGAAATCCCAAAAAGCTGGCCAAAATATGTAGGAACCGTCCAAATATCGTGATTTTTGATCTCTTTGCATTTTTGAGGTCGCTGATCACGAAACTGAATTCAAAATTAAAAAATTCAAAATAGCGGACGCAATACGGCGGATAATTTTTCGAAAAAAGCATTCAATTTTGTTGAAAGTCGAGATTAGCTGCTGTAAATGTCACCGATCACGGAACTGAATGTAAATTAACGCGCAGCCACGCGCAGTTAATTTTTGGATATGTTCTGAATAAATGTCTGAGCAACAATTTGAATTTGGTTTAAGAGCCCGGGTCGACCAGGGTTTTGACTTATTGCTATATTTACCAAAACGTCATCATGAAAAATAACACTATTTTCATTTTTAATTATTTACTATATCTTACATCGTTAATGATAATTTCGAGAAACACATTAAAATTGTAGTTACTATCTAGAGATAGACATCGTGACTATCTAGAGATAGACCAATTGATGTTACTTACGACGAGCAACGAGCAAATAATGCGGAAGGTCAGACGCGTGCCGGGTTCGCGATTATAATACATACTAGAATATCGCTAATGGTCATAATACATACTAGATGTACCACTGCAACTATTGCAACAATTAAAAGTCTGTAATGTCGATGCACTGAAAAGTTCGAAAGGAGTCACTGAACTGTTGATGGAGACATGGACGACAGCTGCAAGACTTTCAAGGAAAAATATGAACCGATGGCATTGCATTAAAGCTCATACTGGAGTCGAAGGCAATAATCGAGTGGATTGACTCGCAAAACTCGCAGCAAGCAATGGTCCTCTGCCAATTGCATACGACAAATTGTCTAAACAAGCGCTGCAATCTAGTTCCAAGGGACATTTCGAGAAACTCTGGCGGGACAGATGGAATGCAGCTACAACAGACTTGTGGTCTAAGCTGTATATACCATCAATAAAGGCTTGGTGCAGCTTAAACGTCAGTCTATTCCACCATGCAATCCTAATTAAAACTATGGTAACTTCAAGGCGTATCTCCACAGATTTGGGAAAGAAGATTCTCCCCTCTGTGAGTGTGGGGAAAACGACGACGCGGCACACATTATATTTTCCTGTCCAGATACAGCACTATGGAGACGATCCTTAGTGACAGAAATGCAACAGCATGGTCTGACGGGGCCCGACAATGAGGATGATTTAAGTAGAGTAGAAAAACCCAAAAAGTGGTGGTACATATGATACGATAAACATGCCAAGAAATTGTCCGGACTGGAACACGACAGTACCAGTGTGTCGAATTTGACGGAATGCTGGCTAAAACAAAATGTTAAAGAAAACAACAAAATAGGCTGTCTAATCTTGTCTGTCTAGTCATGTCTGTCTAGTCCTGTATGTCCAGTCTTGTCTGTCTAGTCTTGTCTGTCTAGTCTTGCCTGTCTAATCTTGTCTGTCTAGTATTGTCCGTCTAGTCTTGTCTATTTCGTCTTGTCTGTCTAGTCTTGTATGTCTAATCTTGCCTGTCTAGTCTTATCTGTGTAGTCTTGTCTGTCTAGTCTTGTCTGTCTAGTCTTGTCTGTCTAGTCTTGTCTGTCTAGTCTTGTCTGTTTAGTCTTGTCTGTCTAATCTTTTTTGTCTAATCTTGCCTGTCTAATCTTGCCTGTCTAATCTTGTCTGTCTAGTCTTGTCTGTCTAATCTTGTCTGTCTAGTCTTGTTTGTCGAGTGTTGTCTGTCTCTTCTTCTCTGTCTAGTCTTTCTAATCAAGTCTGTTTTATCTTGTCTATCTAGTCACAACCTGTTGATTTCGTATTTCAAAATTAACATGTAGATAGAGAAACATTATGTAAATATTATACAGACCTAGTACACTACATTGTGTAGACATTCTCCAAAACAAAAACAGTTTTAATTTTACGCGCATTCCATTAAGTCTTAATCTATGCGGTTATCTTTCTCGTTGGGTAATTGAATCCGCCCGGATGTGAATTGGGTCAAACGCGGCATGGGAAAGGCAAAACAAAGGAGCAAGTGCGAGAGAGATGAGAAAAGTGTGTGGATGTAGTTTGTAGTACGCGTACTCGTTCGTAGTGAGATAAGTAGAAAAAACTAGCACATGAGGGTTGGAAACGTGGGAAATGGTGTCGTTGCGTTCAGATGTTTGATAACTGTGCGTCCGCACGTGTGCGCTCCGATTCTTTTGTATTGTCCGCTAGATCGCCAACAACCACCCGATGATTTTAACTTGTGGCATGACCTTTCTCCCAATTTGCCAAAATCTAACGGTTCACACGGCTAGCAAAAAATTGCAAATATAAAGAGGCTTTATCGAACTAGAATTGCATTGAATTGAATTTTTCAATTCAATGTAAATATGAATTACCACGTAGTGGTCGCAACCATCCTATTCATAGAACTAGAATTGAGTCAATATACTAAAATAAATTGATAAGAATGGATTAACGAGACTAGATCAAAAAAATTGACAAGTGGATTTTAGAAAAATTGTTTGTACATACTTACAGTCGTATGTGTAGTTCAGGAAACGGCAATGTATAAATTGCACGCACTTGGTTTACTAAACTAATTAAATTTTCCTTACAAGAACAGTTCATTTTACGCTCTAGTTTTTCTTTTAACTCTATATAAACTTTTTAATGTGTATAGTTTTACATAACTGTGCATAGTAAACAAGCATAATGGACAAGAGGCTTCTATCTACAAAATTGGACAGTCAAAACTGAACAGACAAGACTGACCAGACAAGACTGAACAGACAAGACTAGACAGACAAGACTGGATAGACAACACTCTGGACAGACAAGACTGGAGAGACAAGGTTGGACAAAAAATGACTGGACAGACAAGACTTAACCGACAAGACTGGAGAGACAAGACCTGACATACAAGACTAGACACACAAGCACACAAGACTAGACAGATAAGACTAGGCAGAAAAGACTGGACAGAAGGGCTAGTCAGACAAGAGTCTAGAGTCGCAGGACTAGCTAGACTTTTGTCTGTCGACTCTTGCAACCATAAAATGCGACCTGTCCATAAAATAATTGGATAAACATAATTTAACCGTCGCGCGGTCTGGAATTTTAGTGTCTACGTATTTAACACTTCAAGTTATCTACATTTAGTAACTTCTCTATTTGTTGTGGACTGTAAAATCACCTAAATCCTAAATTGTTTATACAAAATTCCACGTTCTTTTTAGTTTCATTTTATCAGTCATACATCATGCAGGCAGAAATTAAGTTTGATAGTTTTCATCTCTCTAGTTTAGTCTTGTGTAATTACCTGTGTAGCACATACCAAATGCGCTTCTATAATTTTCGGTTTTCAAAATGAATTTCGCGTTGAAAATAAGAAGTGATTATTAGCCGAAATACGAGTGTAAAATGTGGCGCAGCTGTGTTTGGTTTGATTTTAATCCGGGTCAAATTAATCGTAAAGTTCATCGTAAAGTGTATTTTTTTCAGTCCGCTCATCTCTGTGTAAATTGTAAGCAAAAACGACACGCGAAACAGAGAGAGCGATTAAATCGAGCTGGAAAACAGACGGAGAAAGAAAGCGAATGTGTATTCAGTTACAAACTGGATGAATTCTTGGTGAACCGTTTCGGTTTAAATGGTGTTTTTGAAGAGGAAAACATTGAGATGGAAGTTATGATGGATGGATCTTGAGTATGGCACTCTGTCCAGCTGTTGAAATAATTTTGTTTTTCTCAATAACATTTCACATAAAAAAAACATTTATTTATTATCGTACACATGCCGCGTTTAGTTTAACGCGCAATTCTTAATTTTGCTTCAATTTCTGCTTTATTTTAGCTCAGTCATTGGACCGCGCCGAATTTCAGCGTTGCGAAAATAAAATTGTTAGAGTGGTCAGGATTTACGGTTAGGATTGGCGAGTTTTTTTTTGGCTCGTTGATAAAATGGACCTTGAAATATTTAGCGTGCCCAAAAATGTGTATACAAACATGCGAATTGTTGTTATTGGCAAATTTTTGACTATTTTGGGCTTAAACAAAGAAAACTTGTACATGGATTAATCTTTTTATGGGAGATTAAACATGAAATCGAGCTAGATTAAGATGTAGTCAGACTATGCAAGAGCTTTCAGAAAGTGTTTTTTACATTGTAAAAGTAAAACTTGCATAGTCTAAACACTCTTTTTCTAGAAAAAAACTTTCTGAATGTGCATTCACATGCATAGTCTGACTGTACCTCTTCATTTTTTTAAATAATTGAGAAGTTTTAAATATCTTGAAAAATAGTGATTAGAGTTTGTTCAAATTTTGTATTTGGTTTCTTAAATCTGTCATTGAAATCCTTGTAAATTTTCAGGAAACTCGGAAAATATGTTTTTCAGAAAATTCAATTTGAAAATGACAATTGGAGTTTCATAAAAATCAAAATATAACGAAAATTAGCGATACGATTTTGTTCATATTTTGTGTTTCTAAAATCTATTTGAAGAAATTGTTTTCTTATAAATTTTCAGAAAATTTGGAATATATTATTGTGGTTGTTTATATATAAAAACACTTTAATAGTCTATTCCAAAACAAAGAACAAACAAGTTTAATATCTTAATGATTACGTGTTATAAACGTCAACTAAAAACTACCGTTAATATACTTAAAACAGTTCTACCAACTTAATCTAAGAAAAATTAGGTTAGGTAAAAGTTAGGCAACACTTAACACTTTCCCTTATTCTTAGATTGAAGAAAATAGTACAAAATCCTGATCTGAATGAAAGCATCTGTAGAAGAAAGTATCTGTAATCTAGGGCCAGGAACTTCGAAGGCTTCGTCATTACATCCGCGACCTTTTTACTGATTGTGATGTGAACAACTTGAACTTCACCTTCGAGTATCTTTTTTGTACGTTTTTTATATGCTTTGTTCGACGATGAAATTCTGGGTTCTGTGCCAGTCTAACGATAGCCAGATTGTCAACATGCAATATTGGTGTCTCTTGGATCCTTCCCATACTTTTAGAGAGTCGCTTAATCCAAATCACCTATATAATTGCATCGTTGGCGGCAATCAGCTCCGCCTCTGTGGTGGATGAGGCAGTCATTCCTTGCCTTTGACTCAGCCAAGAAATAGTTCCTCCTGCATGGGTGATCACTACTCCTGATGTTGACCTACCAGTCTTACTACATCCTACAAAGTCCGCGTCACTGTAGCCTTAAAAGTTCCTGTTGCTGGTTGTTCTATATACAATACCAAGCTCGTAGATGTCTGCAATACACCCGAAAACTCTCTTCAGCCTACCTATATCCTCAATACTTGGACAGTTCAAAGATCTAGAAGGGAAACTCACGCTGAAAGCTAGATGTCTCGTTCCCACCATTAGGTACATTAAAGCTCCGACTGGCTGTCTGTAAGGAAAATCAGTTCTTTTCTCACTTTCCCTAATTTGTTTACTGATCTCTGACTTCTTTATCATTGGAGTAGACAATGGCTTACAATCTTGGAAGCCAAACCTCTCTAGTATTTTCTTGGCGTAAATAAATTCTCTGATCGTTTAATCTCGAGACCAAGAAAATATGATGCTTTCCTAGCGGTGACTTTGAATTCTCCCTCCACTCCTTTATAAAGTGATCAGATTCTTGCTGATGGGAACTCATCACCAGACCATCATCTACGTATAGCGCTATAATTAATTTTGTATCTCCCTTTTGTCTGATGTGTAAACAGGGATCTGCTTCACTCATCTTAAAACCTACCAGCTCTAGGAATGTGCTGCAACGTTTAGACCAACATCTTGGAGCTTGACGCAATTCGTAGATTATGCGATTCAGCCTACTCTATCTAGTGGGGTGTGGTGGTGGCTCGGACAGCTAAGCACTTGGCTCTTGAGTCAGACAGCTGTCCGACAGAACCAAAGCAGCAAATATTAAAAGCTAATGGCTGCAACCCGCCACACTCAATTCCCCAAACCGGCTTTGGAAACCGTGGGGTCTCAACTGCCCAACACCTTCTCTGGAAATTTGTCGTTTTTCAAATCTTAGTGCTGAGGTTGGATATGCGGAAGAAGAAGTCGGCGCCCCAAGAGTGGGGACATAAAGGCTGATGACGAACGAACTCTATCTGAATTGTCTTGTGTACCCTTCATGTTGCTGTATAAATATTGTTTCATTTAGTTCACCATACAAGAAGACTGTGGAGACATCAAACTGAAGTAGGTACATATTTTCTTGAGCAGCAATACAAAGCATTGCACGGATTGTACTCAGTTTTACAACTGGAATAAACGTTTCAAAGTAGTCAACTCCTTGTCTCTGGCTAAAACCTATAATAATAAGCCTAGCTTTATACTTGTCAACACTACTATCTGGATGATTCGTCACTCTATACACACACTTGCAGAGAATAGCTTTACTGCCTTCAGGAAAACTAGTCATATACCATGTACCGTTCTCTTCCAATGACCGCAACTCTTGATCCATGGCCTTCTTCCAATGGTGACTGTTTTTTCCATCAATTGCCTCATAATATGAAACATGAGTCTCTGTTTCAGTCATTATATTTTCATTTATCATTACAAAGTCCTTATAAATCATTGACTTTTTTAATCCAAAGCGATCACTCAAACTTTTGGAGAGGGCCTCGAGCGGTTCTTCACAATCCACTGGAGGTTCAAATCAGAGTCTGCAAAATTCTCTTCTTCCGACGATTCTGATTGATCTTCTGTTTCTGACATAATATCATCTTTTTCTTGTGTATTTTTCTTTCCCTCATTTGAACGCTCGATATCTTTTATTTGTAGTTTCACATGTTCCTCACACTGCTCGGGAATGTCATTGAATGTAACATCTCTACACAGAAGTACCCTATTCTCTTCTTTTATCCAGATCCTATACCTTTCATCACGATCATAGACACCCCGACTAAGTATCCTTAATGGCCTTTTTATCCATTTTTCGGCGTTTATGCTGATATCTGTATTTTTCAATACAAAGAATAGTAGTATTCGTTCTTTCTGGTTTTGTTGTTTTATCTCATTGAAGAAAGTGAATACCGTCATGTAATTTTAATGTTTATACTATCATGGCTGGTAACCAGATGCCCAGTACTTAAAAAGGTTTAAAGAAAAATCCGAAGGGAAAACTTTTAAAAAGTGGACAAAAATGGCCTACAACCGTTATTTGGTCAATATTATATTCCAGTAACTATATTTGAATTTAGCGCCAAATTAATCTAGCGTAACTAGATTGAACATTTATCATAGTGTAAATCAGGTTTCTAGTTACTGCATTCTTAAAAAAATTGGCTATAGAATCTAATCTAGATAGGTAGTATCACTAATCTAGTCACAAAATAGTTTTTCAAAAATCAAAATACTTGTAAGCTAGCGATTATATTTTGTTCAAATATTATATTTGGTTTCTTAAACGTACTTGAATGATTTAAGAAAGTATATAAAATTGGACAAAATAGATAATTCTTAAAAATGTTTAGGAGAATCAGAAAATATGTTTAACAAAAATTCAGTTTGAAAGTGACAATCCCCAGGCAAACCTTAATAAAATGGACTAGATAGTTGGAGTTTCACTAAAATCAAAATGTCTCGAAAACTAGCGATTCGATTTTGTACAAATATTGTATTTAGTTTCTTAAATCTGTCATAAAAATTCTTATAAATTTTCAGGAAATTCATAAAATATTATTTGAGAAATTTCAGTTTTCAACACCATTTGTTTCACAAAGTATCACAAATATTAAAATATCTTGGAATCTAGCCACTCGGTTCCATTCAAACTTCATATTAATTTTCCCAAAATTGCCAAAAAACAAAATACAAACCATATAAGATAGAAATTACTTTTATAGTCAACATAGATCTTGCCTAAAGCCGAGCTCGCACTATGGTTTTTTCCCGCGAGCGGTTAGCCGCTATAACCGCGAAACCGCTCGAGAAGCACACACTTCCCTATTAAAATCAGTCGTGGGTAAAAACCGCAAGTGAGGAATTAGCTTACTTGTAGTCCGGCCTAGGCCGAAAAAGTGTTCTGGCCTAGGCTTAAAAGCGCATGTATTTACTTATGCAACATAACCTAACCTAAACTAAACAACAAACAAAATATAAACCAAATAAGATCGAGATTAAGTATACAGTCAAAATAGATCTAGTCTAAAATCACAAACATTTACTTATAAGTCAGCTTTCTTTTAGTTTGAATCAAAATTACTTTCAGATATTGGGCAGACAAAACGCATAAAACAAGATAGACGTGATTACAAGAAAAAATCTCTTTTTTCCATCTACATAGTATGAGTAGTGAGACAAAAAAGCCATTATAGATGTAATTGTAGATAAAACTATTTCATAATAGTTTCTGATGAAACATTTCTTTATTGTCTTATTATTCATGCTTTGTGTTTGTTTTTTTTTGTGCACGAACGCCCACGATGTTTCATTGCAGCATGATGGATAGTGGGCATAAAAACCGTTTTGTTTTTGAAAGAAAGAAGAACGAAGCTAAGCGGAAATTAGAACTTTAGTGTAAAACTAGGATTATTTTTAGAAGGCATTATTCATTCATTAAGCACAGAAAAAGGAAAATATTTTCTTAGTTCAATTACTTGTAATTTGTTTTGATTTTATAAGAATTAAGATTATATCTTGATATTTTACTTCTCGTTAATCCAACCATGTATTCTTTACAAGCAATTCAAAATGTTTAACAAATCTGGGGTGTCTAATATTGTTGGATCTACAAATTTTCTAAATTGTATCAAATTTACAAACAAAATATAAATTTTGGTGCAATTTTTTCAAATTGAAAAAAGTTAAAATTTCCATGCTGCGTTTTGAAATGAAAATTAGACTCTTTAAATTTTGTTTTTTTATGAAAATGTAGACAATATTAGTAGTTCATATTCGCAAGTGAATTTAGTCAATATTAGTTGTTCATACAATAGTCAATATTAGTTGTGCTTGAAAACGAAACTCATTGGAACATTGCAATAGCTAAAACAGATCTTTCAGCATCTCCAAATCAGATATGCAGATTATTTGCTATCATTGTTTCGACATGTATCCGAACTTTTGGATTTTGGGCTTTTATATTTTAAACTTTTGCACTTTTGGCCTTTTTGACTTATATATTTTGAACTTTGGATTTTGGATTTTGAACTTTGGATTTTGAGTTTTTGCAATTTTGTTTTTTTTTAATTCTGCACTTTTGGGCTTTTACATTTTGCACTTTTGGATTTTGGACTTTTGAAGTTTTGGGCTTTTGGATTTTGAACTGTTGGATTTGGCTTCTTCTTATACATCGTACCTTATGCGAGGGAGAGGACACACATGATTATATTTCCATCTATTATTTAATCGTGTACGATGATATTATCAGATATCGATACGCGAAACATTTGACTGACTATAATTTAGCAAATAAGATATTTTTTAATGATTATAGATTCTGTGGCGATACGAAGTTCGCCGGGTCAGCTAGTATATTATAAATACGAGGACCAAGGGTTAAACAATTTAGTAGGAAACATGTGATCTAATAAGAATCTTGAAACATCAAGTCTGAATCTTAAGACCTCAAGTCTGAATCTCGAGACATCAAGTCTGAATCTCGAGACATTAAGTCTAAATCTAGAGACATAAAGTCTGAATCTTGAGACATAAAGTCCGAATGTCAACTAAACTGCACACTGATCTCACTATTTTCTCCTCTAACAAGCATAATTTTATTATGCAACAGATGAGTCTATTCATACGTTTATTTACTCAATTACCTGTCTGTTTACATAAATCTGTTGCAACTGCCTGTTTATTTATTGCAGACAAACATTCAACCTATCAAAAACTCCACAATAAAACACAACAAAAGATAGATAAAAAGTACAAAAATAATAAACACTTAAGACTTATCTCACTAGTCTTGTCCAGTTCTGTCTGTCTAGTCTTGCCTGCTTGTTTAGTTTTGTCTGGCCTTCTACAGTCTTGTCAAATCTTGACCAGTCTGGTACAGTTTTGTCCAGTCTTGTCCAGCCTTGTCCAGTCTGGTTCAGTCTTTTCCAGTTTTGTTAAGTGTTGACCACTATTGTCGAGTATTATCAAGTCAAGTATAGTCTAGCCTAGCCTTGTCTGTTTCATCTTGTCTGTCTAGTCTTGTCTGTCTAGTCTTCTCTGTCAAGTCTTGTCTGTCTAGTATTGTCTGTTTCTCTTGTCTGTCTAGTTTTGTCGGTCTAGTCTTGTCTGTCTAGTCTTGTCGTTCTATTGGAGGAACGATGAAACCGCCTTGAGTCTTCTCTGTCTAGTCTTGTCCGTCTAGTCTTGTATTGTCTGGTGTTGTCTGTTTTCTCTTGTCTGTCTAGTCTTGTCCGTCTAGTTTGGCCGTCTAGTCTAGTCTGCTTAGTCTTCACTGTCTAGTCTTGTCTGTCTAGTCTTGTCGGTCTAGTCTTGTCTGTCAGTCCTCCTCGGTGCTGTAGTTGACAACATACCCGCCTTTCAATTCGGGAGACCCGGGTTCGAATCCTGGTCGGGGAGACAACAACTAGGGCGGTTTTCACTAACCGTCCGGGCTGCCCACCCTGAATGAATGCAAAATATGCGATATCGGGGTGGCGCATATTAAAAGCCAAGGTGGAGTAGGGGGTTTAGTGAGAGCTTCCCCTGAACCACTTATTAAAAAAAAGTCTTGTCTGTCAAGTCTTGTCTGTTTAGTCTTGTCTGTCTAGTCTTGTCGGTCTAGTCTTGTCTGATAAGTCTTGCTTGTCTCTTTAGTCTTGTCTGTCTATTCTTGTATGTCTAGTCTTGTCTACGTCCTCTTATCTATCTAGTCTTGTCTGTCTAATCTTGTCTGTCTCATTCTGCCTAGTGTTGTCTCTCTAATTCTATCTAGTCTTGTCTGTCTAATTCTGCCTATTTTTAACTGTTTTCTATTTTTTTAAATAAAATCTTGATTATGAAGACATATGCATCTAATCTTGTATGTTTGATCAGTCTAAGCACAATGTAATTTGATCCAAGCCGTTTCTCCTTGTTGGAATCGACGCGAGTGGAATAAACGATGATTGACGCGCTGTTATGCGGAAAATACACACTAACTAGCCTATTAAAGGCCGGTGATGTAATTTAGGTTACTTTTTGCATCTTGTCGGTGCGAGACATGAATAATTCAATTCATCTCTCGCCAGACGACAATCTCAAACGAAGAGCAAAAAAGTCCAGTAGGAAATTAGTTTTCAGTAAATTTTACTTAAAATTGGCAATTGACAAACTCTGAACGAAAAGAATTGACAAACTCTGAACAAAAAACCTCGCAAGTTTTTTCAATTCAGTGTAAATATCGATTACCACATAGTAACGATCGCAACCATCCTATTCACATCACAAATTCTTTGTATTTGACAATAAAACTAAAGTAATAAAAAGACACTTCAACAAAACTTTCCCAAACCATCACACCTCCCCATTAAAACCATCCGTGCGATTCCACCTATACTCAACAGTTAACAAGCAAATACCAGTTTACCAACAGCCAATACCTTCACAAAAGTTTGAAAAAAATCTATTAATCCACACTATTATATAACAGTTTTTACTTATTTATCGACGCAAAAAAACAAAAGTTATATCTATTAACTTTCTAATATCCTGTGTAGATTTGAAATGAAATAAATTTAGAAAGGTCTGCACTGGGCTTGCGGTCAGGCGAGGTTTGTGAAATCTTGCAGCCTAACGGTACAAACTAGTTTTCCTACTTTACAACTTCTCGCAATAAAGACTATTATGCATCTAGATAGCAATAATACGTATACAACGTGAAGAATTTAGACGGAGACGGAAATTTAGATAATTTTATGGCAAAGTTTTAACAACAGATAATGTTTTAGTTAGTGTTTAGTTAGTTATTATGAACGGTGAGGGCTAATGAAGACTTTTGTGGTCTTTATGGCCGATTGTATTGAGCACGGGAGAAAGTTAAAAGAATTTTATTGCGATTTTATTGTGCGCACAATATACACAATAAAAGGGTAATAAATTGTTAATTTATTTCGGTTTTAAATAGGTAGTTCTTAGCAGAATGTATGGAAAAATGTTCAGCAGAATACCATACAGTGTTAGCTGTGTTAGCATTAATGCTAAGATTGCCGTTTGTTGCGCAACTTGCTCATTATATAACATAATTTCTAAATAAACGAAGATAAATTTTAGATTTAATTTTAGCAAAATGTAAGTTTCAAAAATACAATTTTCCAAAAAAAAAACTCAAAATTTTGTTAATTTGCAAGTTTTTTTTATATATTTAATAATAATTTTTATAATTAATAAACTTTAGCTCCACAAACTTATTAGTAAAATAATCTTTAGTGTGGTATTATTTATTATTAAAGAAATTATGAAATGAAATTATTAAAGAAACAAATTGATTATTTAATAAAATTAATAAATGTTTAGTATTTAATTGTAAAAATCTCGATAGGATTAAGTAAAGAGTATAAAACTGGAATTAGTTTGAGTTAGTAATGGATGTGTAAGTTGGTAGTAATTATGCAGAAGTAAAATTAGATGCAGGGAAGGAGAATAAAACTAGTTTGGAGTCAGTGTGGGACAAGAAGCTTCTGTGTGCGTAATTTAAAGACGAAAAAACGAAGAAGAAGGGAATGAGAAAATAAGACGAGATCTCGAGAGTAAGACGTAGTAACATAGTGTGTATAAATAAACGCGTGGTGGAAGATATAAATTTAATAATTCGTATCACAAACCGGTTTTGTGTCGGATGGTCAAGAAACCCTCCAGCAAGAAAAGAAAAAAAACGTATTCAATATCTACACAAAAGTTTTTTTTTTTTTGTAGAAAATTTCTCGTGCAGCAATCTGTACACACAAACACACAATTTATATAATAATGATATTTTTTTTTATTATTTTTGTTAGATGCACGCATGGGGAGCGGACGGACGGACGCACGCACGTCTCGAAGAGGTGGTTCACCTTGGCCGGTGCGTTCACCTAAAACTTACTACGAGCGACTACGAAATCAGATTATCTCCGAGCGTTTTGTTGGAGCCCTCAGGGTACTAAGCAAAGGATGGGAAATTGAGCTGTGCGAGTGAAAAGTTTGGTCGTTGATGAGGAAATGACCACTGCACGTCTTATTACATAGAAAACATCGAGGTTTTTGTTCTTTTGTTGTTTTTGTGGTTGATTGAAGTTAGAAGATTTTTGATTACGTTTTGCTGTTGGTAGCCGAACAAGACATGGAGGTATTTTTGATTTTGAAATTATTGAACTATGTAATTTACTTTTTTATATTTGTCCAGCTTGTAACTGTTCTTTGGAATTTCAACAATCTAACGGTGAATATTAATCGAAGTATTTATTCGGAAAGAGCTTTAAAATTGAAAAGTTTAATGGAAAACCGAATTAAGTGCAAAATCAAACATTTTTAGGAAATTATTTTTTTTATTACTCATGCGGGATAATTACTATCTTGGCGCCCGTGGCGACAAATGGCTGTTTTTGACTGTATTAACATCACATCGTGTATTAACACAACTTGGGTAACGCACGCAAATATTCAATTAGTTACATTAAGAAAAACAATTGAATAAATAAAAAAACATAATCAAAACCTCAATATTAAAAAAGTGGCAGATATTTTTTTTCATTACAGAATAAAAAATAAAGAAAACTTTTTAAAATGAGTGTAAATGGTGGTACCGGAGACTGATGTAAGTTCTTATGACGAAAAAAAAGCAAATTCTTCATTTTTGATTCTATTTTTTCATGGCCACTGGGCCCCAAACTTTTAAAATACGTCCCCTCGCATGAGTAATAAAAAATATTTTCTGCAAAACGTGTAGTATTGTCAATTGCCCTCCCGCGATTTCACTCTCGTAAGCAATTGACAACTTACCGCCCTTGTTGCACGATATACTATTTAATTTTCTTACGTTGACACTAAGTTGGCATTTACCTCACATTTCGTAAAAGAATAACAAAATGGATTTTGTTGGCACTTCAACTCCTCAATTGTGATTACTACATCGAATTTTAAAAACAAAAAACTAATTAATACAAATGACCACTGCACGTCCCATTGCACATAAAGCATAGAGGTTTTTTTTCTTCTCCTTCTGTGGTTTTGTGGTCAGAAGGTTTTTGATTACGGTTTGGCTGTGGATAGTCGAGCAAGGCATGGAGATATTTTCGATTTTGAAATTATTAGATTGTGTAATTTACCTTTCCTTATTTGTCTTTCTTGTAACTGTTGTTTGGAATTTCAACAATCTAACGGTGAATGTTTGAATATTAATCGAAAAACTTATTCTGAAATTTGAGCTTTTAAATTGAAGAGCTGAAGTAAAAACCGAGTTTAGTGCCAAATCAAATATTTTTAGGAAATCGATTTTTTTTTAATTTTGTTAGGTCGACACTTTACATCTTCGATCTGTTTGAACTACTTTCCAGTGCATTTGAACACTCTTCACAAATGTCATTTGAACAACAAATCATTTGAACACACAAATCTCGATTTTCTGGTTACTGCGCTGAGCTTGGCTATCTTGACATTTACTTCACATTTGTAAAAAAATGGATTTTTGGCACTTAACTCGGTTTTCACTTCGTAGGCAGGACTATTTAGTCCTCGTTCGAAATACTTCCAATTCATCGAAATCTACCCAAGTATCTTCCAAGCTGAGGTACACAATTTAACCTCGACAGGAACTATCGCAAAACACGAATTGTTATCCTGTCAGACTCAGACTCTATTAACTCATACACCATCAGATACAAACAGTATGAGACTGTGAGAGAAAGCCAAACAAGCTTGGCAAAGATAATAGAGTAACACTATCGTGTGTACCAGGACACACTAGTATAGAGGAAAATGAAGAAGCCGATCACATAGCAAATTAGGGGTCTAGTAATCCCTTCATGGGCCCGGAACCGTTTTGCACCACCTACAAAAGCTTAGATGAAGAAACAAGACAGCAATGGATAAAAACCTGGAAAGTACTTCGAGGACCAAGACAATCCAAAAATAATGCTGTTAAGTAATTCTGGAATCCTTTAACAAGAATAGAAAAAGCAAAAGCAACCCTGAAACTAAACAGGAACAAACTTAGAATTCTAACAGGATTCCTGACCTTGAGGATGAAGATGGAAATTTTATTCAGACTCTATAACTCACCAAAGGAAACTCAAATAAATCTTCTCTGTTGACTAGGGATGATTGATCCGTAAGAGAAAGTTGGGCTCACTGCTTGAACGAAGAGGAGTTGTAATCCTTGGATTCCAGCCAGATCCTGGGGTTCCTAAAGGAAACAGGACTAGAGCTGGCGCTCTAAATGGATAAGTATATCAACGATTAAAAGAAGAGGGTTGGTGCAATAGATCTATAAAGGTCGCAGTACAACAAGGTCAGCACCTATAATCTACAGTCTACAAATCTATTGATATTTTGTTTATTGTCAGACTATTTTGAAACTAAGCAGGAACATGTTTAGAATTATGAAGAGACACCGCTGACTTAGAGAACACCTAAATACTCTAGCCTTGACAGGAAGATGACAAATGCAGATGCTGTAGTTCAGCAGAGGAATCCTTCTACAGCTTCTCGAGGACTGCGGAGCATTGATCCGTAAGAAAAAAATGTACCTTGGGGCCCACAGCAGGAACGAAGAGATGTTGCAAACCTTGAATCCTATTCAGCTCCTGAAATTCCTAAAGAAATCAGGACTAGAGGAAGCGCTACCAACGATTAGAGAAATAGGGTGGTTTACATAAGATCTATAAAGACTGCAGTGCAACAAGTCACATAATAATATAAAATCTATAATCTGCTATTTTATTTATTGTGAGACTATTAGTGCGAATTTTGAAAAACAAAAAACAACTAATTTCATTAAAAATTTTAAATTTTGCAAATATGAACTTATATTTCCATAGCTTCCTATATATTTTGAAAAATAAGTTAGCCACAACTCTATGATAATTTGGAAATTTATCTTCTTCCTACTAAACCCAAGTGTATTCACGTGAAGATGACCTCCTGAAAACGATGCTGCAATCTATTTATAATTATCTTCAACCTTTTTTGATACTGACTGGTGAAACAGACATTTTCGGGAACCGGAGACCTATGGCTTGGTAGTCTGACATCTTAACTACCCTTAACTACTAGGCCACCACCTCCGTAGGTTGTATATTGTAGTTTTGGTGGTGACGACTTGTACTGCGACCTTCGTAGATCTATTGTACCCCACCCTCTTCCTCTAAACGTTGGTATACTTACCCATTTAGAGCGCCTCCTCTAGTTCTGAATCCTTTAGGAATTTCAGGATCTGGGACGGATTCAAGGACTACAACTCCTATGCGTTCAAGCTGTGGGTTCCAAGGTACATTTGTCTCTTGCGGAGCAGTGCTCCCCAGTCTTTGAGCAGATGTATGGGGGTTTCCTCTGCTGAACCAAAGAATATGCATCATGCAAAGAATATGTCATCCTCCTCTAGACCTAAGGTCTTGAGGTGTTTTCTAAGTCTGCTGTGTCCCGTCAGGACTCCAGTCAGAATTCTAAGCTTGTTCCTGTTTAGTTCCAGCCAACCTTTTGTTATTTTCTGATTAACAGATCCCAGCATTACTTTGGGTTGTCTCAACCCTGGTTCTTTCAAGGTTCATTTCAGGTTTTCATCCATGGTTCTCTTATATCTTCATTTAAACTTTTGTGGATGGTGTTCATACTCATACCGCTAAAGAGTTCCGGACTTATAAAGGGATTACGGGAATCCCTTGTTTGTTAGGTGGTCGGCTTCGTTTCCGTCTATACCAGTGTCCTGGTACCCAGTATAGCGTTACAATAATTTTCTCCGCCAAGCTTGTTTAGCTTTCCGACACAGTCCCATACCAGTTTGGATCTAATGGTGTATGAACTAATAGCCTTGATGGCTGCTTGGCTGTCTGACAGGACAGCAATTCGTTTTTTGCGATAATTCCTGTCCAGGTTAAGTTGTACACATCTTTCGATTCGATTCGATACAAGGATTCGATGTATTTGGTACAAGGTCCAAACACTCCTGCACCAGTACCTTCCTTTGTCTTCGAATCATCTGTATACCACTTGATAGAATTTTGCTGTATGTGGTATGCTGAGGATTCGTCGTTCCAATCGGTTTTACTACTACACATTGCTGTGTAGTTTTTCTGGAAATGGTATTTGCATACCATTTCGACTTTTGGTGCTTCCAGCCAGGGGATTCTGGCAGCGAGACAGTTCCGGTCTCTGCTCCCGATTATTTTACCTCTGCCTATTCCTTCCATGCTGAATCTTACAATCGCCCATCTGGCGGCCCTCTCTACGACAAGGTGCAACTGAGTCAGATCCAGCAGCAGTTCAACTGCTGCTGTCGGGCCCGACCCCATCGCCCCCGGGATGTAGACACACGCCAGTCTTTGAATCTTCTGAAGCTGCTTCCTCATAAAGGCCAGCTTGGTTCTACTTTCCCATGCAACTGCCCAGTAAGTTATCGCAGGTCTCACTATCATAGTGTACATCCATTTCAGGATTGTGGAGTTAGAACCCTACGTTTCCCTACCACTGCTTCAGCGTGTCTACTCCATAGGAGTTTTCTATCAAGTGTTATACCCAGATACCTTATCACCTGTTTGTATTCTACTACCCTCCCATCTAATAATTGTCTCTTTCCAGTAAATGGTATCGTCCTGGTTTTGCTCGCGTTGAGTCTCAGTCCCACTGTTTTACACCATCTACTAGTTACTTTGAGGCCTCTCTGTACGATTTCACAGAGCGTTCCCTCAAACTACAACTTCTGGCTATGATGACTATGTCATAGGCGTAACCTTGACATTTGATGTCTAGGTCGTTCAGCCTAGCCAGTAATTCATCAACTTCCAGGCTCCACCACCTCCCTACTAAACCCAAGTGTATTCATATGAAAATGACCTCCTGAAGACGATACTGCAATCCATTAATAATTATCTTCAACCTTTTCTTATACTAACCGATGAAATCGACATTTTCGGGAACCGGTGACCTATGGCTTGGTAGTCTTACACCTTAACTACTCTTAACTAATAGGCCACCACCACCTCCCTACTAAACCCAAGTTTATCCACATGACGATGACCTCCTGAAAACGATGCTGCAATCCATTTATAATTATGTGCAACCTTTTCAGGTACTGACCGATGAAATCGACATTTTCGGGAACCGGGGACCTATGCCTTGGTAGTCTGACACCTTAAGTACCCTTAACTACTAGGCCACCACCACCTCCCTACTAAACCCAAGTGTATTCGCATGAAGATGACCTCCTGAAAACGATGTTGCAATCCGTTTATAAATATCTTTAACCTTTTCTGATACTGACCGATGAAATCGACATTTTCGGGAACCGGGGACCTATGGCTTGGTAGTCTGACACCTTAACTACTCTTGACTACTAGGACACCACCACCTCCCTTCTAAACCCAAGTGTGTTCATATGAAGATGACCTCCTGAAAACGATGCTGCAATCCGTATATAATTATCTTTAACCTTTTCTGATACTGACCGATGAAATCAACATTTTCGGGAACCGGGGACTTATGGCTTAGTAGTCTGACACCTTAACTACTCTTGACTACTAGGACACCACCACCTCCCTACTAAACCCAAGTGTGTTCATATGAAGATAACCTCCTGAAAACGAAGCTGCGATCCATTTATAATTATCTGCAAGCGTTTTAGAGATACCGACCGATAAAATCAATTCATTTTTGAAAAAAAATGTAAACAAAAAATTCTGAGCAAAATGTAGGCAATTTTATCGCAAAATGTTTTTTCTAGCCTCTTTTCGATTCTCGAGTTTATTTTGGTGTAAACTTACAATTAAGCGAGTTATCAGCGATTTATCAATCGCTCAAACAGTTTTTCATTATCTCTAACTATTTGCATGTTTTCCTTGAGAATAATTTAGGAGAATATGAATGAATAATGGTATGAATAAACTAATTCTTCGTAACTACATTATATACTTCGTTTATTAATGAAAGTGCTGCAAACGATTCGAGTGTTTGTCTTGCTGTAAAGTTACAAATAAGTAAAATACCAGCAATTTATCAATCGTTTAACAGTTTTTCGTAATTATCTCTAATTTCAAGTTTTCCTTGAGAATAATCTAGCGGGATATGAAGGAATAAAGGAATGACTAAACTATTTCTTTGTATATTTCTAGACTACATTTATTAAAGTTGACTGAAGATTTCTCGAGAAATCAAGAAAACCCCGGAAGACAATAATCCAAAAATCATAAAAAGTAATCACCAATCAAAATTTTAATTTTAATCTTTTGAGAAAAACTTTATATGTTTTAATATCAATTTTGGGATGCTGAATCGATTGCTGAAGACTAAAAGTCAGTATGAAAAACCGTTTAAAAGTTACAGCATCCTGAAATCAGAGGAACATCCGAAAAAACTAAAATAAAAATCCAGTCAATTTTTACTTTTCTGGCTCCAAGACAAAAATCAATCTTGTTGAGTTGTATCACGAATCAATAAATTTCTCAAGAAAGAAATTTAAAAAAAAAACCAGAGGACCTCCAATAATCCAAAATATTGATGACTGAAACGAAGCAATTTTAGGAATTTTAAACTTTTGAAAGGTTTGAAACTAATTTTGTTAAAAGTATCTATGATAAACCGTTCAAAAGTTACCGTATAGTGAATCCAAAAACAGTTTTAACGTTTCCGGCTCCAAGACAAATATTTAACTTTTTGGGCTATGTAACGAGTCATTAAACTATGCAAAACATCTAAATCCACACTGCGAACTAACAATGAAAACGAAATCAAACATTTCATAAATTTCCAACGACTACCCATGAACAATTCCACCAAAAAAAAATTAGATTTATTATTGTTGCAAGGGTTGAAACAGCACGCGCGTCTAGTAAATAATAGACCCGACCCCCGCCCCAATATTCCTCCGTCCCTTAAAAGATCCCCCATTACACATTTTCCGCATTTACTTTACTTCTGGTGGAAATCGAACAGCTGTCGTTTGTGGGCAGATGCTACCCGGGACCGCACGCCGAAAGGTGCAGGAACATCTGATCGAGCACGTAGGGGGTGTGCTGGTCAGATTTTGAATAACGGTCGTTCCTAAATTGAAATTTAGAAGTTGGGGGAGAGAACTATTCCAGTCTATTTTCGTACGAAATGTTTGCTTCTAATTAAAGGGATGGACAGGGATGAATGGACAATTCGACGGTTGAATATTAAGGGATGTTGTTTTCTATTAACATATTGTGTGCAGTATGTGAAGTAGATTAATAGGACAGCGGATAAATTACATAGATTCCGCCATAACTAGTCGTGCATATCAGGGGTGGCCAAAATGATTGAAGCAAGAGTTACCTACCTAAAAATATTAGGAGCCGCATCTAAAGTTAAAATAAAAAAATATTTTTCCGAACCATATTTTGAACATTTTTGCACAATTTTTTTCTTTCTTTCTTTGGTTCTTGAAGGTTTATGAATTTGTAATGTTGCATTGTATCGGTATAGCATATAAAATCATAGATTGACTTCCTTAACAGTTAATTGCAAACATTTGTTTTGCTTTCTTTCATCTAGAAAATCGAGAATAGATTCCCAAAAATACCACTAACCTGTTAATACATAGTACGTTGATAACCACCTTACTATGCAAAACGGACTAACATGACAAAACTAGAAAAAAAAGACAAGATAGACAAGAGTAGACAGACAAGACTAGACAGACAAGACTAGACAGATAAGACTAGACAGACAAGACTAGACAGACAAGACTAAACAAAACAGACTAGATAGTCAAGACTAGACAAAGAAGACAAGACTAGACAGACAAGAGTAAACAGACAAGACTAGATAGACAAGACTAGGCAGACAAGACTAGACAGAAAAGAATAGACAGACAAGACTAGACAGACAAGAATAGACAGACAAGACTAGATAGACAAGACTAAACAGACAAGAAAAGATAGACAAGACTAGACAGACAACACTAGACAGACAAGACTAGACAGACAAGACTAGACAGACAAGACTAGACAGACAAGACTAGACAGACAAGACTAGACAGACAAGACTAGACAGACAAGACTAGACAGACAAGACTAGACAGACAAGACTAGACAGACAAGACAAGACAGACAAGACTAGACAGACAAGACTAGACAGACAAGACTAGACAGACAAGACTAGACAGACAAGACTAGACAGACAAGACTAGACAGACAAGACTAGACAGACAAGACTAGACAGACAAGACTAGACAGACAAGACTAGACAGACAAGACTAGACAGACAAGACTAGACAGACAAGACTAGACAGACAAGACTAGACAGACAAGACTAGACAGACAAGACTAGACAGACAAGACTAGACAGACAAGACTAGACAGACAAGACTAGACAGACAAGACTAGACAGACAAGACTAGACAGACAAGACTAGACAGACAAGACTAGACAGACAAGACTAAACAGACAAGACTAGACATACAAGACTAGACATGCAAGACTAGACAGACAAGACTAGACAGGCTTTTTTATTGAGATTTTGGGTGAACCTTTCACTAAACCCCCTTCCAATTTCGAATTCCTGCAGGGTGGGCAGCCCGGACGGTTAGTTACAAGACTAGACATAAAAGGCAAGACAGACAAGACTAGACATAAAAGGCAAGACAGACAGGCAAGATTAGAGAGGCAAGACTAGACAGACTAGACTGACAAAACTAGACACAGAAGAGTAGACAGACAAGACTAGACGTACACGAATAGACGGTTACGACTGGACAGACAAGACTAAACAGGCAAGGCTAGACGGCTTCAGAGAAGGAAAATCTATTGTTAACGCCATCAGAACGGGCCTCTAGGTAGCTGAGAGAGCCAGAGTGGGTACACGGAGGACCAGAAAGATCTGTGCCCTATTAACCTTAGACGTAAGAAATGCATTTAACTCGGCATGTTGGCAAATACCGCAAAATCATCATGGAATCAGACAATAAAACAGTTGAGCGTGATATATGTAGTGGGGTTCCGCAGTGTTCAGTCATGGGTCCCACATTGTGAAACATTCTCTATGATGGAGTGCTCAGACTGGAATTACCAGTAGGTGTGGAAACCATCGCATTTGCAGATGATCTGGCACTAGTGGTGTGCGGGAAAACCAAAAAGAGAGTAACCGCTAGAGCAAACATTGCAATGAAGTTAGTGGACGAATGGATGGAAAAGAGGCAGCTGCAATTGGCACCTGAGAAAACCGAGGCAGTTCTCCTCACTGGTAAGAGGCACATACACCCTATCACCTTCCAATTAAGAGACGCCCAAATAATACCGAAAGATTCTGTAAAATACCTGGGCGTTGTAATCGACAAGTTGATGGAAAAAGACCTAGAGGACGGTCTCTAATGAGATGGACCGCCAGATTAAAAGCAATGACGGGACACTCAATGCACGAGGCAATACACCTAGCAGAAGACAGAAACGCACGGAAACAACAAATCCAAACACATACCTAAAATAGTATCACTACACCCTCCAGAGGGTAAAAAGACTGAGATGATTATGATGATGTAATCGACAAAAGCCTCTCATTCAAACAACATAATGAAAGCGACTGACAAGACTCTCAAAAGTCAAAACTTCTGGTGCCTTAAAGAGGCTCATGCCAAATGTGGGAGCTCCTAGAAGCAGCAATATGTTTTATGCAGCTCCGGTCTGGGCAAACAAAATCAGAGTGAAAACACTAAATAACAAGATTAGTACAACGAAGGCTAGCATTGAGAATATGTAGCGCATATAGAACAGTTTCAAGGGAGGCTGCCTTGGTCATCGCTGACATACCTCCTATTGACATCACAGTACGACCCAGACTGGAAACATACAACTCACGATGTAATGGAAACAAAACAACAAGGAAGTAGTAAAAAATAGCCGCCACTGTCAACATTTTTGAGGAATGGCAACGCGACTGGGCCTTAGGCAGCAAAGGACAGTGGACAAGAAACGTTATCAACGATCAACATGCAGGGGCTAATTATTATCTCAGCCAGGTACTTAGCGCGCATGGATGGTTTCAGGATTACCTGCACAGGATAGGAAAAGCTAGTGTAGTGGCAGCCTCTGCGAATATCGTGGAGAAGAAGATGGAGTTGCTGACAACATATTCACCTGTGTTAGGTGGCATGTAGAGAAACAACTTCTTGAAAATGTGGTCGACGAAAGAACGATGTTGGACTACATGCTTATTTCTGAAAAGCAATGGCACAAGATTAATACGTGATAGTAAGTCTTCTTCTTTAAGTGTCGTGACTGCTTCGATCGTTGACCATGCTGTTGGCTAATAAGTTCATGATTTTAAATTTGTCGACTGCTGCACGAAACAGATGGGCTGTTGTTTTGACATACCATGTCGTTAGATTTTTTCCCATTATCTTTCCCTGAATGATAAGATGCAGTAGACCATATTTTCCGGATGCCGCAAAATATTCAAGTTTCCTACTTTTGATGATGTTCCCTAGTTCCTTAGTTTTATTCAGTCTTTGTAGCATTTCTACGTTCGTCACTCTGTGTACCCAACTGACTTTTAATATCCTCCGATAGGCCCACATTTCAAACGCTTCGACTTTTTTCATTACTGTGTCTGTTATCGTCCAGGATTCAACCCCGTACAGTAACACCAGGAATATGTAGCACTTGAGCATTTTAGTTCTTAGCTCTAATCTCTGATCGTAAGTATAACGTACCAAAAAAAAAGATGAGAAAAAAAAATCATAAATTCATTATGCTTTTACCACTAATTTATGTGTAAATATAAGTTGTGAAGTTTTATAAATCTGCACACATTACACGCCGCGAGTTTCGACTGCTGAAGGTCATTTTCAAGTCAACAGTCGGAACTCGAATCATGTAAAGTGTATAGATGTATATAACTTCATAACTTGTATCATATTTTCACGAAAATTAGTGGAAAAACATTTTCCACAAAAAAGTGGAAAAGCATGTTTCAATTCAAAGTAAGTATGGATTACCACGTAGTAACGGTCGCAACTGTCCTTTTCATTAAATGCTTCACAATTGACAAATTGCAATTGAGGTAATAAATCTACTGTTATTTCTGTAATTCGGCGTTCAACTGTATGTCGTTAAACTGGAATGTGGTAATTTAAAGTTCCGTATTATTAGGACCCAATGACTTAACTGTACCAGTAATATTTTGTTTAATAAAATACGCCGCAGTACAGACCATTTTCATTCAACATTTTTCGTCATTTTACTCGCACGATGTTACAAGTTATTATAAAAGTCCTGCAGTTTTAGATTTTTTGATAAATTTTGACAATTTGATATGAAAATGAACAGATTAATTGTAGATCGTAAAGATCATTTTTAAATATTAAGATTAAACTCTACTTTCGAAGATTGATCCAGGTCGAATTAAGATTTTCGGACGTCAGAACGAATCATCTTCCGTGAATCTAATATATTTAAATGATTCGGAAAATTTAAAAAAAATGCAAATACTTTTTAGATATATAGTTGAGCTACAAAAGAACTCTTTAAGAGCCGAGTGCAGCTCGCGAGCCACAGTTTGGCCACCATTAGTAAAGCTTGCACTTTTAAGGCTTCATAACTGCTTTTGACTGCCGTTGGACAAACCTCTATATAACTAGATGGTATCTGGTACGCTCACCACATTTTCACCACGGAATCTTAGCTGTAGGAACTTTCACCACAAGAACTTTCACCGTTGAGCAGTATCACCTCTGCGAAGTTTTACCTACGACCTTCCACCGTTGGGCAATTTCAACGCATCCAATTCAAAAAATAAATAAACAAAAATATAGGAAAATAAATTGATACAGGTGAAACTGCCCAGCCGTGAAAGATCCTACGGTAAAGATTTCGCGGTGAAAGGTATGCGGTGAAAGTTCACTGAACCAACTAGATAGTTGTATTGAAGATGCAATTTGAATTTCTATAGAATAGTTTGTTTATTGAGATAAGTCCAAATTTTCTTTTATCGACTTTCAGAAGGCATACCGACTCCCTAGATCGAGAAACTGTATTGTACTACCTTGTCGCGGTGTGAGGGCTTAGTTTCGCAACAAACCGTTGGACGTTACCGACTGGAGTGCAACTCCGGTCGGAGCGGTCGGCGGAGAGCGAACAACCAAGAACTTCCAACCCCTTAATCCAAGGTGTCATGCGACCCGTGCCAAAGGGACTGGTTGGTGGCCAAGGGCAACCGGACATCGCTAACGGAGCCCCTCTGATACCTGGCGACCTCAAAGGGTATCAAGCCTTGCCATGTGAAGCGGAGCTCTGACGTGGCGGACCTATAGTTCCCTGGCCACTCGTGGGATTTATATGAAGTCCAAAAAATATAATCCGTGTGTGCGGGACCTAACCGCCACAGAACTGGCGGATCAGATGGAGCGTGAGCTCAGTCGAAATAGACCCACTCCCAGACTGTCGCCAAAAAGCAAAGGCAAGATGGTTAGTAACTTCGTTACTACCACCAAGACAGTAAGCCAAGGGAGATCCGCTCCCAGACCGGCTTCAAAAAGTCAGGGCAAGGTGACTAGTAACATCGTTACTCCCAACAAACCCGCGACTAAGCAGGAGGAGAAAAAAAGGCTCAAGGAAGGTAGGAGGAAGACGAGATGGGCACAACCCTTGCCACCCCGAGGTAGTCCAGGCGGACTCGATGACCCACTGAGACAGAGTATCAGTGGAGCCGGAATGAGATGGTATCTGCGCTTCTTAGCCGAAGGTCTACAACCCGAGGAAGATAAGAAGAGGGCAATAGAGAAAAAGGTGGGACCTACACCACAAAGACAAGAAGCTGCCAAAAGAGGTCACGAAGTACAGTTTGAAGGAATACACTTCAAACCGGGTCTAGTCATTGTCGATTGTGCTAACGAACAGGCGGAAAAATGGCTGATAACGAGAGCACCTATCCTAAGATATTTGGAAGAAGGGGCTCTGGTGGCGAAATTGGGTGATGATATCCCCAAGCCACACGTCATCACCATGTTCCTCCCTAGGAGTGGGGACTAAACCCCGGAGGCCTCCATCAACTACCTCAGGGCCCCAAAATAAAGTACAGCCAAGAAGACCAAAAGAGCATTAACTTAAATAAGCTAACGATAAGCAACCCCGTATCAAAAGTAAAATTCCAAGGAGAACTTAACGAAGATAAAGATAAAAACGGGTCTAAGACAAGGAGATGGCCTGTCACCAATTCTATTTGGTGGTCGTTGATAAGGTGATGAGAACATTCTGGGAGCTTAATAAGTCGTTTGCAAAAATTTGAACAGAAAAAACAAACGACAAAATCCATTGCCTAGCGTTGGTGGACAATCTGGCCTTATTTGCGAAATCGGAGAAAAAGGCTATTGATCAGATAAATCAGTCAAAAGAGACAGCGGAGAAAGCAGGCCTTCAGATCTCCTTTGGCAAAACAGAAATTATGACCAATCTAAAGAACTATAGAAAAAAGTCTATTCACATGAAGTACAGCAAGATGAAAGTGACAAGTAAGTTTAAATGCCATGAAGAAAAAATCAACCCGAGATGAACAGATAAGCAAACAATAGAACTAAAGAAGCATACATTTGAACAACTACGTTTGCACACAACTATCTGTCAATCAGTACAAAACTAAGACACTATTGCGCTGTTGTAAGACTGGTACTTCTGAGACTATTGATGTGGAAGACTTGCCCAAGATAGAGAAAAAATTACTTCGAACAATATGGACCACGAATAGTTGACTACAGTCCTATGGCCACATGGTACGGATGACTCCTAATAGAGGATGTCCCAACCATCTACATGAAGCAGATAAAAGAAGACCTACAAACATTCAAATTGACAGAGGAAGACTGTTTGGACCGAGAAAAGTACAGAAGGATGATATATGAATTTAAACGTCATGTGGGTGTAAAGCACACCACCAAGCGAAGGGAATGGATTGCAGAAAGGAGAAGGGATCAGTCCGAAAGAATGAAGAATTACTGGCGAGAAAGATAAAGACAAAACACCGTATGAGATGATATTTGCATAGTCCAAGATGGCCTATTTGCGATAAAAACTCTAAATTTTGGAGCAATATCCGTGATATTTAAAATTGTGATATTTAGAAAACTTATTGTTAACCACAAATAGACCTTTTTACGGTTAGTTAAGCGGCATGCACGTCCGCCTTGTTTAAAAGGCGAGAATATGAAAGTTTCGGGCACGTTTTGTTATTTTCACTAGTTATACGTCAAAAAAGTGCCCCAAAATATGGCAAAAATTATGCGTCAATTTTAGCCATGCTTTCGCGCATACAAAAATTTCAACTATGAAAAGGTCTATTAATCTTACTGATAATATTAACTAAAACCCGTTGAAATCGCCCACTAAACCCTGACTGTAGCGTATAAACCCACTTAATTAATGAAATAAAAGAACATTTGTAGCTCATTTTTTTTTGCAAAGGCTACCGTTTGCATGAACCATTTCGCCTGAGCGATTTAATTAAGATCGGAGCTCCCTCGAGCAACTCGCTCCTTTCTTTATTGCCCCCTTTTTGCCACTGATATTTATTTTTAATTCCTAAACAAGACTGGATAATAATGATCGTAGTGTGGCACACAGGGCGAGTTTTAAAAATAGCTGCCGCTGCTTGTCTCCTTCTTGCCCACGGGGCGATACGTAAACAACATCGGGTTCCCTCTGCAGTGGCATCTCGGGCATGTTTATCCTCGTGCCACGAACGGCTTCTGTTTATTGACTAAATTCATATTTATAGACGGTTTTTTAATCGTTATTATTTACAAGGTTTTTACGGCGAGTTGTAAACCATAACAATGTCAAAATATCAGAATACTTGTTTAAAGTAATGTCTATAATTAGGTTTGTGGTTTGTCGTTTTTTATTAAACATATGTCGCTTTTTGACTAATTGCCTGGGCTAAATTTAGGCTAAAAAGTAAATTGTTAGTGGTCTCACGGAGGGCTAAATGGCAATATTTTGAGTTGACTGAATACAAATGCTGTTCAAGAGCTGAAGCTTACCGAGTCCGGAAAATTAAGTTATCGCTTTCTTATATTTTGCAAAATATATTAGCGACAAAAAAGGGAACGGTACGGAAAGTTGTTCGCAGTAAATCAGTTTTCCGTGATCCGAAGCTAGAAAACTGATTGACTGCGACGAATTTTCCGTACCCGGAGCTAAAATATTTTGCAAAATATTAAGTAAGCGGTTTCAGATTTGCAAAATTTGAACGTTTTAAAGAAATTGAACGTTTTTTCTTTTTAAAAAAAAAACGTTAAAAGAAAAAAACGTATTTACCTAAATTTTGCTAATTTGAAAGTTTTCTTATTTTGCAAAATAAGTTAGCTTCGGATCCGGAAAATTGTTCACAGTTAATCAGTTTTCTACTGAGAACGACGATAAACTAAACGACTCCAGCTATGAAAAGCTTAAAATTTATTATGATTTTTATGAGCCATTAACTCTTCCATAACTCAATTTCCCCGAGAAAACAAAGCAGAAACTGACTTAATTGGAACTAATCCCGCTTGCGTCCAGTTGGTCCGAGTGTCTTAGGTGCAATTAAACGGTAATTGATTAATGAAGATTAAATGTAAATGCCCCTATGTCAAAACGTGTTAGAAAATAATACAAAAAAAGGCGAACGAAACCAGTGAAAGGAATCGTTTTGAGTTCAACGAACTTTTTATTTTCCTTTTTGTGTTCGTCGGCGGACAAAGAGTAAATGTGGACGCGACTGTTGTGTGGAATCGCTGTTTGGGGTGAAGAAACTTTTTGGGGTTGCGATCGTGGTTTCCGGATGGAACTCGTAGATGTTAGTTTTATTCATGGAATGTCCTTTATGGAAATTTTTAAATTTTGAATTGAATTTTGACCCAGTTTAAGTTTATTGTTTCATTTCGTTGGTTTTGGGTGTATGTGGGTCAGGTGGTTGATTGTTGGTAATTTAGTGAGTTAGTGGAATTAGCAATTGCGTTTCATTCGTAGTAATTAGTCCATTTTAACTGCTTCAAATTGCTAATTAGGGACAATTATTTTTTATTGCGTAATTTATAATTTTAGGCGCATTTCACAAAACGCAATCGGTTAAAAAATCTTGGTATTCTAAAACAATTTTGCTTGAATTTTGAAAGAAAGTCACATTGGGAAATTAGCAAAAATTTTAAAATAAAAAATAGAATATTTTTTAAATTAATTTGTAAACTATTTTGCTCATTATGAGCAACATAATTACCAAACTACAACATAATGCCAATTTCAGTGTACGGAAAATAGAACAAAATGTAAATTCTTAATATCTAAAGACTACACAAACAAAGTAGTTTACTTTTCATGAGACTAGAACATAGCTAGACAATGACATAATTGAACATACAAGACTTGAGAGGAGGATTAGGAAGACAAGACTGTACTAACTAGACGAAATAGATATGAACTACAAAAACTAAACTCGATAATAGAGAATATATTCGACAATATTTCCTGAACTTTTCATGAAAATCCTACGAGTAGTTCTTGTTATACGAAAGAATTAGTGAACATCGTCCAAGAATCTTGATTGTATCTGCAGTCAGTCTAATTCCTCAACGTGTACTAACTGCTAAGACCAGACAGACAAGACCGGACAGACAAAACCTGACACACAAGACCTGACATAGACGACCTGACACGCAAGACCAGACATAAAAAACCAGATCGACAAGACCAGACAGACAAGACCAGACTGACAAGACCAGACTGACAAGACCAGGCAGACAAGACCTGACAGACAAGACCACACAGAAAATACAACACAGATAAGACTAGACAGGCAAGACTAGACAGACGAGACCAAACAGACAAGACTGGACAGACAAGACTGGACAGACAAGCCTAGACAGGCAAGACTAGACAGACAAGACAAATCAAGACAAGACAAATTTTGAATTTGAATATTGAATTTGACTAGACCGACAAAACTTGACAGACTAGACTAGACAGAGAAGACTAGATAGACAAGAGCAGACAGACAAGACTACACAGACAAGACTAGGCAGACAAGACTAGACAGACAAGACTAGACAGAGAAGACTAGATAGACAAGACTAGACAGACAAGACTACACAGACAAGACTAGGCAGACAAGACTAGACAGACAAAACTAGACAGACAAGACTCCACCTTGGTATTTTGTATGCGCCACCCCGGTATCGCTAGACAGACAAGACTAGATAGACAAGACTAGACAGACAAGACTAGACAGACAAGACTAGACAGACAAGACTAGACAGACAAGACTAGACATATAAGACTAGACAGACAATTCTAGACAGACAAGACTTTTAAAGAAGTAGTTCGGGGGAAGCTCTCACTAAATCCCCTATTCCACCTTGGCTTTTAGTATGCGCCACCCCAGTATCGCATCTTTTGCATTCATTCAACGTTTAGTGAAAATCGACCTAGTTATTGTCTCCCCGACCAGGATTCGAACCCGGGTCTTCTGCATTGAAAGGCGGGTATAGACAACCAAGACTAGACATACAAGAGTAGGCAGACAAGTATTTGTCTTGAATTTGTAAACTATTTTGCTCATTATGAGCAACATAATTACCAAACTACAACATAATGCCAATTTCAGTGTACGGAAAATAGAACAAAATGTAAATTCTTAATATCTAAAGACTACACAAACAAAGTAGTTTACTTTTCATGAGACTAGAACATAGCTAGACAATGACATAATTGAACATACAAGACTTGAGAGGAGGATTAGGAAGACAAGACTGTACTAACTAGACGAAATAGATATGAACTACAAAAACTAAACTCGATAATAGAGAATATATTCGACAATATTTCCTGAACTTTTCATGAAAATCCTACGAGTAGTTCTTGTTATACGAAAGAATTAGTGAACATCGTCCAAGAATCTTGATTGTATCTGCAGTCAGTCTAATTCCTCAACGTGTACTAACTGCTAAGACCAGACAGACAAGACCGGACAGACAAAACCTGACACACAAGACCTGACATAGACGACCTGACACGCAAGACCAGACATAAAAAACCAGATCGACAAGACCAGACAGACAAGACCAGACTGACAAGACCAGACTGACAAGACCAGGCAGACAAGACCTGACAGACAAGACCACACAGAAAATACAACACAGATAAGACTAGACAGGCAAGACTAGACAGACGAGACCAAACAGACAAGACTGGACAGACAAGACTGGACAGACAAGCCTAGACAGGCAAGACTAGACAGACAAGACAAATCAAGACAAGACAAATTTTGAATTTGAATATTGAATTTGACTAGACCGACAAAACTTGACAGACTAGACTAGACAGAGAAGACTAGATAGACAAGAGCAGACAGACAAGACTACACAGACAAGACTAGGCAGACAAGACTAGACAGACAAGACTAGACAGAGAAGACTAGATAGACAAGACTAGACAGACAAGACTACACAGACAAGACTAGGCAGACAAGACTAGACAGACAAAACTAGACAGACAAGACTCCACCTTGGTATTTTGTATGCGCCACCCCGGTATCGCTAGACAGACAAGACTAGATAGACAAGACTAGACAGACAAGACTAGACAGACAAGACTAGACAGACAAGACTAGACAGACAAGACTAGACATATAAGACTAGACAGACAATTCTAGACAGACAAGACTTTTAAAGAAGTAGTTCGGGGGAAGCTCTCACTAAATCCCCTATTCCACCTTGGCTTTTAGTATGCGCCACCCCAGTATCGCATCTTTTGCATTCATTCAACGTTTAGTGAAAATCGACCTAGTTATTGTCTCCCCGACCAGGATTCGAACCCGGGTCTTCTGCATTGAAAGGCGGGTATAGACAACCAAGACTAGACATACAAGAGTAGGCAGACAAGACTAGACAGACAAGATTAGACAGACAAGACTAGACAGGCAAGACTAGACAGGCAAGACTAGACAGACAAGACTAGACAGACAAGACTAGACAGACAAGACTAGACAGACAAGACTAGACAGACAAGACTAGACAGACAAGACTAGACAGACACGACTAGATAGACAAGACTAGACAGACAGGACTAGACAGACAAGAGTAGGCAGAAAAGGCTAACCACACAAGACAAAAGGGTCAAGACAAAACAGACAAGATTAGACAGTCGATACAGACGAGACTACATAGACAAGATTACACATAGAAGACTAGACAGATAACACATAGAAGACTAGACAAAACTAGACAAACAAGAGTAGACAGACATGAGAAGACAGATAAGACTAAACAGACGAAACTAGACACACAAGTCTAGATAGACAATCTTAGACAGACACTAAGTCTTCGCAGACACGACTAGGTAGACAAGACTAGGCTGAGCAGACCAGGCAGATATGACAATAATAAGCGAATGATAAGGCAAGACTAGGCAGATAATAATAGTCGAACAAGGCTAAGGAGACTATACTAGACAGGCTAGACTAGGCTGATAAGACATTGCGGACAAGACATGGCAGACTAGACGATTCAGACAAGACTAAACAAACAAGATTAGGCAGATAAGACTAGGCAAACGAGATAAGATTAGACAGACAAGGCAGGCTTAGACAGACAAAATTAAAGAATCAAATCTAGACGGACAAGACTACAGAAAACTATTGTGTAAACAAATGTGAGTTCAATTGTTTGGGCTCAATTTTACGAAAATCCCGAAAAAGTTTCGTTGTTTCCAAAGCCTAGCCTTCCTCTAAGATTAATATTTTTACAGATATCATCGTTAATACGGATAAATTAATACAAATCAAGTAAAAACCAATTGTAAACGACAACAAATTATATGTAAAACCCTGTTTAAACGTTGTTTGAATGCTACAAAAGAAAAGCAAGACAATCTTTCAGAAAACGTTTAGTGCGATATCATAACAAAAAGTACCTGTGATCTTCATCTGTTTCTTATTGGCATTCTTATCCACAGCCTCGTCATCGTCATCCCTAACCAGCGGGATCCTCTTCTCCAACGGTTGTGGATACAGTTCGGAATTGTCGACCTCGTCCACGGAGCGCCGACGTTTTGGAGCCATGGTGATGTTGTCGCTGGTCGGCCTGACAGCCTTCCACACGTACCTGCCCGCAGACCGGAGAGGAACTCCTTTCTGGAAGTCGAATTCCCATTTGGAGGTATCGTTGTTCCTGTGCATGGACAACTCGCGCTCTAAGAAAATTTGAGTTTCCTGGCGGTTTATGGGTTCGAACAACACGCGACAGACTTTATCGCGTCTCGTGATGGATCGGTTTGTGAAGGCCGGAGGGTCTCTGGAGTAGCCGAAGAACGGTTCGATTGGTTTGAATATCGAAGTCATGTTTCTTTTTTGAATTTTTGCGCTGTTGTTGTGGGAGAAGCGTGTTTGTAGGCAACTTTTTGAACTTTTGAGGCGTCAACCCACGCTGCACACTGAGTCAAAGCGTCTCTTTACACTTTCCCGAATAAAAACTATATTCGCGATTAATTCGCGAAAAATGAACGTCTGCACGAACAGTCCCAAACGAACGACGGAAAATTGCACTTAACAGCCACCTGAGTAACCCGCAACACACCCGAGTCCACCAAAACACTCTTCAAAATATTTTCCTGCTGAGGCAACACACGCAGCAACTCACGATGCAGCTCACGCGACTAAGCGTCTGTTTCTGGCAAACGTGCACGCTGTGTAGTGGATATGGGGAGTCGGGGCTCACTCTATCGCTCCAACCGCGTACTATGTCTAGTTGAGCTGATTTTACTACAGGGGGAGGCCGGCAGCTTGAAACCAGTACGGTACAGCACTACTAAAATTTAATGGGACGCCTGCGATCGCGTTCGAAAACTCTTCTTTCTTATAAGATTTCTCATTCGTGCCAAATTTTCTTCGAAACATTTACGTCATTCGAGGAATTTTGCAGACAAAGAGACTTACAAATCTGCGGCTAAGCCGAATTAGCAAAATATTTTTAATTATTAATAGATTGCAATTTTATTGCATCAATTGTGCTAAATTTGGCGTTTCAAAAACCAGGTTCAAAACTATTTAATTTTTTGCCAAGGACCCTTGAAGGACAATGTGTGAATTTAGAGATTTAACAAAGAACAAATAATATTCGAAAAATTAGACTACACAGACAAATATTTCACAGATAACTAATAGACAAACAAAAATACTCAACCAAAACCAAACAAACAAGACTAGAATGACAGACAAAACTAGGCTAGACAGACAAAACTAGGCTACACAGACAAAACTAGACTAGACAGATAAAACTAGACTAGACAGCCAAGACTAGACAGATTAGACTATTTAAACAAGATTAGTTAGACAAGACTAGACACACAAGACCATATTCACTAGACTAGTTATACAAGACTAGAAAAACAGGGCTGGACAGACAAGACCAGACAGACAAGACTAGACTGACAAGACTTTAAAAACAAGACTAGACAGACAAAACTAGACAGACAAGACGAGACAAACAAGACTAGACAAGACTAGTTCATCAACACTAGAGAGACTATAGGACTCGGCAGATAAGACTAGACAGACAAGAGTGGTCAGACAATCCCAGACGGACAAGAGTAGACAGACAAGACTGGACAGACAAGACTTTTTTTAAAAATGGTTTAGAGGAAGCTCTCGCTAAACCTCCTAATCCACTTTGGCTTTTGATATGCGCCACCCCGGTATCGCATATTTTGCATTCATTCAGGGTGGGTAGCCCGGACAGTTAATGAAAACCGCCCTAGTTGTTGCCTACCCCGACCAGGACAGACAAGACTAGATAGACAAGACTAGTCGGACAAGACTAGACAGACCCGACTAGACAGACAAAACTAGACAGACAAGACTAGACAGACAAGATTCTTGCAGACTTCAGACTTGCCTTTGAAGATTCTGTAGTTACAAGTATCTACTACGTTTTACATTGAATTGAAAAATTCACTTTGTTTTTTACCACACTAATATTATGTAAAAATATTATATAACCTATTATTCACAGTTATATAAATTTCTACACATATCACGACTCGAGTTTCGACGTTTGACGGTCATTTTCAAGTGACTTGAAAATGACCGTCAAACGTCGAAACTCGAGTCGTGATATGTGTAGAAATTTATATAACTGTGAATAATAAGTTATATAATATTTTTACATAATATTAGTGTGGTAAAAAACAAAGTGAATTTTTCAATTCAATGTAAGTATGGATTACCACGTAGTAACTGTCGCAACCATCCTATTCTACTACGTTTTCATCTTGGAACCTTGTTTCTTGAACTACTAAAATTTGAATCATGAAACTTTAATTATAATCTACTATATTTTAGTTGAATGATAAACGACAGGTTATTTAATGGTCTTGCACGTGCATTTATCCGCTATTTTCAAAACTTTTAACCAATTTTCACGTCTCTACACTTTGTGGAAAGTTAGGGTTAGCTGAAGGGAAACAATAAAATACATATTTTGAATTTCGTGTAGTATTTTTACAGTTCGTCACAGAACACTTGAAAACGGCTTGAATTGAACTTTATTAGTTTATGTAAAATTATAAAACACTTTTTTATTCAGCAAAATTCACGTCAATATATACAAATAAATGCTAAATAATGGGGTAGACTCGTCATGAAGTTCCTTAAAGTGTCACCTTTGGCGCTAGTGCTGTTGCGCTGGGAGCGAATAACAATAGACAACCACGTGTTTGAACAGTAAATGAATACGTGTACCTAGGTCACTTAATTAAATGGTGCAAATCAATCGTCTGAGATTATCAAAATAGTACGACTGAGCTGAGCGGCGTATAGGAAGTTAGGACACATTCTTAAATAGCGAAACGTCCCTATAAGTCTCAAAACAAAAGTTTATGATGCGTGAATCTTGTCTGTAAGTAGGAAAAGACCCTATGTTCTAAATCCACCGCCTCCAGAGACCTTGACCCTAATCATATCAGTAGTTCTGAACGCGACCGAGCGAGTATGTGTAGATGGCACTACGTCTTACTAGACCGGCCTAGATCAGCTGAGACCAGATAATACCAGACTAGATCTGAGGGAAAGATAATTCGTTCTGGAGCCTCCACCTTCACTTACTCCACTTTTAATCAGCTCTAATGCACTACAAGAGTGTGACATCGATGTAACCCCACGCTAAACAGTGTGTGATGTCTATGTAGCCCCGCGCTACAGGTTTAATCAGCTTTAAATCAGATTTTAGTCAGCTTTCAATGAGCTTTAATACACTACAAGAGTGTGAGGTCTATGTAACCCCACGCTACACAGGGTGTGAGGTCTATGTAGCCCCAGGCTACAGGATTAATCAGCTTTAATCAAGTGGAGGTGGAGGGTCCAGAACGAATCATTTTTCCCTCTGATCTAGTCTGGTATTATCTAGTCTTAGCTGATCTAGGCCGGTTTAGTAAGACGTGGTGGTGCACTTCTTCTTCAAGTCTTACTTGAATGATGATGATGATGATCTTACGTGTAGATGGCATCCATCTACACATACTCGTTCGGTCGCGTTCAGAACTACTGATACGATTAAGGTCAAGGTCTGTGTCCGGTGGCGGTGGATTTAGAACATATGATCTTTCCCCACTTCCGTATGTATGTACATATGGACTAGAAACTAAAACCTTAACAGAGAAAAATGCAGAACGCCTAAGAACAACAAAAAGAGCAATGGAAAAGGCCATGCTTCATGCATGGAATCAGTCTACGAGACAAAGTACGCAACACATACATTAAAAGGAGATGGTAAAAGACATCATGGAGCATGTAGCTGAACTTAAGTCGCGTTGGGTTTGAATGTGGCACGGCAGGATACCAATAAGCAAACAATCATCATCATCATTCAACCCATTTGAGTTCACTGCTGCACATAGGTCTCCTTTTGTTCTTCCACTTCCTTCTGTCCTGTGCCAAGTTGGTCCAATTTCCGGCTACGCGTCTAATATCGTCAGATCATCTTGTATTCATTGAACAGAGCCTGCACTAATCGTATCATTTTTACGGCTTCTATAACTAGGCCGTCCTCTCTCGGCGCCTAATTGTTTTTCACATGTGTGTTTAGCCTTCAAACCACTACGCTGGCCGGTGCGGGTTGGTGGTGGAGAGTAGTCCTGCTTCCGACGATCTTATACTCTGTCGTTGTACTACTTTTTAGTAGAATTTTCCGACGCATATATAGGATCTGATCTTCTGCTTGATCACGTCCGGTTGAAGGACCCGGTGTCTGGTATCAGATTGCCTCTTCCAACCCCCTTACTTAGGTTGGTCTGCAGGACGATGCAGTTTACCGGTGTGTGGCTGCTGTCCTCTTGTTGGAGAGCTTACAGAAGCCATAAGTGAGAGTTGCATATCTGTTGGGAACCTAAGTCTTACATCATCCTTGAGAGGATCGTCCGATAAGAGTACTGAGGTGCTATCCCTAATTGTTTGTTCACGTTGGAATGCGCGGGCGCGGTGGCGGGTGCGGGCGCAGTAGACATGGCGAGTTCGTGTTCACATTGGCCGCCAAGCGTTTGCGCGAGTGTAACCTGTTATAGAGACTATACAGACAAGTGACCTGTTATAGAGATTATACAGACAAGACTAGATAGATAATTTTGGACAGATAAGACTAGACAAACAAGACTAGAGCAACTAGATTTAATATGGAGGGCGTAGCAAGCACATTCAGTTAACTTGACCAGTGGCCCCCCTGTAAACTCACGTGCATTTTGGAACCGCTTTTAGCATATCTTCAAGATGGCATTGGCTTTGACCTTACTTGATGTCCTAACGCCCCCCATCCACGGAAGATGATTAGGGGTTCAGGTTATTTTCAGTTTTCGTTGTCTATGTTGTTTAGTCCGTTCATCCTGTGCTTTCATACTTAGTATGTCTCTTATCATCATTTCTGTTACAGAGCAGTCATATTCACTCCTAAGCATTGTCTCCATGAGTGTGCTAGTTTCTAAAATTCTTTTTGTTTTTGAAGTATATATGTCCCTTTCTAAAGACCACCTGCGGCACTCGAAGATTGTGTGATACACACTATCTATCTTATCACAATAAACGCACTGGTCATCTGCTTCGCACCCAATATTGTGCAGGTAGTCTTTGAAGGACCCGTGGCCGCCCAGTGCCTGCGTCAGGTAGTAGGTAACTTTTCCGTGCCGTCTCGTGAGCCATGGATCCAATTTTGGAATCAAGAGTCTCGTACACTCACCCCCCTCTGAGGCCTCCGAGTACTCTTGCCAACTTTCGAGCATCTGGGTCCTTGCCTTTTTCTCAGTTCCTTTTCGTTTTCACTGCTCCTTTCTTTATAAAGCGTGTCTCTCTCTTCAACAAGAAATTTTATAGGAGCTATTAGCGCAATAACGAGAACAGCGTCACCTGAGACGGTCCTATATGCGCTGATCACGCGCAATGCCATTTTGCGTTAAATGTATTGCAGTTTTTGCATTAGCTTTTCTCTCTCCATGTCTCGCTTCCAGATTGGTGCTGCGTAGAGCATGTAAGATTCGACGTCTGAACACAAGAGCCTTCGTTTGGGTGCTGTTAGGACCACCTACAGTTGGCATAAGTTTTCCAAGTGCTGCTGAGGTTTCTAATGCCTTCCCAGCTGCTAGAGCAACGTGCTGTCGAAAGGAGATATTTTTATCTATAGTTACGCCTAATTATTTAATGGCCTCCTTTGTTATTACTGTTTCGCTTTTTATTTTAGACGTGACTGGTCCTACTTTCATTCTTCCTGTCAATAGAACCGCCACCGTCTTTTCTGGAGCGAGCTTTAGCTGTTTTCTCTCCAACCAGTTGTTTGTCTATTAGTGCTATGGCTTTATTTGCCATGTTGATAACACAGTTTTCTAATAATACAGTGACGATGAGGGCCAAGTCGTCGGTCAAACCGACAGCTTCAACTCCCTCTGGCAACTTCAGTCTAAAGACTCCATCATACAGGATGTTCCACAAAGTTGGTCCCATTACTGAGCCTTGTGGAACACAACTGTAGATTTGTCTCTACGATTTCACCCTCTGCCTCTATAATATTTTTTTGGTTACATAGGTAGCTGCTTACCAGCTTCAGGAGATATGGTGTGAAGTCTCTTGCTATTAATTCTTCAACAATATTTTTCCAAGCGACAGAGTTGAAGGCGTTCTTAACGTCTAACGTTATAAGTGCGCAAATTCTTCTTTTCCCCCGCAATCCTTCTCCAGTCACTTCTGCCACCTTTAGTACTCCCATTATTGCGTCTATAGTTGAAAGTCCCTCCCTGAAGCCGATTTGCTTTCTGGAAAGATCTTTACCTTTCCTAAGCTTCTGTTTTATCCTCCCTACTACCATTTGTTCTAGCAACTTCCCTGTTACACCTAGTAGACAAATTAGCCTGTACAATGATGGATCCTGTAAAGGTTTGTCTCCTTTTCTTAACAGTACCAGACTTGATTTATATATTATTGTTTCGAAGGCGCATACTTGCTCTTTTTAATTCTCCCACGGAAAAAATTTCATTTACCAGTTGTTCGGGCAAATTCCACATGGGGGCCTCGTGAATTGGGAATAGAGCATCAACGGCTTCTTGCACTCTTTTCATAGGTTGGCATTTGGGTGCCTTACCTTGAGTTTCCGTGTAGCGACTTCGCATGCGTTTCCCCAGACGTTTTGATCGTTTTCGATAGCTAGAGTTCAAGCCAGTGGAGTTTTTTGGACCTATTTATTTCAATCTTTAAAGACCGTTTGATTTCCTTATACATGTTTTTATAGTGTTGTGTGCTCCCCGCGTTTTTGTTTCGTTTGACATTTCGTTGATAGCAACTTCCTGCTACGATGCACTGTGCTCTCAATTTGTAAATCTCATTGCTACACCAGTATACTAACTTTCTCCGTGTTTGTTTTTTGTTTCTGTTTAGGACTAAACAGACTAGACTAGACAAACTAGACTAGACAGACAAGTCCTCATCGGTAGTGTAGTTGAAAACATACCCGCCTTTCAATGCGGGAGACCCGGATTCGAATCCTGGTCGGGGAGGCGACAACCAGGGCGGTTTTCACTAACCGTCCTGGCTGCCCACCCTAAGTGAATGCAAAATATGCGATGCCGGGGTGGCGCATACTAAAAGCCAAAGTGAATTTGAGGGTTTAGACTAGACGGACAAGACTATAGATACAAGACTAGACAGATAATTCTGGCTAGATAAAACTAGACCAACTAGATTAGATAAACAAGACTAGGCGGATAAGACGAGACAGACAAGATTAGACAGACAAGATGAGACAGACAAGATCAAGGAGGTAATACTAAATCATCAAGAATAGTTAGGCAAGACAATTAAAATCACAGTGTAAGTATATTGTAATTGAAAATATTTAATTTCATTTTTTTGTATTTCCCGTTCCGGTTGTGCTAGTTGAACTACGCCCGTATGGTGTGCATGATTGTTGTTTTGTATGCGAGAATTATGTAATTTGAAAACCTGTCTGCACTTAATTAATTATTTATGAGTCGCGACAGTTTCATGTTTCTTTATCTATTTGTTAGTAATTTCGTAAAGGAGTAAACATATCAAGTGTTCAAAATAAACAGTGGAAAAGTTAGAATTAAGAATTTAAATTAATGCACGAATTTATAGAATTAATGAATTAATAAGTTTTTTTTAATGTTTTTGAAGGTTCGAAATGTTGTAACTTGCAAGTATTCAAATTTGGAACTTATATATTCGTGAATTTGGTGTTTTGGAAAATATTTTGGAGCTTTCAAATTTTGAAATTTTGTGAAAATTATTTGGAACATGAAACCTTTGATATTTAAATGTTTAAAACTTAAAAAAAAGTGGAATGAAGCAAGGCCAAGAGCTGAAAACGACATGAGCAAAAAACTGCGGAGAACCTAATACTGGAAATGTTACAAGGCGAAAAAAAATTGCAAAGTATCGACAGAATGGTGGACAATATCGTAAGGGAAAAGAAAGGGACGAAAGAGTGAAAGAAAAGGAGCCAGGAATGTGCCTTCTGAGGCGCAAAGATATCCCACGACCATGAAGCAATACCTAAATGTGATCCCGTGGCAGAGCGAGAGAAAAAAGTCTAGTCTTGTTACATCTAGTACTGCCAGGTCTAGTCTTGTCCAGTCTTGTCAGGTCTAGTTATGTCAGGTCTATTCTTGTCAGCTCTAGTCTTGTCAGGTCTAGTCTCGCCAGGTCTAGTCATATCATCCAAATAACACCCAAGATGAAAAAGAAAATCCTGGGTGGTGTACCGCAAGGTTCGGTCTTCGGGCCAACCCTATGGATACGGACGAGAGAATCGAACTTGTGTGCTACGCGGACGACCCGGCCGTATTGGCGTCTGCAAAAAATTCCGAAGAACTGGTACTCAAGGTGAATGTAACGTTAAGCACTATAGACAGGAGGATCAAACGGAACGAATTGAAAGTGGCCGTGAACAAAACTGTGTCAATAGTCCAAAATTGGAAAAAACTACCTCCCATAAGTTTACCATGCCAGGAGAAAATATCTATCCCGTGAAACAGATAAAATATGTGGGCATGGTGATAGATAGGGGGTCATCGTTCGCGGGACATATCCACTATGCGTGAAAGAAGGCGAAACGCACGATGAAGGCCCTAGGTAGCATACTGCCTAATTTTAGAGGTTCGGGACAACAGAAAAGGAAGGTGCTAGCGATGACAATGGAGTCGATAGTGATGTACGGGGCTCCGCTATGGGTCGGGGCAGCAAGATGTCAAATTTATAGGAAGAAAATCACGTCCACCCAAAGATTAATGGCCTTGAGAGTATGTACTGCATATCGCACAAGATCTGCAGATGCAGCGCTCGTAGTGGCAGGCCGCGTACCGTTACACCTCCTTGCCGAAGAGAGAAAGCGACTATATGACCTACACAGCATAATAACAATAACAGACCGGAAGGAACAGAGGGAAATGACTGTACCAGAAGTGGCAGACAGAATGGGACCTCGCTAAAGCCGGAAGGTGGACCCACAGAATGATACCGGATATCAAGAATTGGGTAGAGAAGAAGCATAGAATGGGCAGAGAAAATTCTCGCGCAAAAGGACAGCTGGGAAACTGTAAGGAATTTTGTAGAAGAAGTGGTGCGAAAAAAGATTAAAAAAGGCAAAAGAAGAAAGGTGAACTAGAAGAACATAGCAGAGAAAGAGGGCGACACCTGATAAAAGGATATTAAGACCAAGCCTGTAGCACGTAAGGCGGGAACGCTACAGGAGAGAAATAAGAGAGAAATAATAAATACAAGAGAGAAATAAAGAGAAATAAAAGAGATGGTTTTAGTGTGTATGACTGCCATAGAGGGCTGGTGAGCCTCACACTCCCCAAATTGATACCATAGATGGAGGTGCGTAAAAGCATTTCCTGTCCTCTGTGATAAAAAAGGTATAGGCATGTCAGGTCTAGACTTGTCTGGGCGAGTCTTATAATGTCTAGTCTTGTCAGGTCGGAGTTTTTCAGGTCTAGTCTTGTCAGGTCTAGCTCAGTCAAGTCTTTTCTTGTGAGGTCTACTCTTGGCAAGTTCAGTTCTGACAGATCATGTCTTGTCAAGTCTAGTCTTGTCAGCTTTAGCAGTGTCAAATCTAGTCTTGCCAGGTCTTGTCTTGAGGTTTAGTCCTGACAGGTCTACTCTTGTGACGTCTGCTATAGAGACAAGACTAGCCAGATAATTCTGGATAGATGAATTGAGACCAATTAGATCAGACAAGACTAAGCGGTCTTGTCTTGAGGTCTTATTATGGTTCCTTCCGGTCTGTATCTCTGTAGACTAGACAGACAAAAGTAGCCAGGTTAGGTTAGGTTAGGTGAGAAATAGTCGCTTTCTCTCTTCGGCAAGGAGGTGTAACGGTACGCGGCCTGCCACTATGCGCGCTGCATCGGCAGATCTTGTGCGGTATGCAGTGCATACTCACAAGGCCATTAATCTTTGGGTGGACGTGATTTTCTTCCTATAGATTTAACATCTTACTGCCCCGACCCATAGTTAGGTTAGGTCTTGAGGTCTTATTATGGTTCCTTCCGGTCTGTATCTCTGTAGACTAGACAGACAAGAGTAGCCAGGTTAGTATTTTCTCTATTTTTGTATATTCTTATGATTTGTCCATTATAGACAAATATTATCTGTCTGCTGGAAATAAATTTATTATTTTTATTATTAAAACTTGAGAACTTGAAAACTTGAAATCTATAAAAATGTAACAAAACATTATTACCAAATTTGCTATAAAAATTAAACCTGTATACCATCAAGTTTCAGTACTCAGCATCTAGTAAACAGTCGATTAATAAAACTTAGATTACAAGCCTTTATCCTACACGCACTTATTATACAACACTCTGATTATGCGGTTGTGAAATAATGGTCCAGCTGCTCTTTATTTATGGCCCGTTTGCGAAATCTCCTGTGCCACTAAATCCCGACGCGTATTTCCTGTAAGGATATACCAAAGTCACTTTCAGAGGGTGAGAATTTCCGCCCTGAACGGATGCACGACCTCTCCAGAACACACCAAACCACAAAACCAATTCTACGCTATGGGAAAATTTCACTCGTGCGAATTTCAAATTGGATTCGTTCTAACATATAAGCCGATAAGAATAAATGGTTTAGATTAATTAGACAACACTAAATAGACAAAAATGGTCAGATAAGATTTGAAGGACTATAATACACAATCAATTCTAGAGAGACAAAACTAGATAGACAAAACGATACAGACAAGTCTATACAAACTAGACTCGTAAATAAGACTACATAAACAAGACTAGTCAGATAAGACGAGATAGACACGACCAGAGAGACATAACAATTCAGGCAGTATGGAAAGTGTAGACACAAGATTATACAGAGAAGACTAATCAAAGAAGTCTTTTTTAAAAGTGGTTTGGGGGAAGCTCTCACTAAACCCCGTTTTGGGTTTGGCTTTTTGTATTCGCCATCCCGGTATTGTATATTTAGCATTAATTGAGGGTGAGCATTTAAGGTCATCCCGGACGGTTAGTGAAAACCGCCCTAGTTGTCGCCTCCCGACTAGGATTCGAACCCGGGTCTACCGCATTGAATGGCGGGTATGTTCAACTACACTAGCGAGGAGTACAATCGAAGAAGTCTAGGCAGACAAGACAACAGTTGATTAGATGAACAATTTTGGACAAACAAGACTATACAGACAAGATTAGACAAGCAATAATAGACAAATAAAACTAGATAGACAAGACTAGTCAGGCAAGATTAGACAGATTCAATTCAGATAGTCTGGAAGAACTTTGTTATGTTCGTGGCAATTTTCTAAATATTTTTTGTTGTTTTAAAGTATTATCATTATTAGTTGTTTTTTACTGTGTAAAATAAACTTGACCTTGCTATTTAAAAATAACTTAAGTGCGTTCGTAAATGCACGTTACAGTTAACGATTTATAAAAAATCGTCGAAAAAATCAACCAATAAATATTGTGGACTAAACTAGATAGTTACTAAATAGTTAGAAAGAGGTGAGAAAAAATGCATCTCAATGAATCTCATGCGACAAAGTTTACTAGTTAACTAGTTAACTAGTAGTTAGTTAACTAGTAGTTAGTTAACTAATTAACTAGTAGTTACTTAACTAGCAGTAATCAGTTTAATGATTAAATTTTTGTCAACTGGGTCATTGTTAGAAGTTGTGTCTACATATTGGCCTATATATAATAGCCTTAGTACAAAAAGTTAATTGTGATTTAATAAAGACAAAACTAAAGAAAACTAATAAAGACTCGTAAGATGTTACGTCTTCACAATCCTTCTATACGGAATGGAGACAGAGTCGCTCAAAAAACAAGATACGGATAAAATCGTTCGAACTATGGGTGTTCCTATGTTAAGAATAGCATGGACCGAGAGGAAAACAAATAAAGCAGTATTAACCCAGATGAATAAAGAACGAGAACTCATTAAAACAATAAACGGACCTCCTGGCTGAAGAATTTGAGTGAGTTTGGTTTCTCCTCTATAGACCTGTTTAGAGCAGCAGTGTCAGAGATGAGAATTGCCATTATGATAACCAACCTCCGTTAGGAGAAGGCACCCTTAGAAGAAGAAGAAAGACAAAACTGAAAGTTGGGAGGACATCAAGGAAAACCTAATTACTACAGCCGAACACCACAGCCATGGCGTACGCGGATGATGTGGTAATACTGGCAAAATCGGCAGGAGAATTGAAAGAAATTATTGAGAGATTGGAGAGATTTTTTGATAATAGGAAACTGACTGTAAATGTAGATAAAACAAAATGGATAGGGTTTAAGAAAGGTGGGGTGTGCAGGAAGGACAGGTTCGAATGGAAGGGAATGGAGATTGAGGGTGTGGTAATAAAGAGCATACAGAGTACGTGGCAAAAAAAGCGTGGGTGACGGCAGAAAGGTTCTTGAAGATATGGGGAAAAGAGTTTAGCACGAAATTTTCGGGCGAAGGAGATGATGTGGAAGGCTTGCTGGCGGAGTATATTGATGTATGGAGCTGAAATATGGAGGGTGAAGGAAGAAGAAGGCGTGGAAAAAGTGCAACTAAAATTTTTTAAAAAGGCCCTGAAAAAGAAGTGTTCAGGGTAGCAAGTTTGGAAGGAATGGTAATGGTAGGAGAGAGACAAATTGTGGAAGGAATAGAAGGAAACTCTATGAAGGAGGTGGTATGTCTATCATGGAAATGGAGTGCGAATTGACGAATGGCTAGTGGTAAGGCTGAAGGAAGTTGAACTGCAAGAACGTCAAAGGAAAACAATGAAGAGTAGATATAGTAAGGACTATGCGGAAATACAAATATTTGAAGAGCTACCTAAATACTTAAAATCAACAATGGGCCTGAATGCCCAGTCAGTAATTGCCAGGTTTAGATGCGGCTGTGAAGAAAGAGGGCGAAAGTATTGGATGGATGACAAGTATAAGAGTTGTGGTGTATGTGGGGTAGGGAAAGACGTGTGGGTGCATTGGTTTGAGGAGTGCAAAAAAGAAGAGTGGACCGAGAGAGAGAGAGAGAGAGAGAGTGTTAGGGTCGAAATGGAAACAGTGCATGGAGGAGGATGGTAGTGGTTTGGTAATGATGGAAAGGATAAAAGGATTTAAGGAACAGGGAACGGATACAGAGGAATGTCCAGTGTAGTATTTTTTTCTCTTTTAACTTGGACCGAACTTGGACTTTATTTTTTACGGTGATTATTGATTTGTTTTCTTTTTTTTATATTTTGTTTGTTTTGTTTTTCTCTTTGTTGTTTTTTTGGTATTGTAAGAGGAAAGGTTTATGTTTTTTTTTATTTATGCCAATAAAGGATTGTATGTATGTTCAGCTGAACAGATAGCACTTAACATAAAAAGTAAAAAACAAAGTGGTGGTCGCTGGAATGTGATGCCTTCATTGAAACAAGAAGGCATGGCAAAATTGGCAATCACAGAAAACAGAAGAAATCAGATTAAATTTCATTAGAGTTAGAAAACTGTAAACTTTTACTGTAGAACACGGTAAATGACGGGTTTTTCAATTGTAACATAACAATTTTGTATTAAAAAAAAACACCGAATAATTGAGATACGGGGCTGAAATTTGTTCTAGGTGTAGTATACCTAACGTGACCATTTATTTTTTTCGTCAGAGCGGGACACCCGCGCAATTTCGTAAAAATAACCTTTTTGGTATTTTCTAGCGTTTATTAGGAAAAAAATGAATAATACTAAATGATAAGTAGGTTTTTTAGTATATATATATATATATTAGTTGAGTTACTAAACCTTCAGTCACATGACTTCTAATGTCTCAGCAGTTGTTTTGTATTTTTGGAGGAACAAATCAGTTTCAAAATATCTGGTCTAGTTTTCAAGTATGAATGAAGCTACATGATTTGTTGATGTTAGTCTTGGTAAGCAATGGCTTTCAGTGCTGCGACAATTATTGGGTACATTGCGTACCCAATTACTATACGAAAGTTCGTATAGTTGAAGTTTTTAGCACGAAAACACTGGATAATTCCACCCAACGGTTCCATCCACCCAACATTTCCAGCATTCGTGCTAGTGGTTTTTCATCTTTGACGTAGTATGAAATATATATTCCATATCTTGGCTGCTACTAATAAATCCCTACTTGATAAGCAAACCCATCACATTCTGCACTTCTTCCCACGTAGGTTTTTTCGACAAATTTACCCATTCTAACACTTCTAGTTCTGCGTTAAATTGAAACCACTGCTCCAAGTGTTCTACGCATTTTATAAAACTTAGCCGCTGCAGTTTTTACATTTCTTGTAAGGAAGAAAAAGCGAATTCTCCTTAAATGCCTGGTTTTCTCGGAGACTAATTTCTTTCGCAGATTCAATTGCAGACACATATTGGCCCTTGAGTTTCAACACGGCTTGGTGGAATGTCTCTGCCTGTACATGCAAAAAATGTAACCACAATTGAGAACTGGGATTTTTGAAAAACATTTTCAAAATATTTGGGCATTTGTCGATGCTCAGAAAATAGCTTTTCAAAGGCTGGAACATTTTTAGAACTCTCTCAAGCGCGGGCATTAACGCAAGCCACCTTGTTTTACTGTAGCCCAGCAGTTTGTGATACTCTGTGTCATTTGAATCACAGTACTGTTTCTAAGCTTCTAATCGAACGCTGTAGATATAGAAAAAATAATACATTTTCACAATGATGCCCTCGAAGTCAACAAGCGCTCCACATCCAAAAGTGATTTATTCAATTTTGCGTAAACATTATTAATCCCCTTTCTATTCATTCTTCCAAAATTGCAGTTCGTATTATCTCCACAAAATCCGATTTTTTTTGTGCAAATCATTGCAAGACAATACTTCCTTCAAATAATCCTTCAACAATTATATCCTATGTTTCACCTGGCTGCTCTCGGAACTTGACTCTTACGCCTTGACTTTTACGCCTTCATATGGTAAAAATAGCGTATTAAAACTGCGAATAAATTTATCAAGCCATGGTTTGAAGAATCTGTTAATAAAGTTATGAAGTGGGCTCCGCGAAGGTCCTCTTTCGATTCATCGGTTGCCATAGATGCCAACAGATTTACAACAATAGCCTGAGATTTTTCACGAGCACATCTAAATTTTTGCTCAAAACATGTTTGAATTAAATGAAAAATTAATTCAAAAAGTACAGTCATTTGACCGAAAGCTGTGATTTTCTTGCACCGTATGAAACGCCACGGACCCTCCGCTGCAGCTATATTCAAATCTTTAGAAGTCAGCAAATCGGTTCTTATAAAAAACGCAATGACGAGCTTGCCTGCGCAGCTTGATCGGAAAGTCTGTGTTTCTCCGACTTTAAATGCTCCTCGATATCGTCGGCACCACCGTGACTAATACTAAAATCAGTACGACACTTTTTGCATGTAACGTTTGCTGTAGATGTACCACTCCTTTGTTTTATAAACGGATACATGTTTTGCATAATGATATTAAAGGTACACTAGCGTTTTGGCATTTTTGTTATGCTACAGTCACATACTCCGTCCGGTGTGAACTTAAGGACTTAAAGTACTGCGTTTTGTTGTTCTCTGACTGGGTGCAACATCTCTCCCGCACTCTCTCCCTCCTGTCGCCCGCCGCTTCGGTCACGCATTACGACCTTGCGATTGCAAAACTAATAGGCAAGTTGTGGGGTGTTTACACTCTAGTAAGAAGATATCTACCCGCGAAAGCTCTCTTGCCCTCGTCTTGCCCTCGCTGGGGACAGCGGGACAGACAACCTGAAAGCAGGAGTGTCGCGCCCAAAGCGGGACATATGGTCACGTTAAGTATACCTGTTACAATTATGTATGGAATTTGATACCGTTCATATGACCACCAGGAACACGTCGGCAGCGATCGATTCTTTGGGTCACTCTTTTACACATATCAGCCGGAATGTTTGCAAGTTCGCATTCGATATTGTTCCTGAGCTGCACTAACGTTGTTGGATTGTTGGCATAAACCTTCGAACCTTCAGGTAACTTCATAAGAAAAAACCCACCGGCGTCAAATCGCCAGGGCAAGGTGGCCATTGGACCATTTCTCGAGATTAAACGATTACCAAATGTTCCTTTCAAAAAATCTTTGGTATGCGTGTAGCTTGTGGCACCTTTTTGGAACCACAAATCGCTGATGTCAAGTCCATCCAGTTCTGGTGAAAAATAGTTTTCCAACATGGCACGATAGCGAACTCCATTGACCATAACATGACGATCATTTCCATCGGCGAAAAAATACGGCCTACCTACCTAACCAGGTTGCGGTAACAAAAAGGCCCAGTTTGCGGTTGCCGCGATTCTAAATAAACTTTTCAAATCCATGACCAACAGTCAGTGTGACTATATGAATACATCAAAGGTGGCATTTCTCTTTTTGCTAACTTTTTCAAAGTCTCTCTTTTCTAGGCGATTAGAATACTCCAATTTCCAAATGGCACGATATTTTCGTATTTCCTCGATAAAATCTTCTGTGTTCAAACTATCATCTTGATTTCTTTCAACATGTTGGTTTTCTTCCATTATATATTCGGACGCAGGAACGTCAGATCTGTGAGCACAACGATATTGCTCGATGCGTTGCGATTGCTCATTGGGGAAACCAGTAACTTGACACTACTAGTACAAATTTGACAGTTTCTAGTTGAGTCAATTTGAAACTGATTCTGCCCATCGAGTGCAGCAACTGAAAACAGTTGTCGATCTTTATGTTATATGTAAACAGCTAGTTGCGAGTTGCTTGTTTTCGCCATACGGAGATGAAAGCTTATCGCCTCACGGCTCCAATATTTTCAGTACATCGAGCGATGCATTGTCTCAATGGCACAGAAATATTCATTAGTGGATATGTTGATTCAAATTTATTTACCATCGCACGTAAATCTGGTGCGACCAAAAGATTATTGCGGCCAAAAATTGCGCTCTCAAAGTTGCGACTACCGACTCAGTTCCGACAGAATTTCAGTAATAAGTTTTAACGATTTCCAAATGTTACTCGTTCGTGAACTTCACGAAGTTAAAAATGTAGGCCTTGACTGACCTTTTGACTTTGAAAGATCATAAAAAAGTTTGTAGGTTATGTTCCGTATACAGGCCGATTCTCATATACGCGACACTAGCTACGCGACATTCCCTGTCAAATAATGTTTACATTGTTTTACATTAATTCTGGGGAGTCCGCACCAACATGCTTTAAGGATGAGTCGGAGCATCCTGAAATCACCGGACGTAAACTCAGACCAAGACGGCAAAGTTTCTTCGCAACATTTAATGCCAACTCACTGCTAAAAGTGGGTAAACTGAAACATTTGACTGATTCACTAACACGACACAACATAATACTGACAGCAGTACAGGAAACCAGATTAACGGACGAACATGCCTTCGAGTCTCAAGGCTACAGAATCCTCAAAGGAAAAGTGTGCCAACGGGTAATGAAGAACGTACCCCATTTAGGTACAGGTTTTTACATACAGGAGGTTTAGGTACAGGATTTATAATCAGTCACAGGATACTGGATTCAGTCACCGACTTTAACTCCCCGAGTAGTCGTGTGTACATCCTCTCTCACAAATGCGCAAACAAGAGCTACAGTAAAGTCAATGTACATGCCCAATCAACCAGGACAACAGACGCAATCCAGACAGAGCTGATAAATTCTGGGAAGACTTAGAAGATATTATCTCTGAACTTCCAGAGAGACACGACGTTATACTACTTGATGACTTCAATGCTCAATTGGCAAGAGAGAAAAAATACAGAAATATAGTGGGCAATAATCCGGCGCATAAGCGAACCAACCGCAACGGAGAACGATTGTCGATCTGTGTACGACTTTTGGGTTGATCATGAAGTCTACGGCCTTCAAATACTTGCCAAGGAAGCAGTAGACTTGGATTTCACCTAATACCTACCTGGGTGAATTCCAGATAGATCATGTGGCCATTTCACGAACATCTCAAAAGGAAACACAAAACGTGAAGGTACTAAGAAGCGCAAATCTGGACTCAGACCACTACCTCTCAAAGATCAAAATAAGACTCCAGCCTAGAAACACCAGATTACACAAAACCTCCAAAATGGTAAGATTTGACGTCGAGCGACTCAAGAACCGTCAAGAACTAAGTCAGAGACTGAACAACACAGACCTAAACAACTGAGACCAACTGAAGGAGACTCTTGTCAAGGCGGCCAATGAACTCGCCCCTCTCGCTAGAAGAAGGAAGCATCCGTGGTGGACTGAAGACTGTGACAATGCAATAGCCCAAAGACAGATAGCCTGGGTAAAGGAATTCTAAAAAGACCAAGAAAAATTGGCATACATTTTTGGAACAAAGAAAGGTTACAGCCAAGATAAGTCCAAACGAACCTTCACACAAAACCAACTAACCCAAATCGAAGAAAACTTAGCTAAGAATAATTAAAGAGATTTCTTTGGAACCTTTAAGCAGGCACTCAGAAAATACGCTCCTCCAAGCCTCCACTTCAGAGACTCACAAGGTAAACGGGCATATAACGACAAGGACAACTGCCACCTTTTGGCTCAGTACTTTAAAAATGTACTCAACTGTGACCCACCCAGCGAAGATTTCGACTATAAACAAACCACACCAAACCCGGACACGCTTCCCCCTTCATTGGAAGAAGTTGTCCAGATCATTCCACTTCTTAAGAATTATAAGGCAGCTGGAGAGGACTCTATTGTTGCTGAACTGTGGAAAAGTGCTGGAAACAATGCCGCGCGCAAGCTAACCGAGATCATCCAGGACATCTGGGAAACAGAGAAATTACCACCCGATCTGAAATCTGCTCTGATCCATCCGCTTCACAAAAAGGGAGATTTTAATGATCTAAGCAACTACCGTGGAATTTTTCTCGTCTCGGTAACATACAAGATTCTCTCGAAGGCGTTACAAAGAAGGGCAAAAAATCAGATGGATAGTCAACTAGGAGAATACCAGAGGGTTTCAGGAAGACCCGACCCTGTGTTGAACAGATCCTTAATCTTAAAACTGTACTTGCATACACCAAGATGAGAAACCGCAAGGTGGTCGTCACCTTTGTTGATTTTAGGAAGTCCTACGATTCCATTGATAAAGAAACGCTTAACAAAGTACTCCAGCACTAGACAACAAAACCCGCAGACTCATCCTAGAAACTTTGACCAACACCCATTCCAAGGTTAAATTTAGAGGCGAAATTTCCGAAAGCTTCGAAATAAAACCTGGAGTGAGACAAGGAGATGGACATTCCCCACTTCACTTCAACTGTGTCCTTGAAAAGTTATGAGAAAATGGCGTAAGGAACTGAACAATTTGGGTGCTCAGAATGGTATCTACCTGGGACGTAAGAACAATGTACTGGTTGTAGATTGCCTTTTGTAGATGACATGGTACTGTTTGCTGCTTCTCTTGAGATGGCAACAATGCAGGTAAACTGCCTCAGAAAACAGGCTGCCAAAGTGGGTCTTCAAGTGTCGCTGGAGAAAACAGAATTCTTCACCAATATTAGAGAAGCAAACACAGAGATGTTACTAAAACAGGGAAACATCAAGAGGACTGAGAAATTTAAGTATCTCGGCGAATGGATTGAACCCAACTTATCAGAAAGAGCATCATTATCCAAGAGAGTCAGGAAGTTAAAACTAGCCTATCGGCTGACTAAGAACACTTACAATGAGTAATGCTTGTCATGCAACCTGAAACTTAAGCATTACACATCAGTCTTACGACCAGAAGCCCTGTATGCCATGGAGTGTCTTTGCTTGAACAGAAGGGGTCTAATAGAGAAATTGTAAATCAGAGAGAGGAGAATCCTCAGGAAGATCCTAGGCCCGGTAAAAGAAGATGGGGAATTCCGAATTCGGCATAACTCTGAGCTCTACGAACATATTGAGATGCTCTCTGACTGCGCAAGGAAAAGAAGGGTAGCTTTCTATTGGCACGTTGCAAGATTGCCTCCAAACCGACTAACCAACCGTCCGTTCAACTTCTGGCAAAACAAGAAGCTTCGTACCACTTGGTTGACAGAGACTGAGAAGGATATTAAAGAACTGGGTATAACAGATCTCAAAAACAAAGAGTCTGTGTGACGCAGCCTGAAGGAAGTCCGTGGATTTCAGGGAAAACCTCGAAGGAAAGGTACCCCCTGAACAGAAGAGAGAAAGGAGTTACACCGGCAGAAGATGCGACAAAACTGGGCAAAGGTCAAAGCCCAACAGTTGAACAAGCGTGGTCCAAAGTAGGCCTATTCGAAAGAAGAAGAAGTTTCCATTGTTTTAAATGGGCACGTTCTCACTATGGCTACGCGACAACTGCGCGACATGCCTATTTAAAACAATGTAATCATTATTTGACAGGGGATGTCGCGTAGCTAGTGTCGCGTATATGAGAATTGGCCTTAATAGAACAAAATTCTTATTTATATATATATATATATATATATATATATATATATATATATATGTCTTTAAAATTATAAAAAGGATTAGGAAGGCACATGAAAATAAATCTCTCGTCCAAATTGATGAAGAATTTACTAATTGTAAGAAGAACACAAGACGCTTTTACAGAATTTTCAAACAAAGGTTATCAAAATACAAAGCACTAGCTTATTTCAGAACAAAGCAATTTCAACAAAGTACTTGAAGAAAACCAAATAGTGGCCGAATTATGGAAGAAAGCTTACAAAAATGCAATTACATTCCTTCAATGTGTTTTCAATAAAATCTTGAAAGAAGAGGAAATCCTCACAGAATGGAGAACAGCTCTCATCCACCCTATCCACAAGAAAGGCTTGAAGACAGACCCAAAAAATTATAGAGGAATATCCCTGCTGGATATAACATACAAAATCCTTTCTATTTCATTTTGTCATCACGTCATTTTGAACAGGGCATAACCACAATTGGACCCATAAATCGGGAAATGGCAGGGGAGTTTTAGAAACGGTAGGTCTTGCTCGGAACAAATACTAAACCTCAAAAACACCATGGCATACCAAAAATCAAGGGTATAGACGTACCTCCTTCATTGATTTCAAAAAAGCATATAATTCGATTGATAGGGAATCTCTGTTATCAGTCCTAGCAGAAATGGGTTTGGATAAGAAAATAACTAATATAATAAACGCGACTCTATAAATACATTTTCGAAAGTTAAATACATGGCTGAACTATCGGAACCTTTCGAAATAATAACGGGGGTGCGACAGGGAAATGAACTTTCACCGTTGCTGTTAAACTGTGCACTTTACAAAGTAGTCAGAGAATGGAACAACAATATAAAGAGTGGTAGGTATAAGACTGGGTTGCAAAAAGAAAAACCTTAAAGTAAATTGTATTGATTATGCAGCTGATAAGGCCCTTTTTGCTGAAGCAATGGAAGAAGCACAGGAGCAAATCCTTCAACTAAAGAAACAAGCAGCTGAAATAGATCTTCGCATCTCCTTCGAGAAAACTAAGATCATGACAAACATGAAACACTCACCTACAATGTTCTCTGTAAGCTGCGCGGGTGCGAGGATGTGCAGTAGTTTTCGTGACATTTTAAAATTTGTGCAGATAAATTTATTTTCCGCGCACTTAAATTACGAGAAGCTGATTTCGTCTGCGAAATTGTGAATATCAGATTAGTTAATATATTATTGTAACCAGCAGCATATTACTATGATCAACAGACCTGCAGAGCCATACAACGTAGCGCCGGGTGAGTTCTGTCGAACATCCCTTTGCACATGCCGATGTACATGCGACTCTTAAAAGAAATAATCCTATGCACAGCTCGGTGATCTAATGAGAATAAAATTACATTAATTTATCAAATGGACAAACAATTAACACCAAAGAAAGTTATATTGCGTTCATCCTCTGTTCTCTTTTGCCAATATATCTTCATCCTCTCTCTTTGCTGCTCCCTTCGGTCTTCTGTCCACACTGCTCCTCCAGTTTTTCTTTTCTTCGCCTCAAATCCATTGTTGTGATAAAATTGAGAATTTTATCAGGTCGCTGTTATGTCTTCTTCTCCAATACCCAACTCCACTAAGTCTGCTTTGACTTCTTTCAACCATATGATTTGGGTTCTGGGGTTTCGGTCAAAAACCATGAATATTTTAATTGTCAGCCTTTCATCATTCATTGTTTTCTAATGGGCTTAGAAGCTTACCCTCCTTCCTCATAGTATCTCCTACTTTCTTCAAAACTTTGGTGAGCTGCTTCAGTTTGCCGGGCTTCAAGAACGAATCCATATTTAAGGTTCCATAGAAATTTGTGTTGTTTTACTTTGGTTTAGAGGATTTTTAATTTCTTGAACGACATGGTGTTTCAGGCTCTCCAGAATCCTTAGGCCTGATTGCGCCGCTGTTAGTGAGGGAGAGCTGGTTACCTCCTGAAGTAGTTCCATTCAGAGAAATCATGCGTAGTTGTTTGAAATTCATGGAGGAAATGGCTTTTTGGCAATTTTGAGGTTAAATCTGGGATTGTAAGCAGGCGCTTTTAAGCTATTCAGCGGCTCGATGCAACTTTTTGGCGGGGCCCGCTCTCAAAGAAGAGAAACGTACATAGAAGAACCATCACCAAGAGTTCAGTTGGCCATTTTTTGGCATACATTGTGGCATCACGCTGCTAGTTGAAATCAGATTTAGGGGTTATTTAGGTGCTTTAAATTTAAATTTAATAAAAGGCATTTTTTTTATCGAAGTGAGAACTCATTTATGACACAGCTTGGAACTAGCCAAACAACTTAATGTTCAGTTGCTCATTACCTTGTCTCCTTACGGAAACACTTGCGTTCAAACATTCAAATGCTCCCATAAAGATGGTTCTTCTATAGATGTCTCTCATATTTGCGTCTGACTCCGTTGTGGAGAGACCTAGTCAGCAAAGCTTTTAATAATACAGTTTTTTTAAAATAAAGTTTTTCATTAAGATTGGATTTAGAAAACCTGAAATAATTCTGTAACATCTTTCAGACCCTTAATTCTGTCAGACATTTCGTTTACTATTGCATCTATAACATTAGTTTTAAAATCGATTACAGGATCTATAACAGGATCCTCTCTGGTGCCTTCATCGTGAAATTCTTCGAAATCTTTTCTTTTTAGATGCATGCGTGTTCTTCGTCCATATCACATTGAAGCCATTTCGACTTGGAGATTTCCAAAATTTGGTTGAAATAAGCGTCAGCAAAAAATCTAAATATAAACTTCCACCACTAAGAGTGCTAGTCTTTAGATTTTTTCATGCACGAAACGACTTGAAATAAATCAATGTCTTTTATTCTGCAATATTTTTGTCGTAATAACGATAGTTTGCCGAACATCGTTCCAAAAAATTAAAAGTTCTGAGGCCGTAGCCACTTTATCGTGGTCGTGCCTTATCTCTACAATTGTTTCTAGAAAACTGATGACTGAAAAAGAACTGATTAATATTGTAATAAAGCACTTGATGCCTTTGCTCTTGCAGACCACTTTGTGTTGGACAGATCTTTAAGTGTGGGTTGTTTTTCCTTTCTTGAAAATACTTCATCTTCTTCATTTTATGAGGGAAATTTCGTTTTAAAAGTTTCCTCCTCAGCTTCCTCCGTATTATTGGTTCCTCGCTCACTAATTTCAGTGTTTTCTGTTTTTGTTGTAAACTTATCTAAAGATTCTAAAGACTCGAACTAAGCGCTAGGTGTACACCATAGGTGTACTACAGGATGCTAGGTGTACACCAGGATGTACACCATGATAGTGAGACCTGCAATCACTTATGGGGCAGTTGCGTGGGGAAGTAGAATCAAGCTGGCCTCTATGAGGAAACAGCTTGAGAAGATTCAAAGACTGGCGTGTGTCTGCATCACGGGGGCGAAAGAGACCGAAACAGCCTCGCTGCCAAGATTCCCTGGCTGGAAGTACCAAAAGACGAAATGGTATGCAAATACCACATCGAGAAAAACTACACAGCAATGTGTAGTAGTAAAGCCGATTGGAGCGACGAATCCTCAGCATACCACATAGAGCAAAATGCCATCAAGTGGTATACAGATGGTTCGAAGACAAAGGAAGGCACTGGTGCAGGAGTGTTTGGACCTCGTACCAGATACTTCGAATCCATGGGAACATCCCCAAGTATCTTCCAAGCAGAGGTACACGCAATCGAGAGATGTGCACAGTTTAACCTAGACAGGAATTACCGCAAAAAACGAATTGCTATCCTGTCAGATAGCCAAGCAGCCATCAAGGCCATTAGCTTATACACCATCAGATCCAAACTGGTATGGGACTGTGTGGGGAAGCTGATAAAGCTTGGCAGGGATAATAAAGTAACGCTATACTGGGTACCAGGACACACCGGTATAGACGGAAACGAGGAAGCCGATCACCTAGCAAACAAGGGATCCAGTAGTCCCTTTATAGGTCCGGAACCCTTTTGCGGTATGAGCGTGAACACCATCCGCAAAAGTTTCGATGAAGAAATAAGAGGAAAATGGATGAAAACCTGGAAAGAATTTCCAGGGCTAAGGCAATCCAAAGTGATACTGGGATCTTTTAACCAGAATAGAACTAAAGCTTGCCTAAAACTAAGCAGGAACAAGCTCAGAATTCTGACAGAAGCTCTGCCGGGACACTGCAGACTTAGGAAACATCTCAAGGCCCTAGGCCTAGAGGAGGATGATACCCCCATTATCATTACATCTCTTCAAAGACTGCGGAGCATTACCCCGCAAAAGACAGATGTACCTTGGGGCTCACTGCTTGAACACAGAGGAGCTGCAGGCCTTGAATCCCACCCAGATCCTGAGATTCCTAAAGGAATCAGGATTAGAGGAGGCGCTCTAAATGAGTAAGTACACCAACACTTGGAGAAGGAGGGTGGGGTACAATAGATCTATAAAGGTCGCAGTACAAGTCGTCACCACCATATCTACAATCTACAATCGCTAGGTGTAGAATTCAACGATGGTGTAGGTGTAAGAAAACAAGCAAAGATTCACTTTCTGATCCTGAGTATTGTAAACCAAGTGTATTGTACATGTGTATTCCAAAGTATTGTCACAGGATCCCGCCGCATTGGGGCCCGTCGGTGCTACGCACCCATTGCACCTACGTTAAATACGCCTCTGATTGTAAGTTCCAGAGTGTGTATTCAACCGCTCCTAACATGGAGGACAGAGGCTCTTTGTAGCTTCTCCTCTGAGGTTTAGACTATTTGATATTATGGTTTGAATAAATAAGTATAAAAAAATGCGCAATTTGTTTTTAATATTCATATTTTTACTCACCCTAGACTTTCGATCGCCCAGCACTAATAAAAATTAGAGAGAACACTGCTCACGTAAATACTTCAAAGTCCAAGAACAAAAGATTGAAATAGTAAAAGAATATATCTCGGAGAATTTAGAAAAAATAAACTTGAACTGGCCTTCCAGCTAACAAAAGATACATACAAAAAACATCCCTTTCATGGGGATCCAAAATTACACACTACAGGACAGTGATTAAGCCAGAAGCACTGTATGCAGCAGCAATACTAAACATGAACATCAAATTAACGGAAAGGAAAATTTTAAGGAAAATCATAGGAGCAAAATTTGAGGATAATAAGATAGTATACATCAAGAATGAAACTTTGTATAAGAAAATTAAAAAACTTTCAGATACTATGCAAAAAAGGAGGATAAATTTTTAATGTCACTTCTCAGAATGAACCCTAACAGATTAAGCAAACAAATCTCCGACTTTTTCCGCAACCGATAAACGAAACCCAACTTGTTTAAAGAAACTGAGAATGTCCTAGTAGAATTAAATATTTCAGAAAATTCACTAATCGATCGAACAGCGAAATTAAGTTGAGAACATAAGGTTCCAAGACAAATCCACACAAAAACCCAAACCCACCATTTCGGAAGAAGAAAGGAAAAGAAGATCAAAAAGAATGAAGAAATACTGGGAACTAAGAAAAGAACAACACAGAAAAAAATGATTCATTCAACGTATCCCAAAGAGGGCGAAACGAAAAAAAAAGACAAAACTATGAACAAAGCAAGTACAATATAATCTGGATAATCCGATACATATGGGACCCGACAACCGCCGGATTATCAAAAATTCAGGATTATCAGGATTAAAACAAAACAATAACAATTTTATATATTTTATGTACAATAGTATTTCAGAAAGAATAAAATGTGCATCCATATAGGTAATGTGTACATACAAAAAATTATGTACAAACTTAGAACAGATAGTAAGACAATATTGTAGAGTCGAGTTAGCTTGGTTAGAATCGTCAATCAAGTTTTCAGAGTTAGAAGCAAGGTGTGTTGGCCAGATCTTTTTCCAAGAACTTGTGTTCCTTTTGACTTTATTTCTTCAGGCGTGAGGCTTATATCCAGCGCGGGGCAGCGTAACGAAAAGACACCTGTTTCCCCAAAGCGCCGGATTACTGAATGTGCCCGATTAACCACCCGCCGGATTATCATAATTATACTGTATGTCTTTTCTGTCCTACCTAAAAAGGTAATCTTGTTTACCTAGTTTTGTGTCTTACTTTTCTAATCTTGTCTGCTTAGTTTGTACTTATAGTTTTGCCTGTCTTATCTTGTCTGTCTAGTCTTGCCTGCGTAGTCTTATCTGTTTAGTTTTTCTATCTAGTCTATTTTTTTATGTTAAACCTGCCTAGTTACATATATCTAATATTATTTATAAACTCTTTTCTTAGTATTTTTGTGTTAATTTTATCGGAAACAAGAATTTAGAAAAGAAACAACATTTTATAACAAGAATAAATAAATATTTTTTATTATTTCAGAAATATCCAAAGTACAACATTTGAATGTAGACAAGCTACACAGTGCTAGTTGATAATGTCATGGTAAATACAGGACAAGGCTATACTAGATAAATTCAAACAATAAAACATTAATATCCATGTCTATGAATATCAATGTTTAGTCTCCTTCACAAAATAAATTTCTTTTACAAAATTTTTTTTACATAATTATTTCTTTTTTTTTTTGTTAATGCACAATCTCTTGCATAACATTAATAATAATTTTCCAGTTATTGCTGGCGTTGGTTATTAGTTTAACAGGTTTTTAGTGTCGTATGTTTAACATAACTTATAAATAAAACAACATATGTAGACATTATAACAGGTCTGTACTTTGTGTTGCAACAAAATCAGAAACTAATTTAAAAATAACAAAATATAATAATATTCAAGATTAGCCAATAGACTAAATAATAAATCAGAAACTAATTAAACTAAATAATAAATTGTAATACGATTAACTACAATAGTTAGTTATATACTACAATAGTATCTATTAGTTTATCTGTTTTCATCTGCATCATCTCTAGTTTCATTCAATTTGCTTTCGAGTTTTCCAATATCAATTTAAATTTCCAATATATATATATATATATATATATATATATATATATATATATATATATATATATATATATATATATATATATATAAATCTAAATATATAATCCTATTTTCTTATTCGCATAATCAAAAAGTTCTCTCCTTAAATCGTCGCTGCCATTAGCCATTTTCTAATCTCCTCAAAATATTTATTCGATTAATTACTCTCATCGACGAACAAATCCTTTTCTCGAGACTTTTAGGAATCTCTTCTTCGATTCCCAGTTTTTCTTCGAGAATCATAATTCGTTTCTTACTGCTCTCGATAAAATGTTCAGCATTAAGATGATTCTTAGGCGTAATTTGATAATGTCTTAAGACGTGATTATGATCTTGTAACGCCCCATTGGAATCGTATCGTATTTTATACGGATCTTAGTGGCGTAATCTTCTGCTGCGCGATGTATTAAATGATTTTGTGGCTTTTCTCTAACCTTGGCATCTTTTGTATTTCGTATACGTTTTATGAATATCGAAAATTCATGTCTCTATATTCTTTGCCTAAGTACGGATCTATAATTATTGGTGAATAAACTTGAGTGTCTTCTTCTTGTTTCAAATAGGCCTACTTTGGACCACGCTTGTTTAACTGTTGGGCTTTGATCTTTGCCAAGAATTTTCGCATCTTCTGCCGGTGTAACTCCTTTCCCTCGTCTGTCCAGGGGGTACCTTTCCTTAGGGGTTTTTCCTGAAATCCACGGACTTCCTTCAGGGTGCGTCTTACAAATCGTCTGTTTTGGAGATCTGTTATTCCCAGTTCTTTAATATCCTTCTCAGTTTCTGTCAACCAAGTGATAGTCTTATTTGCCAGAAGGTGAACAGACGGTTGGTTAGTCGATTTGGAGGCAATCTTGCAACGTGGATATAGAAAGCTACCCTCCTTTTCCATGCACAGTCAGAGAGCATCTCAATATGTTCGCAGAGCTCAGAGTTATGTCGCCTTCGGAATTCCCCATCTTCCTTTACCGGGCCTAGTATCTTCCTGAGGATTCTCCTCTCTCTGGTTTCAAATTTCTCTACCAGAACTCTCAATTGGGTTCAAGGAAAGACACTCCATGGCATATAAGTCGTAAGGCATATAGGCAAATAGGTCGCTTCTGGTCGTAAGACTGATGTGCGTGAAGTGAGTGCTTAAGTTTCAGGTTGCGTGAAAGGCATTTCTTGTTGTAAGTGTTCTTAGTCAGCCGTTAGGCTAGTTCTAACTTGTTGACTCTCTTGGATAATGATGCTCTATCTGATAAGTTGGGTTCAATCCATTCACCGAGATACTAAAATTTCGTAGTCCTCTTGATGTTTCCTCCCTGCTCTAGTAGCATCTCTCTGTTTGCTTTTTTGATGTTGGTGAAGAATTCTGTTTTCTCCAGCGACACTTGAAGACCCACTTTGGCAGCCCGTTTTCTGAGGCAATTTACCTGCATTTTTGCCATCTGAAGAGAATCAGCAAACAGTGCCATGTCATCCGCAAAGGCTAGGCAATCCACAACCAGTCTATCATTCTTACATCCCAGGTAGATACCACTCTGAGCACCCAAATTGATCAGTTACTTGCGCCATTCTCTCATAACCTTTTCAAGGACACAGTTGAAGAGAAGTGGGGAAAGTCCATTTCTTTGGCTCACTCCAGTTTTATATCGAAGCTTTCTGAAACCTAGCCTCTAAATTTACCCTTGGATTGGGTGTTGGTCAAAGTTTCTAGGACGAACCTGCGGGTTTTGTTGTCTAGCCCTAGTTCCTGGAGTACATTGTTAAGATATTCTCTATCAATGGAATCGTAGGCCTTCCTAAAATCAACAAAGGTGACGACCACCTTGCGGTTTCTCATCTTGGAGTATGCAAGTAAAGTTTTAAGATTGAGAATCTGTTCAACACAGAATTGGGTCTTCCAGAAGCCCCCCTGGTATTCTCCCATTTGACTATACAGCCGCTTTTCTGCCCTTGTCTGTAACGCCTTTGAGAGAATCTTGTATGTTACCGGGACGAGAGAAATTCCACGATAGTTGTTTAGATCAGTAAAATCTCCCTTTTTGTGATGCGGATGGATCAGAGCAGATTTCCAATCGGGGGGTAATTTCTCTGTTTCCCAGATGTCCTGGATGATCTCGGTTAGCTTACGCACGGCATTGTTTCCAGCACCTTTACACAGTTCAGCAACGATAGAGGTCTCCCCAGCTGAATGATCTGGCCAATTTCTTCCATTGAAGGGGGCAGCGAGTCCGGGTTTGGTGTGGTTTGTTTATAGTCGACGTCTTCGCTGGGTGGGTCACAGTTGAGAAGAATTTTTAAGTACTGAGCCAAAAGGTGGCAGTTGTCCTTGTCGTTATAAACCAGTTTGCCTTGTGATTCTTTAAAGTGAAGGCTTGGCGGAGCGTATTTTCTGAGTGTCTACTTGATGGTTCCAAAGAAATCTCTGGAGTTATTCTTAGCAAAGCTCTATTCGATTTGGGTTATTTGGTTTCGTGTGAAGTATCGTTTGGTTCCTCGAATTATCTTGGCTGTAACCTTTCTTTGTTCCAAAAATGTATGCCAATTTCCTTGGTCTTATTAGAATTCCACTTTACCCGGGCTGTCTGTCTTTGGGCTATTGCATTGTCTTCAGTCCACCACGGATGCTTCCTTCTTCTAGCGAAAGGAGCGAGTTCATTGGCCGCCTTGACAAGAGTCTCCTTCAATTGGTCTCAGTATAAACTTGAGTGTATGTATTTTGGTTTTAGGTTCAGTTTGTTCATCGTCTATATGTCTTGAATTATATATATTTTTTTAATTCTTTTATTTCTTCGTCGACATTGTGTCTTCTTGAATCATGTCTTCGTGAATAAGTCGAATAGTAACTACGGTTTGGTTTTCGGTAAGAAATCATTTTGTATTTTGTCCAACAAGTCTTGATGTCTCTCTTTGGTTTTTAATTTTGATCTAATAGTGTTTTGTACTTGTTTACTGAACTTAGCTTTTGGAACATCTATAGTTAGTCGTATTTTCTTTTTTGATTCTTTTTCTTTGCAACATGAAACTCCTGCATTGAACACGTAGTTCGGTTTTGAACGAGTTTGAACGAAAAACTGATGATGTGACCTGATCCGTCTTATAATCAATTTCGGCAGTTGCTTTTGATTGATAATATAATATAATAAATATATAATACAACATAAGTAAATAAGTAAACCAATATAGACCCGACCAGATAATAAATACCTAATGTAAAGAATTAGAAAGACAAGGCTGGATAGATAATACGAGACGGAGAGAACCAGACAGTATTAAATCGACAAAACTAGATAGGCAAGAAAGAAATAATTAGTCAGACCAAATTAGACAGCCAAGAATAGACAAACCAGACAGACAAGAGCAGACAGAAAAATCTAGGAATATATGATTAGACAGACAAGACCGGATACACAGACAAAACTAGACTACGGAACACTAGTTAGACTAGATTAGACAGACAAGACTAGACAAATCAAACTATACAGATAAGACTAGAGAGATAAAACTAGAAAGACAAGATTTGACAGACAGGAATAAACATACCAGAGTAGACAAACAAGATTAGACAGACAAGACTAGACAGACAAGACTAGACATAAAAAACCAGACAGACAATACTAGACAGACAAGACTAGACAGACAAGACTAGACATACAAGACTAGACAGACAAGTCTAGACGACAAGACTAGACAGACAAAACTAGACAGACAAGACTGTGGTTTGGGGGAACCCCCTATTCCACTTTGGCTTTTAGTATGCGCCGCCACGGTATCGCATATTTCCTATTCATTTAGGGTAGGCAGCTCGGACAGTAAGTGTAAACCGCCTTCCTAGTTGTTGCCTTCCCGATCGGGAATGGAACCCGAGACAGATAAGACTAGATAGACAAGAGTAAACTAGACAGATAAGAATAAACAGGCAAGACTAGACAAACAAGGCTATACAGACTATACTAGACAGATAAGATTAGATAGATAAGACTAGCCAGAGAAGACTTCTTTTGAGGGGCGTAGCTGTAGGCTGTACAGACAAGTGGTCCCCCCGGAAACCACTAGGCACTAATGATACGCTTCTGAGTGGGGCTAAATCTATGAATTCTTGGCTATTTGTTTTTTAACTAAGTTTTGAATATTACTTGTGTACACACGACACGGGTCATCCCGTTTCAAGATGTTACCGCATGCTATCAAGCAGCCGCGATCTAGCATTTTTTTCAGCGATTAGACTTGCCTGGAGCTGGTGAAGCTAAAGTTCATTTCAGAAGTAACCATCGCGGCTCAGATTTAATAGTTTTACCAGTATGGCATCCTTACCTACAGGTTACTATATAATATTTTTTAATTTTAATTGTATGTTTATTAATATGTTATAATATTAATTAACAAAGACGCGTAAATGCAAATTACAATTTAAGGGTGTAACGTTTATTTGTACGAGCATATTTATCAGTGCATATCATGTTTGCAGTATTTTTGTCTTGTTTTTGAATTAGTTGTTCACGGTTAATTTGAAAAAAAAAGCTGCACATGTTTGCGCCAATTGGAGATAATGCTGGTTTAGAATTCAAAAGAATACCCAGTTTTCACGAATTTTGTGTGGTAAAATGGTAAGTGATATCAATGTTCTGTTTACACACATAGTTTATCTATAATTTCAACGTTATCCTTGAATTTTTATATAGCAAAACCATGGGAAGTGGTCAAAATATCTGCATCGGCGGCAGACGTGTTTTTCACTGATTTGGAAAGCAGAACATTGATATCACTAACCATTTTTCCACAATCAAATTTGGGATATCTCGTTATTTTTTTGACGCTCTAAACCAGGCGGTCCTGTGAAATGAAAAATCTTTTAGTAAATTTTTGGGTGACATATCTAGGCATTTTGTTTAAGGATCTGGTCCCACAGAAGTGTTTTTTAAGAAAATAAACCTTATTTGATAAAATGAGACAATCTAACTGCATTACACTAGGACATTAAAAGAAGAGTCAATTTTCTGAAAAAATCTTTGAAATACGTACAAAGATCTTGATAAAAAGATTTCATTTTTGTAGCTGATTTCAAGAAAATATGGCAGTTTTTATGGCAGTATTTCAAGAAAAAGCTAACAGAAAACATGACAGGTTCTTATAAAAACTGGTTGGTTACTTCCATAAGTTTACATACATGTATATATATATATATATATATATATATATATATATATATATATATATATATATATATATATATATATATAATATATATAGTTCCGAAAAAAATACAGATTAAACTTTGTATTATTATTAAAAAGTTTTGATCTTATCATTTTATAGTCAACATTTAGCTCAAAATTTTTTTTCCCGAAAATAATGCATTCGGCCCCACTGTGGGCTTGTCGCATGGCTTCATTGTGCTAGTTGTGTCTAGCTAATTTTAATCTATTTGTTTCTCTATACTACGTTTAGCGTCTGATTTTTAGTTTGTATACATTTCTGTACCCTCTCCCAATTTTGTTTATCCTCTAGCACAGGGCTGTCCAACATTTTTGTAGTGGCGATCTACTTTTTGGTATATATTGTTGCCAAGATCGAGCAAAACGCGTAGCAGGCCACCGGGGAGTCTGGGGTCATAGAGTGCACCCCTCATGGGGGGAGAAAATTTTGAAAAAATGCATAACATATTGCCATTACAAGCTGTTTTTCATGTAAAAATAACCTAACACGAAATTATCGAAATTATTTTTTTTCTGTAGATTCTTATTCTCAGGGCTGTACTTTTAGAACAGATTTCAACAGATTCATATCAGAAAAGGCGAATTCCGCCAAATACGTCGAGCCAAAGCAAGACATCAATTTTTGTGCTGCATTTGTCAAGCTTCGGTATTTCTCTTTAGTGTATTTCCAAATACAATCTTTGGATTTCAAATACAAATCATTTTGAAGTTTGATTATTTCCAATTCTAGTTAATACTTATTTGATTCAAATATTGTAGATATTTGACATGCAATTTCTTCTATGTTGATATCTTTTTGAAACACATTTGAAAAAAATAGTGCAATATTTTCAATCTTAACAAAATCTTCAAAACTTGTCTAAAATTGTTTTTCAACAACTTCAATTTCGAGAATCATTTTGTTAGGGTTGAATTGAGCAGTGTCAGGATGTGGATGTGTGTGAAAATATTTTCCAATGCTTGGAAAATGCTTCAATTTTTTAATTTCGCTTTCAACTGTATTATAAGTTGCTGAAAAGCTCCTATCAAGGTAATCATGTCTAATACATTTCTGCCTTTACCCTGTAGTTCAAGATTCAAATCGTTTACTTTTGAACTAAAGTCTGGTTTTAACTGTCACCTCTTTCAGAGAAGACACTTTTTACTTCTTCTAATAACTGTAATAACTAGAAACCGCATGAGAAATCGACTTCTACTGAGCCAAGGCACATTAGTGTGCAGCAAAATTTCTCATCATTATTCTCATTTTCTAATCTAAATAAGCGTCTCTGAAGGGCACTGCCACGTATGGAATTCATTATTTTACAGACAGTTTCCATAATATTGTGCGTATTAAGTGTGTTTTAATTTTTGCTTGATATTTATCGAAATGTATTTTTGAGTAAGTACATAGAAGCGTGAGAAAACTAAAGATCGACTCAAAATCAGGCCGCGATCGACCGGTAGATCGCGATCGACTGGTTGGACAGCCCCGCTCTAGCATATGTCCAATGATTGTTCGTTCATTTAAGGGAGTATCTATGTTTTTCATAACTTCGTCCCTTTCATTCTCCCATTTATAACAATCAAAAATTGTATGGTGTACTGTGCCTGTTTCACCACAGTATTCCCACAGGCTATCCGCTGCTCTTCCAATCAGGTGTAAAAAGTCTCTCAAGCAACCGTAACCGGTTAGGAATTGTGTCTGGTGGAAACTAACTTCTCCGTGTTCTCGCTTAGTCCATGTATTTATGTCTGGAATTAATAGCCTAGTCCACTGTCCTTTCTCCGTATTTGCCCATCGTTCTTGCTATTGTTGTAGTAGGTTTGTTCTTGCTTCCTTTCTTGCATATAAGTTGTTTCCCGATTTTTTTATTTCTCTTTACCCTTTCGCCAGCAAATCGATAGGTGCAATGCCCGCGATAACTATTGCCTCTCCGGACACAGTACAATATGCACTGCACACCCTCGATGCAATTCCGTTGGACGGATGCTAATTTATCCAGGTTGGTTCTTGTTTCCAATTAATTTGCCCACAATTGTGCACCATATAGCATCGCGGATTGCGGTACAGCGCCCCGTAACTTGCCTTTAGAGTTTCTGGCTCCTCCTACGTGTGGCAATCCATTGCTGCGAGAGTTTTTACACCTTTTCCCGCAGCCTCAGTAAGGTGTGCAGCGTTTGCAGCGTAATGTTAGCCTTTTATGAATTATAATACCCAGGAATTTAATATGAGGTTTGGGAACTATTTCTGTGCTTCCTACTGTAAATTTTATTGGTCTTAGTTTTCTTCGTCTTGTTAGTAGCACTGATTCCGTTTTCCCAGGTGCCAATTTTGGCTTCTTAGTCACAATCCACTGTGATACTGTGTCTATTACATAATTTGCTGTACTCATTATTGATTGTTCGTTTTTGGCAACACCAAGCGCCAAGTCGTCTGCGAATCCAATTAATATGGCGCCCCTGGCAGTTTAGTTCTTAGGATGCCCTGAGGATATGCCCAGATACCCAGATAGAACCCTGAGGAATCACACAACTTACTTCTATTTCGACTGTTTCATTTTGGGCTTGCAGCACTAATTTCCTGACCATCGAAGGAAACTTTCTATCATCTGTAACAGATACGGAGCTATGCGTCTCTTTGTTAGTTCACCCATTATTATTTCCCAATTGGCTGTATTAAACGCATTGCGCGCATCAAAAGTTATTAAATTGCAAACTTTTCTTGTTTTTTTTGTGCCCGTTCTAGCTTTCTCTGGGATCTTTAAAACTGCATCGACTGCGTCTATAGTTGACCTGCTTTTTCTAAAACCGTACTGCCTGTCGGATAACCCCAGTCCGGCGTCAAACTCCTTTTGTAGTCTCGTTAGTAGGAGTATTTCCAGCAATTTTTCTGACACGTCTAGTATACATAGAGGCCGTATAACGGTGATAGAGACGTATAACGATGGTTCCTCATTTGGTTTCTCTCCCTTCTTAATGAGAAAAAGTCTTGAACTGTTTCATTTGTCAGGAAAGTTTCCCGTAGTTAGGATAACGTTCATTACTTCAAGAGTAAACGTAGGGTGATGCTGGGCGATGGTCTTGATCACTTCTGGTGGCACGCCGTCTAGTCCTAGTGCTGTTCCGTTAGGTATACGATTTATTGCATTAACTAATTCCTCTTCGTGGAATAGTGGTGTTTGCATTACTTCGGGTTGTTTCCAAGGGAAGGACTCATGGCGTGGGAAAAGAGCTTCAACCACCTGAAGCATAACCTCCATCGTCATTTGTGCACTTAGGGCTGTGATTTTAAGCTTTTTTACAGATGTGGAAGGCGTTTCCCCATATATTATTCTCAAGATCTTCGCAGAGTTTCTTCCAGTGGTCCAGTCTTGACTTGTTTATTAGGTCGCGCATATCCTTTTTTGATTTCTTGTAGAGTATTTTCAGGTTTTGAGCATCCTCTTCGTTTTTATTTCGTTCACGCTGGAATTTCCTTCTGGCAGCGACACATGCTATTACAAGCCAGCTTTTTCATCGTTCCACAAATAGACCAATTTTCTTCTTGATGGTCCTCTTTTCTTTATTAGGGAGGTATCATATGCCTTCGTCATTACGTCTACTAGCGTATCCGCGCTTCGTTTGTGTGCTCGTGCTATTTCTATTGAAAGATTTGTTGCCATTTTCACCTTATCAAAATTCTTTAGATTCCATCCTATAATTCTTTTTGTGCCTTCTTCTACGCTGTAGAGAACATATCGATGATCACTTAGGTTTTCTCTCTCGAGCACTCACAAGGCAGACAAGGCTGGTAGATAACTCCAGGGTGGTATATCCGGAGGGTTAGTGTCGCCATAGTTGAAAATGCCTCTGTCTCGGCGGTCAGGAAAGGCAAGACCAGAGAAACAAGTCTACACAAGGCAAGGCAAGATTAGACAAAACAGACTAGGCAGACTGAGACAAGATAGACAAGACTAGACAGACAAGATGCTAAGAAGAACCTAATTGAAAATGTTAAATTTACTTACATAAGAGGTTAAGAGATATTGACCTGTTCACAATGAATGTTGTCATTCGAACTGCGTCTAGATCAAGTGCATGTTTCTAGGTAATAAGTTTCAAGGCGACCAATAAACACTGTTATCTAAACTTACTCATACTACTTAAACTAAAAACTAACAAGCTAACAATAATATATTCAGAGAGAATTATAGTTTCCAAACTAATATATGTCTAGCCTCGTCCGCCTAGTCTTTTCTGTCTAATCTTCTCTATCTAGTCTTGTCTATCTAGTCTTGTTTGTCTAGTCTTGACTATCGAGTTTTGTCTATCTTATTTTGTCTATTAAGTCTTCTCTATCTAATCTTGTCTGTGTAAATTTATTATGTAATATTTTTTGTATCTAGTTGGACTATTTGTAAACTATTAGTAAATTTGGAAACTAACAAGGTGTAATTAATCTTGAATAAGATAATTGTGTTCTCAAAAGAAGAGTTTAATTGTGGTGATTAGGATCTTGTATGTCGTATATATACTTAATTTGTAATTAGCGTTGTATGCGGTTCGTATAAAGAAGCAACTAGGAAGCAGCAGATAAAAACGGACTATGTAACTACATGCTAAATGAAATGGTTTTTCTTCTCACGATATTTAGGGAAAGAAGGCAAGTGGGAAAAATACGGCTCGAGATAAGTTTTGACGCGGTGAACGTGTCGCGTTCCCATAATTACACGAATAAAATATTAAGTTTTTGTAGCAATAAATAATAAGAATTATTTTTAACAATTCTGTGAAAACGCGTTTTCCTTTCCCATGAAACACAAACTGCATTGTTTGAAATGTTTCACGAAATTTTAATTAATGCACATCCTGTACATTCACTTATACCCTTTGTCAGACTAAATTAATAAGACTAAACAGACAAAAAATGACCGTCAGGACTAGACAAGACTAGACAGACGAGACTAGACAAACAAGACTAGACAGACAAGACTAGACAGACAAGACTAGACAGACAAGACTAGACAGACAAGCCTAGAGAGACAAGCCTAGAGAGACAAGACTAGACAGACAAGACTAGACAGACAAGACTAGACAGACAAGACTAGACAGACAAGACTAGACAGACAAGACTAGACAGACAAGACTAGACAGACAAGACTAGACAGACAAGACTAGACAGACAAGACTAGACAGACAAGACTAGACAGACAAGACTAGACAGACAAGACTAGACAGACAAGACTAGACAGACAAGACTAGACAGACAAGACTAGACAGACAAGACTAGACAGACAAGACTAGACAGACAAGACTAGACAGACAAGACTAGACAGACAAGACTAGACAGACAAGACTAGACAGACAAGACTAGACAGACAAGACTAGACAGACAAGACTAGACAGACAAGACTAGACAGACAAGACTAGACAGACAAGACTAGACAGACAAGACTAGACAGACAAGACTAGACAGACAAGACTAGACAGACAAGACTAGACAGACAAGACTAGACAGACAAGACTAGACAGACAAGACTAGACAGACAAGACTAGACAGACAAGACTAGACAGACAAGACTAGACAGACAAGACTAGACAGACAAGACTAGACAGACAAGACTAGACAGACAAGACTAGACAGACAAGACTAGACAGACAAGACTAGACAGACAAGACTAGACAGACAAGACTAGACAGACAAGACTAGACAGACAAGACTAGACAGACAAGACTAGACAGACAAGACTAGACAGACAAGACTAGACAGACAAGACTAGACAGACAAGACTAGACAGACAAGACTAGACAGACAAGACTAGACAGACAAGACTAGACAGACAAGACTAGACAGACAAGACTAGACAGACAAGACTAGACAGACAAGACTAGACAGACAAGACTAGACAGACAAGACTAGACAGACAAGACTAGACAGACAAGACTAGACAGACAAGACTAGACAGACAAGACTAGACAGACAAGACTAGACAGACAAGACTAGACAGACAAGACTAGACAGACAAGACTAGACAGACAAGACTAGACAGACAAGACTAGACAGACAAGACTAGACAGACAAGACTAGACAGACAAGACTAGACAGACAAGACTAGACAGACAAGACTAGACAGACAAGACTAGACAGACAAGACTAGACAGACAAGACTAGACAGACAAGACTAGACAGACAAGACTAGACAGACAAGACTAGACAGACAAGACTAGACAGACAAGACTAGACAGACAAGACTAGACAGACAAGACTAGACAGACAAGACTAGACAGACAAGACTAGACAGACAAGACTAGACAGACAAGACTAGACAGACAAGACTAGACAGACAAGACTAGACAGACAAGACTAGACAGACAAGACTAGACAGACAAGACTAGACAGACAAGACTAGACAGACAAGACTAGACAGACAAGACTAGACAGACAAGACTAGACAGACAAGACTAGACAGACAAGACTAGACAGACAAGACTAGACAGACAAGACTAGACAGACAAGACTAGACAGACAAGACTAGACAGACAAGACTAGACAGACAAGACTAGACAGACAAGACTAGACAGACAAGACTAGACAGACAAGACTAGACAGACAAGACTAGACAGACAAGACTAGACAGACAAGACTAGACAGACAAGACTAGACAGACAAGACTAGACAGACAAGACTAGACAGACAAGACTAGACAGACAAGACTAGACAGACAAGACTAGACAGACAAGACTAGACAGACAAGACTAGACAGACAAGACTAGACAGACAAGACTAGACAGACAAGACTAGACAGACAAGACTAGACAGACAAGACTAGACAGACAAGACTAGACAGACAAGACTAGACAGACAAGACTAGACAGACAAGACTAGACAGACAAGACTAGACAGACAAGACTAGACAGACAAGACTAGACAGACAAGACTAGACAGACAAGACTAGACAGACAAGACTAGACAGACAAGACTAGACAGACAAGACTAGACAGACAAGACTAGACAGACAAGACTAGACAGACAAGACTAGACAGACAAGACTAGACAGACAAGACTAGACAGACAAGACTAGACAGACAAGACTAGACAGACAAGACTAGACAGACAAGACTAGACAGACAAGACTAGACAGACAAGACTAGACAGAAAAGACTAGACAGACAAGACTAGACAGACAAGACTAGACAGACAAGACTAGACAGACAAGACTAGACAGACAAGACTAGACAGAAAAGACTAGACAGACAAGACTAGACAGACAAGACTAGACAGACAAGACTAGACAGGCAAGACTAGACAGACAAAACTAGACAGACAAGACTAGACAGACAAGACTAGACACACAAGACTAGACAGACAAGACTAGACAGACAAGACTAGACAGACAAGACTAAACAGACAAGACTAGACAGACAAGACTAGACAGACAAGACTAGACAGACAAGACTAGACAGACAAGACTAGACAGACAAGACTAGACAGACAAGACTAGACAGACAAGACTAGACAGACAAGACTAGACAGACAAGACTAGACAGACAAGACTAGACAGACAAGACTAGACAGACAAGACTAGACAGACAAGACTAGACAGACAAGACTAGACAGACAAGACTAGATAGGTGGCACTAGACAGACAAGACTAGACATACAAGACTAGATAGACAAGCCTAGACAGACAAGACTAGACAGACAAGACTAGACAGATAAGGCTAAACGGACAAGACTAGACAAACAAGACTAGACAGACAAGACTAGACAGACAAGACTAGACAGACAAGACTAGACAGACAAGACTAGACAGACAAGAATAGACAGACACGACTAGACAGACAAGACTAGACAGACAAGACTAGACAGATAAGACCAGACAGTCAAGACTACACAGTCAAGACTACACAGTCACGACTACACAGACAAGACTAGACAGTCAAGACTAGAGAGACAAGACTAGACAGACAAGACTCGGCAGACAAGACTAGACAGACAAGATTAGACAGACAAGACTAGACAGACAAGACTAGACAGACAAGACTAAATACACATGTCTATAGAGACAAGACAAGTTTAGACTTGGCCATGTAGTCTTCACTTATCTTGTTTAGTCTTTACCCGGAATCTATTCTTTTACCCGGAATTGAAATTTAATGACTCAATTTCATCAACTTGTGTGAATCAATGCATGGCAAAAAAACGCACAATAAAGTAAAACTTTCAACGTCAAAAAACAAAAACAGTAACCAAATCTGACGTTCCGAGAGCGGTCTCGATCCGGTAAACACAAAAACCGGAAGCGGCGTGCAATTAATCCTAATAATGAGCGGGCCTCCGGGACGCGGCGGGGTGGTCCAGGGGGAAACGCGACGCCGCCATTGGCCGCTCTTCCTGCAAACCTAGTGTGCGATTGTTCTTATGGATGGGAAGAGAGGAAAACAAAAAAAATACAACGCCAATGTTTATATAAAACTTGTTGCCGAAAACGTTGGCGAGGTCTCGTCGCGAGGATTCAGTGTTTGGTCGTGTTAGACGGCGAAGAGGATGTGATTCCGAAAAGTCAGGATATTTGGTAAGGTTTTTGGTTCAATATTTGTTATTGAAAACTTACTCACAGAACACACAGATCGGTTTAGTTTAATTTTTGTAGACACAGACAGAGAAGACTAGATAGACAAGACTAGACAGACAAGACTAGACAGATAAGACTAGACGGACAAGACTAGACGGACAAGACTAGACAGACAAGACTAGACAGACAAGACTAGACAGACAAGACTAGATAGACAAGACTAGACAGACAAGAATGTATATTAGTTAGCTTATATTAGGTAAACTTAGATAGTGAAATAAATTATTTTGAATTTGAATTGAATTTGACTAGACAGACAAGACTAGACGGACAAGACTAGACAGCCACGGCTAGACAGACAAGAATAGTCAGACAAGACTAGACTGACAAGACTATACAGACAATACTAGACAGACAAGACTAGACAGGCAAGACTTGACAGACAAGACTAGATAGACAAGAATAGACAGACAGGACTAGACAGACGAAACTAGACAGACGAAACTAGACAGACAAGAGTAGACAGACAAGAATTAACAGCTAAGACTTGACGGACAAGACTAGACAAACAAGACTAGACAGACAAGACTAGTCAGACAAGACTAGACTGATGAGATTTTACAGACAATACTAGCCAGACAAGACTAGACAGGCAAGACTAAACTGACAAGAATAGACAGACAGGACTAGACAGACGAAACTAGATAGACAAGAGTAGACAGACGCGAATTGACAGCCGAGACTAGAAAAACAAGACTAGGGAGGCAAGACTAGATAGACAAGACTAGACATAGAAGACTAGTGAAGTAGGACTAAGGAGACAGGAGTTGGGAGACAAGACTAGACGGCCAGACAAGACAGGCAGGATTAAATAGACAGGACTAGACGTATTAGACTGGAAAGGCAAGACTAGATAGAAAGTACTCGACAGACAATACTAGGCAGAAAAGACTCGACAGACAATACTAGGCAGACAAGACTAGACAGACAATACTAGACAGACAAGACTAGAGAGACAAGACAAAACAGACAAGACTAGACAGAGAAGACTAGACAGACAAGACTAGACAGGCAAGGCTAGAGAAACAAGACTAGACCAACAAGACTAGACAAACAAGACTAGACAGATAAGACTAGACAAATAAGACAGCAACACTTGACACACAAGACTAGACAGAGGTGGCTGGACCGACGACAGATAGGTGTCGGCAGACTAGACTAAACAGACAAAACTAGACAAACAAGGCCAGACAGCCCAAGATAGACTTGACAAGCAAGTCTAGAAGGACTAGTCTAGTCAGACAAAACTAGACGGACAAGACTGTACAAACATGAATAGACACACAAAACTAACCAACAGGACTAGGTGCACAAGACTAGGCAAAGGAGCCTAAATAAACAGGTGCAATTGAATAAGACTTTGGTTGCCAATTTGCAAATATCATTCATGTGACTAATTTATGAAAATGTTTCGATTAGAATAAACAATAAGCATTGTTATAAATAATTGCATTCCGTCCTTGAGTGCAAGTCTATATAGACTGCGAGTCGATAAACACAGTGAGCTAAAGTCCAGTTAGCGATGAAAACAGCCACTGAATTTGTAAAATGTCGATAGATAACAGTTTCGCGACTTTTTTTCGATGTCTACACGTAAAACTCTTGTTTGCTCTGTAAATATTTACAAACACACAAACAAATTTATTAAAAACAAGAAATGATATATTATTTATAAACTTTGGTATCAGTCCAGTCTTATCTAATATTATTAGTTCACTGACTCATTCAACACATTTCCACAAGAATAGTTAAGGACAAGAGTATTCAGACAAGACTAGATATGTAAGACTAAATAGATAACTCGAGACATACAATACTAGACAGACTTTTCTGTCTTGACTGCTCTGTCTGTCTAGTCTTGTCTGTCTAGTATTGTCTGTCTAGTCTTGTCTATCTGATCTTGTCTATCTAGTCTGGTCTGTCTTGTCTTCTCTGTCTAGTCTTGTCTGTCTAGTCTTGTCTGTCTAGTCTTGTCTGCTTAGTCTTGTCTGTCTAGCTTTGTCTGTAAAGTCAAAATCAAAATCAAATTTATTCATTCTACGATGTACAAAGGAATATTACATATTGAATTTGTCAGTAAAAAAAATCATTAAGGCTATAGTAGCACTTCTGTATTAACATTAGTTTAAGTTTTTTTCTAAAAGATTTTTGTTCTTGTCTGTCTAGTCTTGTCTGTCTTGTCATGTCTGTCTAGTCTTGTCTGTCTAGTCTTGTCTGTCTAGTCTTGTCTGTCTAGTCTTGTCTGTCTAGTCTTGTCTGTCTAGTCTTGTCTGTCTAGTCTTGTCTATCTAGTCTTGTCTATCTAGTCTTGTCTGTCCAGTCTTGACTGTCTAGTCTTGTCTGTCTAGTCTTGTCTGTCTACTTTTGTCTGTCTAGCCTTGTCAGCCTAGTCTAATTTGTCACGTGATAAATGAGTTAATGGTTAATTAATCACTCAAGATAGTTGATTGGTGAAGGTTCGGAATAGCTGTGTTATGAGTAAACTTAAATCTGCTGATGGACTAAAAAATGATGCTGAAAGACGAAAAGAGAGTATTAAAGCAGACGGACGGACGGATCATTTATCAATGTCTTTAATTAATGCCGATGAAATGGTCGACTTAATTAATATAATTGACACTTTTATGACGACGTAAACTGTACACTTTATGCACATGCACTTATTAGATAACATTCAATATAGTTTCAAAAATTCTTAAATGGAAATAGTTTGTTGATAAATTGACTAATACATAAACTTGTTAGTACAATATTTATAAACTTGTTAGTCAATCGTAAGTAAATATGAAGCTATTTGTAAATTGGGTAGGAAATTACTAATTATCACTTATATATACATAAGTTACTCCTACATTGTTATAACTGTTTCATAATTTGGTTATTATTTACTTATCTCCTGCAAACTAATCACAATCATGTTAATATATTACTGATTAACTGCTTAAGTTTGCTAGTAATTACTGATTATTTGCAGTATAGTCTCGGTAATTCGGCCGGTGGTTATTCGGACGACACGTTCAGTAATCCGCCAGTCTGGAGACCACTCGCGCTCTTCCCTCCCTCCAATCTTTGTGATAATCCGGCGGTTGTCTGGTCCCACTTGTGTCAGATTATCGAGATTATACTGTACTTAGTACTTTACTAGTTAGTAAACAATAAATTAAAAAATTACTAGTTAGCTACCAAATCCAAATTAATAAGTACATAGTTAGTTAGTTGCTAAGTTCAAATTTTTAAGCTGCAGGTTATTAGTCCATAACTATTAAACTAATTTTCATTAATAAATTAAAAGTTAGCTAGTTAAGTAAGCTACTAATAGGTCATTAATTAGCTGATAACTTAACAGTTGGTTAATGAATGCTAATATAAAATTACAAGTTAGCTACCAAATGCTAATTATCAAATAATTAGTTAGTTGCTAAATGCTAATTAGTAAGCTGCCCGTTTTTATGTAAAAACTATTAAACTAATTATAGTTAATAAGTTACTGGTTAGCTGATAAAGATAGTTGCTTATTAATTAGCTAATAAGTTACTAGTTAGTTAGTAAATTCAAATTTAAACATTACCTGTTAGGGTAGGTTAGGTTAGCTGATTAAGTTAGTTACTAGTTGCTAAGTAATAAGATAAAAACTTATCAGTTAGTTAATAAATGCTAATTCAAACATTACTAGGTTGTTAGGTTAGGTGATTAATTTAATAACTCTCTGGTTAGCTGATTAAATTAGCTACTAGTTCCTAACTAATTAACTAATAACTTACCAGTTAGTTAGTAAATGCTAATTCAAACGTTACCAGTTAGGGTAGGTTAGGTTAGCAGATTAAGTAAGTTACTAGTTGCTAATTAATTATCTATTAACTTAAGAGTTAGTATTGCTAATTCAAATATTATTAGTTAGCTACCAAATGATAAGTAATAAGTAATTAGTTAGTTTCTAAATGAAAATTAGTAAGATGCTGTTTATCAATACCTATTAATTAATAACTAATTTTAGTTAATAAGTTACTGAATAAGTTAGTTACTAATTAGCTAGTTAATAAATTAGCAAATAATTTACCAGTAACTATATGCTAATTAAAATATTTCTGGTTAGCTATCAAATGCTAATTAATAAGCAATTAGTGGTTAATCCAAAAAATTAGCTGCTGGTTTTTAGTCAAGGGGTATTGCCCTAATTATATTAATAAATCACCGGTTAGCTGATTAAGTTAATAAATTAAGAGATTGCCAGTTGGTACAATAAGTTACTAGTTAGTCACCAAATTCTAAATGATAAGTTTGTAGTTAGGTACTAAATTCTAATTGTTATGATTATGTCAATAAGTACTAACTAATGAGTTTGCCTCAAAGTCTCGTTTTGATAAACTGTTTACATTTTTCTCTCAGACTCGATTCCATTAAGTCGCGTCAAAACTTGTTCCGTCGATTGCGTAAACAATAATTTAGTCAGTGTGTAATTCAAGTGCACTTATTGATTTCTTATCTCATTTTCCTTACGTTTCGGTAATCGACGTAGATGGCGCTCCGTTCGTAAAATCGATCGCGGGCGTCGCGATGCGCGACCAGTCCACGCTCAAAACTAGTTGCAATAGGCGGTGAAATTACATTGAGAAGGTAAATTTAAGTTTACTACATGCAAAATGGTGATAGAATGTTCTGCTTAAATAGTGATTATGTGTATAAGATGTGGTTCAATTTGTGTAGACAAGACAAGATAGTCAGGACTAGACTGACAAGACTAGACAGACAAGACTAGGCAGACAAGACTAGGCAGACAAGACTAGATAGACTAGACAGACAAGACTAAACAGACAAGACTAGACAAACAAGACTAGACAGGCAAGAGTAGACATACAAGACTAGACAGACAGGACTAGACAGACAACACTAAACAGACAAGACTAAACAGACAAGACTAGACAGACAAGACCAGAAAGACAAAACTAGACAGACAAGACTAGACAGACAAGACTAGACAGACAAGACTAGACAGACAAGACTAGACAGACAAGACTAGACAGACAAGACTAGAGAGATAAGACTAGACAGACAAGACTAGACAGACAAGACTAGACAGACAAGACTAGACAGAGAAGACTAAACAGACAAGACTAGACAGACAAGACTAGACAGACAAGACTAGACAGACAAGACTAGACAGACAAGACTAGACAGACAAGACTAGACAGACAAGACTAGACAGACAAGACTAGACAGACAAGACTAGACAGACAAGACTAGACAGACAAGACTAGACAGACAAGACTAGACAGACAAGACTAGACAGACAAGACTAGACAGACAAGACTAGACAGACAAGACTAGACAGACAAGACTAGACAGACAAGACTAGACAGACAAGACTAGACAGACAAGACTAGACAGACAAGACTAGACAGACAAGACTAGACAGACAAGACTAGACAGACAAGACTAGACAGACAAGACTAGACAGACAAGACTAGACAGACAAGACTAGACAGACAAGACTAGACAGACAAGACTAGACAGACAAGACTAGACAGACAAGACTAGACAGACAAGACTAGACAGACAAGACTAGACAGACAAGACTAGACAGACAAGACTAGACAGACAAGACTAGACAGACAAGACTAGACAGACAAGACTAGACAGACAAGACTAGACAGACAAGACTAGACAGACAAGACTAGACAGACAAGACTAGACAGACAAGACTAGACAGACAAGACTAGACAGACAAGACTAGACAGACAAGACTAGACAGACAAGACTAGACAGACAAGACTAGACAGACAAGACTAGACAGACAAGACTAGACAGACAAGACTAGACAGACAAGACTAGACAGACAAGACTAGACAGACAAGACTAGACAGACAAGACTAGACAGACAAGACTAGACAGACAAGACTAGACAGACAAGACTAGACAGACAAGACTAGACAGACAAGACTAGACAGACAAGACTAGACAGACAAGACTAGACAGACAAGACTAGACAGACAAGACTAGACAGACAAGACTAGACAGACAAGACTAGACAGACAAGACTAGACAGACAAGACTAGACAGACAAGACTAGACAGACAAGACTAGACAGACAAGACTAGACAGACAAGACTAGACAGACAAGACTAGACAGACAAGACTAGACAGACAAGACTAGACAGACAAGACTAGACAGACAAGACTAGACAGACAAGACTAGACAGACAAGACTAGACAGACAAGACTAGACAGACAAGACTAGACAGACAAGACTAGACAGACAAGACTAGACAGACAAGACTAGACAGACAAGACTAGACAGACAAGACTAGACAGACAAGACTAGACAGACAAGACTAGACAGACAAGACTAGACAGACAAGACTAGACAGACAAGACTAGACAGACAAGACTAGACAGACAAGACTAGACAGACAAGACTAGACAGACAAGACTAGACAGACAAGACTAGACAGACAAGACTAGACAGACAAGACTAGACAGACAAGACTAGACAGACAAGACTAGACAGACAAGACTAGACAGACAAGACTAGACAGACAAGACTAGACAGACAAGACTAGACAGACAAGACTAGACAGACAAGACTAGACAGACAAGACTAGACAGACAAGACTAGACAGACAAGACTAGACAGACAAGACTAGACAGACAAGACTAGACAGACAAGACTAGACAGACAAGACTAGACAGACAAGACTAGACAGACAAGACTAGACAGACAAGACTAGACAGACAAGACTAGACAGACAAGACTAGACAGACAAGACTAGACAGACAAGACTAGACAGACAAGACTAGACAGACAAGACTAGACAGACAAGACTAGACAGACAAGACTAGACAGACAAGACTAGACAGACAAGACTAGACAGACAAGACTAGACAGACAAGACTAGACAGACAAGACTAGACAGACAAGACTAGACAGACAAGACTAGACAGACAAGACTAGACAGACAAGACTAGACAGACAAGACTAGACAGACAAGACTAGACAGACAAGACTAGACAGACAAGACTAGACAGACAAGACTAGACAGACAAGACTAGACAGACAAGACTAGACAGACAAGACTAGACAGACAAGACTAGACAGACAAGACTAGACAGACAAGACTAGACAGACAAGACTAGACAGACAAGACTAGACAGACAAGACTAGACAGACAAGACTAGACAGACAAGACTAGACAGACAAGACTAGACAGAAAAGACTAGACAGACAAGACTAGACAGACAAGACTAGACAGACAAGACTAGACAGACAAGACTAGACAGACAAGACTAGACAGAAAAGACTAGACAGACAAGACTAGACAGACAAGACTAGACAGACAAGACTAGACAGGCAAGACTAGACAGACAAAACTAGACAGACAAGACTAGACAGACAAGACTAGACACACAAGACTAGACAGACAAGACTAGACAGACAAGACTAGACAGACAAGACTAAACAGACAAGACTAGACAGACAAGACTAGACAGACAAGACTAGACAGACAAGACTAGACAGACAAGACTAGACAGACAAGACTAGACAGACAAGACTAGACAGACAAGACTAGACAGACAAGACTAGACAGACAAGACTAGACAGACAAGACTAGACAGACAAGACTAGACAGACAAGACTAGACAGACAAGACTAGACAGACAAGACTAGACAGACAAGACTAGATAGGTGGCACTAGACAGACAAGACTAGACATACAAGACTAGATAGACAAGCCTAGACAGACAAGACTAGACAGACAAGACTAGACAGATAAGGCTAAACGGACAAGACTAGACAAACAAGACTAGACAGACAAGACTAGACAGACAAGACTAGACAGACAAGACTAGACAGACAAGACTAGACAGACAAGAATAGACAGACACGACTAGACAGACAAGACTAGACAGACAAGACTAGACAGATAAGACCAGACAGTCAAGACTACACAGTCAAGACTACACAGTCACGACTACACAGACAAGACTAGACAGTCAAGACTAGAGAGACAAGACTAGACAGACAAGACTCGGCAGACAAGACTAGACAGACAAGATTAGACAGACAAGACTAGACAGACAAGACTAGACAGACAAGACTAAATACACATGTCTATAGAGACAAGACAAGTTTAGACTTGGCCATGTAGTCTTCACTTATCTTGTTTAGTCTTTACCCGGAATCTATTCTTTTACCCGGAATTGAAATTTAATGACTCAATTTCATCAACTTGTGTGAATCAATGCATGGCAAAAAAACGCACAATAAAGTAAAACTTTCAACGTCAAAAAACAAAAACAGTAACCAAATCTGACGTTCCGAGAGCGGTCTCGATCCGGTAAACACAAAAACCGGAAGCGGCGTGCAATTAATCCTAATAATGAGCGGGCCTCCGGGACGCGGCGGGGTGGTCCAGGGGGAAACGCGACGCCGCCATTGGCCGCTCTTCCTGCAAACCTAGTGTGCGATTGTTCTTATGGATGGGAAGAGAGGAAAACAAAAAAAATACAACGCCAATGTTTATATAAAACTTGTTGCCGAAAACGTTGGCGAGGTCTCGTCGCGAGGATTCAGTGTTTGGTCGTGTTAGACGGCGAAGAGGATGTGATTCCGAAAAGTCAGGATATTTGGTAAGGTTTTTGGTTCAATATTTGTTATTGAAAACTTACTCACAGAACACACAGATCGGTTTAGTTTAATTTTTGTAGACACAGACAGAGAAGACTAGATAGACAAGACTAGACAGACAAGACTAGACAGATAAGACTAGACGGACAAGACTAGACGGACAAGACTAGACAGACAAGACTAGACAGACAAGACTAGACAGACAAGACTAGATAGACAAGACTAGACAGACAAGAATGTATATTAGTTAGCTTATATTAGGTAAACTTAGATAGTGAAATAAATTATTTTGAATTTGAATTGAATTTGACTAGACAGACAAGACTAGACGGACAAGACTAGACAGCCACGGCTAGACAGACAAGAATAGTCAGACAAGACTAGACTGACAAGACTATACAGACAATACTAGACAGACAAGACTAGACAGGCAAGACTTGACAGACAAGACTAGATAGACAAGAATAGACAGACAGGACTAGACAGACGAAACTAGACAGACGAAACTAGACAGACAAGAGTAGACAGACAAGAATTAACAGCTAAGACTTGACGGACAAGACTAGACAAACAAGACTAGACAGACAAGACTAGTCAGACAAGACTAGACTGATGAGATTTTACAGACAATACTAGCCAGACAAGACTAGACAGGCAAGACTAAACTGACAAGAATAGACAGACAGGACTAGACAGACGAAACTAGATAGACAAGAGTAGACAGACGCGAATTGACAGCCGAGACTAGAAAAACAAGACTAGGGAGGCAAGACTAGATAGACAAGACTAGACATAGAAGACTAGTGAAGTAGGACTAAGGAGACAGGAGTTGGGAGACAAGACTAGACGGCCAGACAAGACAGGCAGGATTAAATAGACAGGACTAGACGTATTAGACTGGAAAGGCAAGACTAGATAGAAAGTACTCGACAGACAATACTAGGCAGAAAAGACTCGACAGACAATACTAGGCAGACAAGACTAGACAGACAATACTAGACAGACAAGACTAGAGAGACAAGACAAAACAGACAAGACTAGACAGAGAAGACTAGACAGACAAGACTAGACAGGCAAGGCTAGAGAAACAAGACTAGACCAACAAGACTAGACAAACAAGACTAGACAGATAAGACTAGACAAATAAGACAGCAACACTTGACACACAAGACTAGACAGAGGTGGCTGGACCGACGACAGATAGGTGTCGGCAGACTAGACTAAACAGACAAAACTAGACAAACAAGGCCAGACAGCCCAAGATAGACTTGACAAGCAAGTCTAGAAGGACTAGTCTAGTCAGACAAAACTAGACGGACAAGACTGTACAAACATGAATAGACACACAAAACTAACCAACAGGACTAGGTGCACAAGACTAGGCAAAGGAGCCTAAATAAACAGGTGCAATTGAATAAGACTTTGGTTGCCAATTTGCAAATATCATTCATGTGACTAATTTATGAAAATGTTTCGATTAGAATAAACAATAAGCATTGTTATAAATAATTGCATTCCGTCCTTGAGTGCAAGTCTATATAGACTGCGAGTCGATAAACACAGTGAGCTAAAGTCCAGTTAGCGATGAAAACAGCCACTGAATTTGTAAAATGTCGATAGATAACAGTTTCGCGACTTTTTTTCGATGTCTACACGTAAAACTCTTGTTTGCTCTGTAAATATTTACAAACACACAAACAAATTTATTAAAAACAAGAAATGATATATTATTTATAAACTTTGGTATCAGTCCAGTCTTATCTAATATTATTAGTTCACTGACTCATTCAACACATTTCCACAAGAATAGTTAAGGACAAGAGTATTCAGACAAGACTAGATATGTAAGACTAAATAGATAACTCGAGACATACAATACTAGACAGACTTTTCTGTCTTGACTGCTCTGTCTGTCTAGTCTTGTCTGTCTAGTATTGTCTGTCTAGTCTTGTCTATCTGATCTTGTCTATCTAGTCTGGTCTGTCTTGTCTTCTCTGTCTAGTCTTGTCTGTCTAGTCTTGTCTGTCTAGTCTTGTCTGCTTAGTCTTGTCTGTCTAGCTTTGTCTGTAAAGTCAAAATCAAAATCAAATTTATTCATTCTACGATGTACAAAGGAATATTACATATTGAATTTGTCAGTAAAAAAAATCATTAAGGCTATAGTAGCACTTCTGTATTAACATTAGTTTAAGTTTTTTTCTAAAAGATTTTTGTTCTTGTCTGTCTAGTCTTGTCTGTCTTGTCATGTCTGTCTAGTCTTGTCTGTCTAGTCTTGTCTATCTAGTCTTGTCTGTCTAGTCTTGTCTGTCTAGTCTTGTCTGTCTAGTCTTGTCTGTCTAGTCTTGTCTATCTAGTCTTGTCTATCTAGTCTTGTCTGTCCAGTCTTGACTGTCTAGTCTTGTCTGTCTAGTCTTGTCTGTCTACTTTTGTCTGTCTAGCCTTGTCAGCCTAGTCTAATTTGTCACGTGATAAATGAGTTAATGGTTAATTAATCACTCAAGATAGTTGATTGGTGAAGGTTCGGAATAGCTGTGTTATGAGTAAACTTAAATCTGCTGATGGACTAAAAAATGATGCTGAAAGACGAAAAGAGAGTATTAAAGCAGACGGACGGACGGATCATTTATCAATGTCTTTAATTAATGCCGATGAAATGGTCGACTTAATTAATATAATTGACACTTTTATGACGACGTAAACTGTACACTTTATGCACATGCACTTATTAGATAACATTCAATATAGTTTCAAAAATTCTTAAATGGAAATAGTTTGTTGATAAATTGACTAATACATAAACTTGTTAGTACAATATTTATAAACTTGTTAGTCAATCGTAAGTAAATATGAAGCTATTTGTAAATTGGGTAGGAAATTACTAATTATCACTTATATATACATAAGTTACTCCTACATTGTTATAACTGTTTCATAATTTGGTTATTATTTACTTATCTCCTGCAAACTAATCACAATCATGTTAATATATTACTGATTAACTGCTTAAGTTTGCTAGTAATTACTGATTATTTGCAGTATAGTCTCGGTAATTCGGCCGGTGGTTATTCGGACGACACGTTCAGTAATCCGCCAGTCTGGAGACCACTCGCGCTCTTCCCTCCCTCCAATCTTTGTGATAATCCGGCGGTTGTCTGGTCCCACTTGTGTCAGATTATCGAGATTATACTGTACTTAGTACTTTACTAGTTAGTAAACAATAAATTAAAAAATTACTAGTTAGCTACCAAATCCAAATTAATAAGTACATAGTTAGTTAGTTGCTAAGTTCAAATTTTTAAGCTGCAGGTTATTAGTCCATAACTATTAAACTAATTTTCATTAATAAATTAAAAGTTAGCTAGTTAAGTAAGCTACTAATAGGTCATTAATTAGCTGATAACTTAACAGTTGGTTAATGAATGCTAATATAAAATTACAAGTTAGCTACCAAATGCTAATTATCAAATAATTAGTTAGTTGCTAAATGCTAATTAGTAAGCTGCCCGTTTTTATGTAAAAACTATTAAACTAATTATAGTTAATAAGTTACTGGTTAGCTGATAAAGATAGTTGCTTATTAATTAGCTAATAAGTTACTAGTTAGTTAGTAAATTCAAATTTAAACATTACCTGTTAGGGTAGGTTAGGTTAGCTGATTAAGTTAGTTACTAGTTGCTAAGTAATAAGATAAAAACTTATCAGTTAGTTAATAAATGCTAATTCAAACATTACTAGGTTGTTAGGTTAGGTGATTAATTTAATAACTCTCTGGTTAGCTGATTAAATTAGCTACTAGTTCCTAACTAATTAACTAATAACTTACCAGTTAGTTAGTAAATGCTAATTCAAACGTTACCAGTTAGGGTAGGTTAGGTTAGCAGATTAAGTAAGTTACTAGTTGCTAATTAATTATCTATTAACTTAAGAGTTAGTATTGCTAATTCAAATATTATTAGTTAGCTACCAAATGATAAGTAATAAGTAATTAGTTAGTTTCTAAATGAAAATTAGTAAGATGCTGTTTATCAATACCTATTAATTAATAACTAATTTTAGTTAATAAGTTACTGAATAAGTTAGTTACTAATTAGCTAGTTAATAAATTAGCAAATAATTTACCAGTAACTATATGCTAATTAAAATATTTCTGGTTAGCTATCAAATGCTAATTAATAAGCAATTAGTGGTTAATCCAAAAAATTAGCTGCTGGTTTTTAGTCAAGGGGTATTGCCCTAATTATATTAATAAATCACCGGTTAGCTGATTAAGTTAATAAATTAAGAGATTGCCAGTTGGTACAATAAGTTACTAGTTAGTCACCAAATTCTAAATGATAAGTTTGTAGTTAGGTACTAAATTCTAATTGTTATGATTATGTCAATAAGTACTAACTAATGAGTTTGCCTCAAAGTCTCGTTTTGATAAACTGTTTACATTTTTCTCTCAGACTCGATTCCATTAAGTCGCGTCAAAACTTGTTCCGTCGATTGCGTAAACAATAATTTAGTCAGTGTGTAATTCAAGTGCACTTATTGATTTCTTATCTCATTTTCCTTACGTTTCGGTAATCGACGTAGATGGCGCTCCGTTCGTAAAATCGATCGCGGGCGTCGCGATGCGCGACCAGTCCACGCTCAAAACTAGTTGCAATAGGCGGTGAAATTACATTGAGAAGGTAAATTTAAGTTTACTACATGCAAAATGGTGATAGAATGTTCTGCTTAAATAGTGATTATGTGTATAAGATGTGGTTCAATTTGTGTAGACAAGACAAGATAGTCAGGACTAGACTGACAAGACTAGACAGACAAGACTAGGCAGACAAGACTAGGCAGACAAGACTAGATAGACTAGACAGACAAGACTAAACAGACAAGACTAGACAAACAAGACTAGACAGGCAAGAGTAGACATACAAGACTAGACAGACAGGACTAGACAGACAACACTAAACAGACAAGACTAAACAGACAAGACTAGACAGACAAGACCAGAAAGACAAAACTAGACAGACAAGACTAGACTGACAAGACTAGACAGACAAGACTAGACAGACAAGACTAGACAGACAAGACTAGACAGACAAGACTAGAGAGATAAGACTAGACAGACAAGACTAGACAGACAAGACTAGACAGACAAGACTAGACAGAGAAGACTAAACAGACAAGACTAGACAGACAAGACTAGACAGACAAGACTAGACAGACAAGACTAGACAGACAAGACTAGACAGACAAGACTAGACAGACAAGACTAGACAGACAAGACTAGACAGACAAGACTAGACAGACAAGACTAGACAGACAAGACTAGACAGACAAGACTAGACAGACAAGACTAGACAGACAAGACTAGACAGACAAGACTAGACAGACAAGACTAGACAGACAAGACTAGACAGACAAGACTAGACAGACAAGACTAGACAGACAAGACTAGACAGACAAGACTAGACATACAAGACTAGACAGACAAGACTAGACAGACAAGACTAGACAGACAAGACTAGACAGACAAGACTAGACAGACAAGACTAGACAGACAAGACTAGACAGACAAGACTAGACAGACAAGACTAGACAGACAAGACTAGACAGACAAGACTAGACAGACAAGACTAGACAGACAAGACTAGACAGACAAGACTAGACAGACAAGACTAGACAGACAAGACTAGACAGACAAGACTAGACAGACAAGACTAGACAGACAAGACTAGACAGACAAGACTAGACAGACAAGACTAGACAGACAAGACTAGACAGACAAGACTAGACAGACAAGACTAGACAGACAAGACTAGACAGACAAGACTAGACAGACAAGACAAGACAGACAATACTAGACAGATAAGACTTTTTTTTTTTTTTTCGGGGGGAAGCTCTCACTAAACCCCCTATTCCACCTTGGCTTTAGTATGCGCCACCCTGGTATCGCATATTTTGCATTTATTCAGGGTGGGCAGCCCGGACGGTTTACTGAAAAACCGCCCTAGTTGTTGTCTCCCCGACCAGGAATCGAACCCGGGTCCCCCGCATTGAAAGGCGGGTATGTTGTCAACTACACCACCGAGGAGGACAGACAAACAAGACTAGGCAGACAAGACTAGACAGACAAGACTAGGCAGACTAGACTAGACAAACAAGACTAGACAGACAAGACTAGGCAGACAAGACTAGACAGACAAGACTAGACAGACAAAATTAGACAGACAAGACTAGACAGACAAGACTAGACACACAAGACTAGACATACAAGACTAGATAGACCAGACTAGACAAAGAAGGCTAGACAGACAAGACTAAACAGACAAGGATAGAGAGGCAAGACTGGACAGTCATGATTAAACAGACAATACTAGACAAACAAGACTATTCTTGTTTATTTAGTCTTCTTTGTTATTGTAATGTTTCAAGTTCAGTTGTAATGATTCAACTAAGTACATCGAACGGAAAAATGTAAATGTATTGAAATCGCGCAAATAAAAATGATTCAGTGGAATGTTGCTTACAATTTCCAAGTTTTCGCGAGGAATCGTCGTTTTATGCGAGGAATTTATCTAAAAATACCAAGAATGATTCTCAATTTTAAGTGAAACTTTATCTAGTTATGAAACATGTGTTTAGTTACCTTGAGTTTCTAACTTATTTAGTTGTGACTGAAGTTTTATTGGCAAGTTACGAATTCAAAGCGGAGATTACAAGATTAGACACACAAAACTAGATAAACCTACAAGGCTATATAGCCGAGATTATGCAAACCAGATTACAGTTTATATAGATATTTGTTCAACGAGACGAGACTAGCAGCAGGATAGATACTAAATGTGTTTGTTTGCAAATAATCTTCGCAGAATAGGGTCATCTCAACATTATCTATACGTCCCTCTACATCACCATTTCCTCCTGTTGTTCCTTTATCCATCCCGGTTTCCGTTTTCCGTTATTTAATTGCGAAAAACGTTCGAATCCAGAACACGTATCGATCTGGTTCTTCTGTACGAGCGGATGTTGATAATTCGGAACGTGATTTCACGTGGAACGCACGCGTTTCTATTCCTGGCGCATACACGGTCGTAACGGGGCGACTTTTTCATCCATTTCTATTTCTATTTATAGATTCTGTTGTCGATTCGCCGGCGTTGGGGTTGGGAAGTGTTTTGTGTGTCGAAGGTGCGTGGCGAGGGGTTCGGTTTCCAACCCTCGCCAGACTATTGACACGCGCTAGATTATAGTTTTGCTAGACATATCGATTCCCTTTTCTGCAGTTATGCCACAATGGGAACAGATTTTATTCAGCAAATCAATGTATGAAGTTTAATAAAATTATTCCTAGTTTAAATAGGACATAGTAGTTCTATTTATTGGCTAAATACATAACTTAACTAATCGCTTGCTCAGTTTTATGTGTCTAGTTAAAATAGTTTCTGAGATATATAACACTTTAAACAAGTTAGTTTTCTATGGAAGCTTCGACATAGTTTGAGGTCTCCTAGGACACAAACTAGACTAGATACTCTGAATAAGTTTTCCTAATTATCTATATAGACTAGTTAAATAGTTATTTGTCACGCTTTATGTATCCAGTTAAAATAGATATTGAGTTATAGACTGTTAGAAACAAGTAAGTTTTCTATGAGAGTTTCGACAAAGTTTGAGCTTAGCTAGGACACAAACTAGACTAGTTAGGCAGCATTAGTTTCCTTAAACATCTATATAGACTAGTTACTTAGTTATTTGTCAAACCGAATGTATCCAGTTAGAATAATTACTGAGATATAGACCGATAGACACAAGCTAGTTTTCTATGGAAGTTTCGACGTAGTTTGAGGTTAACTAGGACACAAACTAGACTAGATATTCAGTATTAGTTATCTTAGTTATATATACAGACTAATTAAGTAGTTATTTGTTAAGCTTTATGTATCCAGTTAAAATAGATGTTGAGTTATAGACTGTTAGAAACAAAGAAGTTTTCTATGGGTGTTTCGACAAAGTTTGAGCTTATCTAGGACACAAACTAGACTAGTTAGACAGCATTAGTTTCCTTAAATATCTATATAGACTAGTTAAGTAGTTATTTGTCAAACTGAATGTATCCAGTTGGAATAATTACTGAGATATAGACCGATAGACACAAGCTAGTTTTGTATGGAAGTTTTGACATAGTTTGAGGTTAACTAGGACACAACCTAGACTCGATATTCAGTATTAGTTATCTTAGTTATCTATATAGATTCAGGTCAAAGTAGACATTAACAAAATAAATACTAAAAATAAGGGAAAAGGGAACGAAATTATAATAGTGGAAGCAGCGAACTGGGAACAAAAGTAAATGGTCATGGCGGCGAAAAGTAAATTGAAAGGAACTGACAGATACATTGAGAACGAATTAACATGGGAACAAAACAAAATCCAAAGAGAAATAAAAAGCATAGCCAAGGAAATGAAAACAAGCGGAAAACGAGTTAAAATAGGATATCAAAAATTGATTTGTAATAGAGAAGTATATGTATGGGACAAAAAAGGAAAAGGAGTTTTATTGAAAACAAGCGAGAATGTACAACAACCTTCAAAAAACGACTAACAAGCCTTATGGCGGAAAAATATAACATAAACATAAACAAAAAGGACTATACGACTAGTCGTAAAATGTATGAAGTTTAATAAAATAATTCCTAGTTTAAATAGGACATATTAGTTCTCTATATGCTCTCTTCTTGAGATTCTCTCTTCCATGCTCCTAGGAGCATGGAACATTAGAAACCTACAGGGAAAAGAGATAGAACTAATAGAAGAATTTGAAAAAGCGGGATCTGGAAGAGCAGCTAAAGAAAATTACGAAAGCAGCAAAAAACTAACGACAAACAAAAAAGATTGGAAAATTAACGAAGTGAAACCATGCAATGAAAAGGGATACGAGCTTAGGGTTATAAAAGATGATGAAGAAACACAGGTACGTAAAAGCACACTGAAAGGAAGGACATGGAGAATAGGAACATGGAGGAGGAACTAATAAACGAATTAGAAAAGATGGATATGGATATTGTGGGTATTACAGAAACGAAAAAAAATGGAAAAGAAGAAGAAGCGCTAACTGGAGAGCATATACTAATATATAGCGGAGTAAATGAACAGAACAGGACAATGGAAGGGGTAGTATGCTACATAAAGAGAGAAAATGTGAAATATATACGAAAGTGGACTGCAATAATGGAGAGAATCTTGAAGATGGAATTAGAAATTGATAAAAATACGTTATTAACAGTTATAGTAAGTAGTATATGGTTCAAGTGAAGACGAAAGGGTTAGAATAAAACAATAATTTTGGAATCAACTGACGGAAGTAATAGAAGTAAGTAGAGGAAGGTTGTTGATAATAGGTGATTAAATGGGCGAGTAGGGAAAAAAGACTATGAATCTGGAGAGACAATTGGTATAAATAATCTTATAAATAATCTTATAGTAACAAATACTTTCTTCGAACATAAAGAGGCACATAAATATACGAGAGAATGTTTAAGTAGGGGAGAAACATCAATAATCGATTATATAATAATCAACAGAGAATTTAGAAAAGAAGTAAAGGACACAAGAGTAAGACGAGGACCTGAAATATATTCGGACCACTATCTAGTTTTGACAAAATTAAAAATAGGCAACACAAAGCAGCAAGAAAATACCAGAGCAAATATAAACAAAAAGTGTAAAAATAAGCAAGTAATTAAAACATACAAATTAAGGGAAGATGAGACAGCTAAATTATATAAAGAGAAAATAGAAACGGAGATTATTAAAATCAAAGAAAGTATGAGCAGCATGTCAGTAGAAGATGCATGGAGAAATATCAAGGAAATAATGACAAAAACAGCTAGAGAGACGTGTGGTTATATTAAAAGCAACAAAAACAAAAAACAAACTAGATGGCCGAGAGAAGATCGAGAGGAATTCTTCGACAAACTCGAAGAAGTCATTACTAACATCAGCAGACATGAGAAAATATTCATAATTGGCGATACTAACGCAAGGATAGGGAACAGCCAGATACCAGGAGTAATGCAACACTGGAATGAGGAAACAATTAATGAAAACGGTGACACTAATAAACATGTGCGCACAACTAGAATTAAGAATTAATAACACCTTCTTTCGACACAAACCACAGCACAAATATACGTTCGAAAATACAAGAGCCCAAAGATCCGTAATAGACTTTATAATACCGAATAGAATGGATCACCCAAGCAAGATCCTAGATGTGAGAGCACTCACATCAGCTAATGCAGACACAGAACACAGCCTACTGTTATGCAAATACAGATACAAAGCTATGCGGAACCCAAAGCAGACTCGACCAGCCACATATAAATACAACGTGGAATCATTAACAACGGAGAGCACCAAAGTACTATTTGAACGAAGACTGCAAGCAAAACTACAAGAAAACAAAATCGAAGATGACGACAACGCTAACGATGCATGGGTAAAAATACAACATAACATCCAAAAAAGCGCAGAAGAAGCATTAGGAATCAGAAAGTGCAGCGCACAACATAGCTCAAACTATAAACCATGGTTTAATAATGAACTTAAAAACTTGACAAATGAAAAACAGCAAGCATTCAAGAAATACCGCAACAATAGAACAGCAGAAGAGATGGCGGAGTATAGAAGCGTAAGAAACAGAATCAACACCAAAGTAAGAGCAATGAAATCAGAATACTGGGAAACGTTCTCGTCTGAGATGGAACACGACCTATATTGTGCTCAGCGCAAAGTCTGGAAACTATTAAGAAAGTACAAAAAACCTGTCGATGAAGCCATACAGACTACAAACATAACACCCGAAAGCTGGACAACTTACTTCAAAGCACTATACGAAAGCAACAATACTCAACAAGAAGAAACAGAGGGAATACCACTCAACCACACTACAAACGAAGACTGCATAATTACTCAAGAAGACGTCACGTTAAACATCAACAAACTGAAAAATAGAAAAGCACCGGGCCCTGACAATATATCAAATGAGATGATAAAGAGCGGAAATGAACTAATATATAATAAAACCTAACTGCATTATTCAAAAAAATAGTAGCTTTCTACTGCGCAACTACTGGAGGACTGGAAGCACACTATCACCATTCCATTACACAAAAAAGGCTCTAGGAGGGATTCAAACAACTAGGGGCATCTCGCTCATAAACTCGGTCGCAAAATTATTCACAAAAATAATATCCAATAAAATTACTACTAACGTCAACATTAACGAAGAACAACAAGGCTTTCGCGCCAACAGATCGACAATAGACGCCATCTTTATATTAAGGCAAATGGTAGAAAAATCAATTGCCAAACCGCTTTTCATGTGCTTCGTAGATCTAAGCAAGGCCTTCGATATGATCAGAATCCGAGATGTCATCCTCACGCTGCGGGAAGAGGAATTTCACACAAAATTAGCTAAGTTATTAAAAATTTGAACACAAACAAGCAGACACAGATCAAGACGGAACTTGATACAACACGCAACATACCCGTAGCCGATGGAATTCGCCAAGGCGATAGCCTAAGCCCGACATTATTCAACTTAGTCATGGACGAAATTATTCAAACCATCAAAGCACTAAACATCGGCTATAGCATGGGCGGCAGAACTACAAACATCATCTGTTACGCTGATGACGCAGTGCTCTTAGCGGACAACGAGGACGATCTCCAGCGTCTACTATATAAGTTATCCCAATCAACAATCAAAGTATAACTTGCAGATTTCAGCCGAAAAAACAAAATGCATGGTCATCAGCAAAACACCAATAAGATGCAAGCTGCAGTCCGGGAACAATATTATAGAACAAGTAAACACATTTAAGTATCTTGGGGTAGACATAACGGACAGCAAAAGACTTAAAGAGGAGGTCAGAAGATCAAGAACCAAAGCAGCACAAATATCCGGAGGACTACATAACATCATTTGGAAGAACAAATATATGTCCTCACACAGCAAAGTCAGAATTTACAAAACATGTGTTCGTCCCATTCTAACATACACGGCCGGAACGAGGGCAGAAACCAACCCAACTAAACAACAAATGCGCACCACCGAAATGAAGACACTACGTGCAATATCAGGCGTGACTCTTCCATCGAAAAAGAAGTAAAGAAATCAGGGAAAATCTGAACGTACAGGACGTGGTGCGATGGACCATAGCCAGACGAAGAGAGTGGGACAGACACGTCGACCGGATGGGCCCAGACCGACTGGCAAAATGGGCCAAACTAGCAAAACCCAACGCAAAACGACCCATGGGAAGACCACCGAAGCGATGGAACGAGTCATGGAGCTCAAGGTCGCAAGAGACGAGAGATGCGTAAAGAAACAGGACAATGTCCTAAAAAGAAGTAGGAAGAGGAGGAGGAAACTAGATGGTGGAGCGACGAAGTAAAAATGGAAGTAAAAATGAAAAAACAACAATGGAAAAAGTACCTTACGAACAGAACTACAGAGAACTATAATAATTATAAAGAACAGAGAATGAAAGTCAAAAAATTAGTGAAAACTTTGAAGCAACAATCCTGGGAAGAATTCGGACGCAAGATGGAAGATGATAGCAAAGGAAATCAAAAGTTATTTTACAGAGTCTTAAAAACACTACGAAAAGGAAAACCGAATAACAGCATAGCCATCAAATCTAAAGAGGGAAACTTAATAGAAAACGAGAAAAATATAATGGCACGATGGAAGGAGTACTTTGAATATATGTTAAATACAAAGCAAAATAATACAGGAAATAAAACAGAAGAAAAAAATGAATACATAGGAAACAAGGAGAATATTATAGATGAAGACATAAAGACAGAAGAAGTAATTGAAGCTATAAAAATATTAAAACGGGGAAAGGCTGCTGGACATGATGGAATAATAACAGAGATGGTAAATAACATGGACAACAATGGAATAGAAGTATTAGTAAATTTTTTTAACAAAATCTGGGAAGAAGAAATGATACCTGCAGACTGGGAAATAGGAGTACTATTACCACTCCATAAAAAGGGAGACAACAAAGATTGCAATAATTATAGGAGTATAACATTGATAAGTACGATGGTCAAGATATATGAGAGAATCCTAGAGAAAAGATTAAAAACTGACTGAAGCCCAGATGGAAGAAGCCCAGAGCGGTTTTAGAAAAGGTAGCGTACAAGATCACATATTTACCATGAAGCAACTAATAGGAAAGAACGTAAGCCGCACCATATATGTAGTCTTTGTCGAATGTAGTCTTAGTCTTTGACGTTGAAGAAGCATTTGATAGCATCCCAAGAATGGAAGTATGGAACAGCCTTAGACAAAGAGGAATCAGTAACAAGCTAGGAAAAGCTATTTTCAGTCTTCATAAAAATACAAGAAACTATGTTAGAAAAGGAAACTTACAGTCAGAGGAGTTCGTAACCAATGAGGGATTAAGACAAGGGGGAGTACTGAGCCCGACTATATTCAATGTAGTCCTGGATGACATAATAAAAGAAACAAAGAGAAAACAAAGAAATTAGAAGTAGGGTATAGAAACATGCAGAGGGCGGAAATAGTGGAATGAGCTTTTGCCGACGACCTAAAGATTTATGCAAAGAACGAAAAGGATTTACAAACGAACCTAGACATCTGGAAGACAGCGTTAGAAAACAAAAATATGAAAATAAACGTCGCCAAAACCGAAGTAATGACCATCGAGAAAGGAGAACCAAGCCAAGCAATACTATATACAAACCAATTCTGACATAAGGTGGTGAAAGCTGGGTGCTAAGCAGTCAAATGAAAAGTAAAATACAGGCGCTAGAAATGAAATACCTAAGAAGTACTAAAGGTATTACTAAAAGAGACAAAATAAGAAATGAAACAATTAGAGCAGAACTTAATGTCGAACCAGTCCTGGAAAGCATAGAAAAAAGGCGATTAAAATGGTTCGGGCATCTGGTAAGGATGGAAGAAGGAAGACAAACGAAAAGAGTATGGCTAGCTAAATCTACACAGAAAAAACAAAGAGGAAGACCAAGGAAAACATGGAACCAAGCAGTGGCAGATTCGTTGAAGGAACGAGGAATATCCTGGAATGAGGGGTTGAAGATGGCAAAAAACAAGAAAGAATGGTCAAAATTTATTTATGCCTGAAATGGGTTGATTTTATTTTATAGTTTAAATTTGATTTATTGTTATGGTAAATTAAGATATTGTAATAAGTACCTTTACACCTTAGGGTAACAAAGGTTTTTACTGATTAAAAAAAAAATCTATATAGATTAATCAAGTAGTTATTTGTCAAGCTTTATGTATCCAGTTAAAATCGATATTGAGTTATAGACTGTTAGAAACAAGGAAGTTATCTATGGGAGTTTCAACAAAGTTTGAGCTTAGCTAGCACACAAACTAGACTAGTTATACAGTATTAGTTTCCTTAAATATCTATATAGACTAGCTAAGTAGTTATTTGTTAACCTGTATATAACCAGTTAGAATAATTACTGAGATATAGACTAATAGACACAAGGTAGTTTTCTATGGAAGTTTCGACATAGTTTGAGGTTTGATAGCACACACACTATACTTGATAGATAATACTAGTTTCCTTAATTATCTACATAGACTAGTTAACTAGTTATTTGTGCAGTTTGTGCAGTTTTATGTATTTAGTTAGAATAGTTACTGAGATATAGTCTGCCTAAAACAATGTGAACTATGAAAGATTTGAAATAGCTAAGATTAAATCTAGACAAGACAGAAAGTTATATTATTCTTCATTATCTATATAGATTTGGCTATTAAGTATAGTTATTGAGATAAGGTCTGACTCAAAGTAACTTTACACGTAAAGTAAACGATCGATATGTCTAGAAAAAGATAACAACTAGACTAGATACAAAGTTTTGATTTGCTTAATTTAGATTAGTTAAACATTCAATTGTTAAGTTGTAGGTAGCTAGTGTAGTTAGTGAAGTTATTCTAATCTTAACAAGATTATCTATTTCTGCTCCCACCTCCTGCACTGGCTCTTCCCACAATAAAAAGTTCACCGCGAGGCTTCGTTTAGTTTTGAGCCTGTATTCGCCTAGTACACTGCATCAGACTAAACTAATTCAGGTGAGAAGGCCTAATTAAAAATACACACTTGTTAGTCAATGTTGAAGTAACATGCAACAATTTAGAAGACGTTAACTGAGCGAACGTTATTAGTCACAGTCCAATTGTTAATATTAGAAACAACTAAGCCAATTTAGTTTAATCTAAATACTGAAACAGCATAGTGTGAACTCAGACGTTTCTAATTGACAGATGTCAAAATTATTTTAATAATAAATATTTTAATCAAAATTTAAAAATTTCAGGTAAATATTTAAACAATTAGTAAACTTAATCTAGTCGTGCCTGGTTTAGTCTTGTCTGCCTACTTTTATCTTTCTAATCTTATATATCTAGTCTTCTCTGTTCAGTCATGACTGCCCAATCTTCTCTGCCTAGTCTTGTCTGTCAAGTCCTGACGGTCTAGTCTTGACGGTCTAGCCTTGATGGTCTAGTCTTGACGGTCTAGTCTTGACAGTCTAGTCTTGACGGTATAGTCTTGACGGTCTAAGCTCGACGGTCTAGACTTGACGGTCTAGTCTTGACAGTCTAGTCTTGTTTATCTAGTCCTATCTGTCTAGTCTTGTCTGTCTAGTCTTATCTGGCTAGTCTTGTCAGTCCACTCTTTTCTGTCTACTCTTGTCTGTCTATTTAGATTAATACTAATTGTCAATTTTGTTGTAGATGGCGAATAAGGTGGCAAGACGTTTAGATTTCGGCGGGGAAAAGGAAGTTGAGCAGAACGAAGACAATTCGATAAATCAAATGATGGAGACGTTGAGGGAATGTTCGGAGGAGAAGTCGAAGAAATGGAACTTTGACTTTGTTAATGAGAAGCCACTGGAAGGCGACTGGGAATGGATCCCAGTAGGAGGTGAAGATTGAAGGGACGGATCAAAATCGCAAACGGGCTGTGACAAGGAAATAAGCAAATATTAGTTTAGCAAATTATTAGTTATTGATTTTATTTATCTAGTCTTTTAATTTTTTTTTTAATTATTGTTTTTTATTTATTGGGGAAGCGATTGCGGTTTCTGTTTTTTTTTTTGTCGCAGAAACGCGCAAATCGCACTTTATGCAGCTACTATACCAAATCAAATTTTATATTGTATTATTTAATCTATTTATTTAGAATAATTTAAATTTAATTATATTTATATTGTATATTCATAATGAAATAGTTTAATAAATTTTTATAAATACCAACAAACCTAATATTTCTAGACAGACAAAAAATATATTAACTAGACAGACAAGACTATTATTATTATTATAACCTTTTATTGGCATATATACAAAATACAAAAAAATTTACCTAACTACATACATTAGCATAGTATACATATATTACAAGTTACATACTAAAGAATAGGTTATTCCTTTTTGCCTATTTGCTCTTTCCACTTTTTCACCCTCCTTAACAATTCCAAACCATTTCCCCTTTCATCCATACACTCCTTCCATTCTTGCCCTAGCCTTTTCTCCTCTTCCTTCCATTCATTCCTTGTACATTCTTCCATCCAATGTTTCCATCTATCCTCTCCAGCCCCACAAACTGTGCACTTCCGATATTCTTCACTCATCCAGTATTTCCTACCACGCTCTTCACTTCCACACCTAAACCTTGCCAGTATGACCTGCGTGTCTGCCTCTTTAGTTGAGTATAAATAGGTAGGTAAACGACCAAGCACCTGAATCTTTGCATATTCTTTGAAAATCTACTGTTGGCAATTTGGCCTGGGCGTTCCTGTAACTCTACCTCTACTAATCGCTCACCTAGCATTTCCATGCAGTTTGCCCCTTCCCTCTTAAGTTTTTCTAGTCCCTCGCCAGATATCCCTCCTCTTTCATATAATTTCCTTTTATTCATTCCTCACGCATTCCCATTCTTCCCTCTTTAACCCTCCCGATTCGCCATTTTAAATACCTGTTTTATTATTCTTTCATCCCCCATTGCACTCACCTTGCATTCATACCTTATCACGCCGCTAAAACGGCCACCTTGTAGGCATTCAGCTCTTGCAGAACTATGTAGCCTGGTGTCGATTTGTTCAACTTTAGGAATTTCCTGTAGAAGTTTTGTTGAACCCTCGCTATCTTCTCTTCCTCTCTAGTCCCCCATACTTCCGAACCATACGTCAAAACTGTTCTCACACACACTTTCCATAATACCTCCGCCGCCCTAAAGTTTACTTCAAAACTAGATCTCCATCCCATCCACATGCGTTCTGCCGCCACCCACGCTTTTTTTGACACATAATCCACATGCTCCCTATTACTGCACCCAGTTCCAAACACATATCCTAAATACCTAAACTTTTGCACCTCCTCAATTTCCTTTACTAGCCATTCAAGACGTTCTTTCCTATATTTACCCCCCGTTTTAAAAAGCATCCATTTAGTTTTTCCCACGTTTACATTTAGCTCTCTCTTTTCAAAATAACCTCTCAGTCTTTCAATCAACTCCTTCATTTCTCCTGCGGTTTTAGCGAACACTACCATATCGTCCGCGTAGGCTAAGCTCCACACTTTCCTTCTCCCTATAACCACGCCTCCAGCTTGACCATCTGTCAACACTTTCTCCATATCAGCCACGTAGAGATTAAAAAGTGTGGGACTAAACGGACATCCCTGCCTTTCTTACTTCGAAACCCTTTCTTAGGGACAACCCTTTCTTACTTCGAAATACTCAGATACGCAACCATTCACTCTAATCTTACATACAGTTTTCTTATAAATCTCTCTTACATTCCTTATCACACTCTCTGAGATCCCCTTTTTTCCCAAGCACTCTACCAACTTCCCTCGATCTACCAAATCATACGCCGCCTTCAGGTCAATGAAAAGAGCAAACAGGCTCCTTCTGCTTATTTCTTGATCAATTATGTAGCGCAGGGTTACTAAATGCTCTACCGTACCCCGTCCCTCTCTGAAACCAGCTTGCACCTCTGGCACTAGATGTTTTTCCTCTATCTCTCTCCTTAACCGCTCATCCAAGATTTTGGTGAAAATTTTATATGCCGAATTCACTAACGTAATCCCCCTGTAGTTTCCTACAGGACAAGACTAGACAGGCAAGACAAGTCAGACAAGACTAGTCAGACAAGACTAGACGGGCAAGACTAGACAGGCAAGACTAGGCAGACAAGACTAGACAGATAAGACTAGACAGACAAGAATAGATAGACAATACTAGACAGACAAAACTAGACAAACGAAACTAGACAGGCGAGATTAGACAGACGAGACTAGACAGACGAGACTAGACAGACGAGATTAGACAGACGAGACTAGACAGACGAGACTACACAGACGAGACTAGACAGACGAGACTAGAGAGACGAGACTAGACAGACGAGACTAGACAGACGAGACTAGACAGACGAGACTAGACAGACGAGACTAGACAGACGAGACTAGACGGACGAGACTGCACAGACGAGATTAGACAGACGAGACTAGAGAGACGAGACTAGACAGATGAGACTAGACAGACGAGACTTTTTTTTTTTATTTAAAAGTGGATCAGGGTAAGCTCTCACCAAATCCCCTATTCCACCTTGGCTTTTAGTATGCGCCACCCCGGTATCGCATATATTGCATTCATTCAGGGTGGGCAGCCCGGACGGTTAATGAAAACCGCCCTAGTTGTCGCCTCCCCAACCAGGATTCGAACCCGGGTCTCCCGCATTGAAAGGCGGGTATGTTGTCAACTACGCCACCGAGGAGGACAGACAGACGAGACTAGACAGACGAGACTAGACAGACGAGACTACCAGGATTCGAACCCGGGTCTCCCGCATTGAAAGGCGGGTATGTTGTCAACTACGCCACCGAGGAGGACAGACAGACGAGACTAGACAGACGAGACTAGACAGACGAGACTAGACGGACGAGACTACACAGACGAGACTAGACAGACGAGACTAGAGAGACGAGACTAGACAGACGAGACTAGACAGACGAGACTAGACAGACGAGACTAGACAGACGAGACTAGACAGACGAGACTAGACAGACGAGATTAGACAGACGAGACTAGACAGACGAGACTAGACAGACGAGACTAGACAGACGAGACTAGACAGACGAGACTAGACAGACGAGACTAGACAGACGAGACTAGACAGACGAGACTAGACAGACGAGACTAGACAGACGAGACTAGACAGACGAGACTAGACAGACGAGACTAGACAGACGAGACTAGACAGACGAGACTAGACAGACGAGACTAGACAGACGAGACTAGATAGACGAGACTAGACAGACGAGACTAGACAGACGAGACTAGACAGACGAGACTAGACAGACGAGACTAGACAGACGAGACTAGACAGACGAGACTAGACAGACGAGACTAGACAGACGAGACTAGACAGACGAGACTAGACAGACGAGACTAGACAGACGAGACTAGACAGACGAGACTAAACAGACGAGACTAGATAGACGAGAATAGACAAACTAGACTGTACAGGCGAGTCAATACAAAGAAGATAAAGCTAAGAGTTCGCACTTTTACTTAGAATATGTCTGATTTCTAGAAATCCTAAAAAAGTTGTCTGTAATTCAAAAATGTATCCATTTGTGTGTCAAGCGCAAAAAAATCGAATATTGAGTTAAACATGGAATATTAACAAACTATAATTAACTATAATTAATAACATTTTCCATATAAATTGTTAGAAATAAATTTGTTTAATATAAAAGCCTAGAATTGAAGTGACCCTAGAAATGTAAAAGTGTCAATGTCAAAATATCTTGAGACAACCTCTATGGCTCAATATCTTAGTTGCAACATTGAGATTGCCCGCGTCTGATCTCCACACTACTTTCAACTAATTAGCATGATGGAATCAGCCAACTAGGGATTCCAATCCGGAAAACCGAATCCGGTAATCCGGCGGATCCGACAACACTAAACGTTTACCGGATCCGGTACCAATATACCGGATCCGGTGATTCTAATTTTTGGTAAAATAATCGCGCTATTGCATGAGTTGGCACTTTAAATGCGTGGTGCGCATGGTGCCACTTGAGTCGCATTTCAACTACAAAAATTACTCGTTCGAGTTAAACCCAATATTAATATACTTACAGAATCCAAAGAAATATCCTGAAGATATAATCCGAGCTAATAATACATTTACTAGGCCAAAGAAGAAAGTTATACGAGTAGAAATGATATTTGATAAATCTTAGAAACACATATTCAACTTGCTAACACCAACGAAAACGTGAAGGAAATAGAAGAAGAACTTAGATTCATCATCCCTGACATAAGATTCGACGTTACAAGAAGAATTACAATTACAAATCCAGCAAGAAGCGACTTCTTATATCATTCATATTAAAAAGAGAAAGATTTTGATAAAGTATTAAAAAAGGAAATTACTGCATTTGAAGGTGTAGGAGTTCGAGGAGAATATGTGTCTGTTATTCATGATTATTTGTTGATAATAAAGCCGACAAGCGTAGAAGCTGAAAGGGCCTTTTCGGACGCTCGCTGGTTATATTTGTAGCTCTATGTGTATATTTGTGTGTGCTCCATGTACTAGATTTTTAATTGTTTGTCTGATTATAAATGTGAGTGTGTGTATAAACTACCTATATAATACACCCACTCAATTTTCCTAGAAACAGTCCATTTTGGATGGAAAATGGAAAATTATCCTGATCGGATCAACCCGACCGGATCCGGACGGATCCGGCCGGATCGTTGGAAACTCGGCCGGACCCCGCCGGATTGCAAATGACACCAGATTGCAATCCCTACGGCCAACAACGCATCTACCCCAGGCCCCAGCAAATTCGCTAGACAACCTCAGCCATCGGATTCTGGGGGACCCAGAACATCATGTGGAAATGTATCCATAGCTTTTTTTTTATTAATTTTAAAAAATTGTAGGATTATACCCCACACAACAGAACCAACAAAAAATGGAGAAAGATTGATAGAGTACTGTCAAGTCTGTAGGTAACTTAACATTAATGTCAACGCATTTTCTGGCCCTTCTCAGCAAAAAAAAACCTGGAGATCACTCAATACCTAGGAGAATTTCAGATTGATCACGTTGCAATCACTATACAAAATCAGAGATAGATCATGAACGTTGAAGTAAAGCACTGAATCATAGATTCGGATCATCACTTATCCCTGGTGAAAATAAAGTTTCAGCCTAATATACCTAATGCGAAAACGACCATAACACCACGAATTTTCTTAGCAAATCTACCATCGGAACTTCCCGTAGATTTCGATAACTTAAAAAACATGATATGCCAGTCATCTCAATCAGTCGGTATGCCACCCAGAAAACGAAAACATCGATGGTGGTATGATATATGTGACAAGCAATAGAACTAAGAACCATCGCCTGGAACTCTTGGAACTCTCATAAATCAGAAATTAAATGGCAAGAATTCCTCAAAACTAGAAAACAAACTTCCAAAACCAGCAGAATAGAGAAACGCAAATTTTCACAAATGAGACTGGTTGAAATTGAACGAGACTTCAAGAAAAGCAACACCAGAAATTACTACAAACACAAGAAATTTAAAGAAGAACTCCAAAACTATCAATCCCCCAGCCTATGCTTCAGACGTCCAGACGGAACACTAGCATCAAATAATACAGAAAACTGTGAAAAAATTGCAGAGTACTTTAAAGACCTCCTAAATTATAGAGATCCTAAAGAACAACTCAATTTTGGGAAAACCACAAACAATCCAAACTCGGAACCTCCTACACTAGAAGAAGTCAAAAACAACAAAGCGCCAGGAGAAGACGGAATAATTGCTGAAATATTAAAATTAGGTGGTAACAAAGTAGCTAGAAGTATTTAAGAATTCATACAGAATATTTGGAGTATTGAGAAAATTCCTGAGACATGGAAATGTGCATTAAGTCACCCACTTCACAAGAAAGGGGATAAACTAGATATAAATAACTACAGAGGAATTTCTTAAATATCAAAATTTTCAACAAAATTTTCTCAAAAGTCCCCTTTTAATAGATTAGAAGAACTGACAGACAGCTTAGTTGGAGAATACCAGACAGGATTCCGAGAAGGAAGATCTTGTGTAGAACAAATCCTAAACTTAAAAACTGTTTTGCAAATTCGAAAAACCAAACAAACAGTATTACCTTTGTTGACATAAAAAAGCCGTATGACTCCATCGACAGACAAACACTTTTCAACATATTAGAGGAATTTCAAGTTGATAGGAAAACAAGAATATTGATTGGACACCAAAGCAAAAGTTAAATTTTTGGGAGAAATTTCTGAACCTTTTCAAATAAGAACTGGAGTCAGACAAGGAGATGGATTATCCCCACTAATATTCAACCTAGTTTTGGAAAAAGTGATGCGTGAATGGAAAAATTAAACTAGAGGAATAAATATTGGCAGACTGCGCAAAAATTAAATCAACCTTGACTGTTTAGCGTTTGCAGATGATCTTGCAATCCTTTCCAACAACAGACCAAAAGCAATCAGTACCTACATAGAAAAACTGAATGAAATAGCAACAAAAACTGTCTCCAAATTTCATATGAAAAGACGCGATATATGGAAGGAACAAAATCAAGATTCGACAATCAACCTTTAATTACCAAATATGGAGTGTACCAAATATACAAATTCAAGTATCTAGGTAAAAGTATTCAGCCAGCAGGAATCAATGAGCAAGCCAACAGAGAAAGAACTACAAAGCTACAAAATCACCTGGAACAGATACAATAAAAAATGTATATCACGTAATGCAAAATTATATCACTATAGGTCAGTTATCAAACCAGAAGCACTTTATGCATCTCAGACAATTATCATTTGTGGGCGATCGAAAATAAAAAACATCAAGAAACAGGGGAGGAAATTTCTCAGGAAGATTTTTGGACAAAATTGTGTAAATGAAAATTTGGACGAAAAACAAATTTGGAATGAAAAACAAACTACAAGAACTTTATGCATGCAGAAAAAATTACAGATGCAATCACGAAAAGGCGATTAAAATTCTATGGTCACATATGCAGATTGAGTGATCACAGGCTAACAAAGAGAATTTTAATCCTAGCAATATCCTTGAAAAGTCACAATAACTGGTTAGCAGAAATAAATGAAGACCTACAAGAAATTGGTATCACCCAAGAAATGATTCACAACAGGACAAAAGTTAGGAATACAATCAACAATAACAAATTCGCAGAAAAACCAAAAAGACAAGCTAAAGAATGGGCAGAAGAACGAAAAAAGAAACACAGTGAGCGGATGAAGAGATTAACTTGTTATTCACAGATATATAAATTTAAACATTTAACTCGAGTTTCGACTGCTAAAGGTCATTTTCAAGTTTGTAATTTTCAAGGTCAACTTAGGTTTTTTACTCATGCGGCTTGACTCACGAATGCGTAAAACGTACCTTAGTAACCGGACCTTCCTCGTATATTGTATCATATATATTCATTGTTTGATATACCTATCCATTTTTTCGTTTTAGTTCATTAGTAATGAATCGAGCCGGAAGAGGTAGAGGCAAAAGGAACAAAACCTTTTTATTACCGTTTCATTTCTCGATAAAAATAATGATCCGTTGAAAAAAAAAAACGCAGCCGAAACTGTTGCACGTGTATGAAATCTTGAAAATAATATTTAAAAAACCCGAGATCTCTATCGGCAAACACAATATCATTACCCTTTATGAAAGTGCGATGATGCGGGTACCTGGCCACAAACAAAACCCAGTAAGTGAAACGTTGTCGCGAGCGCCCTCATACACTCACACACACACACAATTCGTCCCTCTTGTTTTTATCTGATGGATTTTCCTCTGAGTACGTGCGCGCTCCTTCAGCTGTCAAATCCATTTCCAACTTGAATTCTCTACATTGTTTGTCCAACCGCCGAATCCGATCGAACATCTGTTGGTGATGATTTGCACGCGATTTTGATTTTACAAGGAGATTAACTAGAGTCAAGATTAAGTGCACGCTTCAAAGGTTTTCGATTGAAATAATCTACTAATGAGATATATGTTTTATGAAGGGAATTGGCAATAATTTTGGGCTCAAAACAGAACAGATTATGTAGAGAAAACTTTACTAGACAGACGAGATTATATGAACAAGTTTATGTAGATTGTGGCTAGACAAGAAGTAGATTAAAGGTTGCTGACTAGGTTAAAAAATGTTGTGTATAAACTAGATAATCTAGACTAGTTGGACAAAAGTAGATAATTTTTCCAGATTTTGCAAATATGTATTTGTTTTCAATTTTCGCAAAAATTATAACAAAATTCTACTAAAACAGTTTGTATTATGCAAAACTTTGAGGTAGACAACCAAATTTTCAAATTTCCAAATTCAAACTATTTAGACTTATTAAAAACAGAAAAGTAAATGTTTAATTGAGTTCGATGTAAAATCGCGTTTTGTAAATCGCATAAATTAATAAATTGCATTCTAGTATCAGTCTTGTCTATTCAGTGTTACCTGTCCAGTCTTGTTTGTCCAGTCTTGTCTGTCAACTCTTGTCTGTCCACTCTTGTCTGTCTAGTCTTGTCCAGTGTTCCCTCTAATTTTTATTAGTGCTGCGCGGTCCAAAGTCTAGGGTGAGCAAAAAAATTAAAATTAAAAACAAATTGCGCATTTTTTTATACTTATTTATTCAAACCATAATATCAAATAGTCGGAACTCCAGAGGAGCGGCTACAAACAGCGTCTGTCTTCCATGTTAGGAGCGACTGAATACACACTCTGGAACTTACAATCCCAGTTTTAACCTCGAAATTGCCCAAAAAGTCATTTCCCCCCTGAATTTCAAACAACTATGCATGTTGTCAATTTCTCTGAATGGAGATAAAAGCAACAGTGGCGCAATCAGGCCTAAGGATTCTGCAGAGCCTGAAACACCATGTCGTTCAAGAAATTCATACTTCTTTCCATATTTATATCCATATTTCTTTGGAACTTTAAATATTAACTCGCTCTTGAAGCCCGGCAAACTGAACCAGCTCACTAAAGTTTTGAATAAAGTGGGAGATACTATGAGGAAGAGAATGGTATATTCGTTAACACTATTTGTTTCCCTTTGCATATTTCAAAGCTCAAACTTTCGCCATGTTTACACCGAGTGGTCCATTCGATTCTTTATAAGTGACACAGATATCTTTTTGATCATATGATCATAAATAACACTTGGAATAATAGTTAAAGTGGTAACACTTCCAGCTTGATCCAAAATCTTTGTAATCTCCTTGTCCTTCAACCCAATAACATTCTGTCCATCATCATCAAGTATCTTGTGATGATCAGCAGCCCGTTCCTGGCTGCCGAAGAATCCTTAACAATATTTATAATCTTCCCGTTCTTGAAGTGGCAGCCTACGTGGTTGATGCTGTCTTTGTGCAAGGTTATCTTGCGTTCGAACGGCCCGTCTCTCACTGCAACTTCTATTCCGTTCACCGGAGAATTCTTGAAGAGCTCGTGAACTTTGTCCATTGAGTAGCCCGCGACGTCTTTGCCGTTTATTTGCAGGATTTGATCCCCAAATCGTAATCCCGCCAAAGATGCTGGAGACTTGTCTACAACTAGACATACGAAAACTCCAGTGTCTAGAGATTTTACCCTTAGCCCTACTTTATTATTCTTATCCTTACACAATATTGACTTACAGCGTTTGTAACTTGAGCTTTCTGTTATCCTCTGGTCTGTGCAGAGAGTGGTGCGATTTGGTAAGCTTCTATGACCATTTGAAAAGAATGAATAATGAAAGGCTGACCTAGAAAATATTCATTGTTTTTTGACAAAAACCTCAGAACCTAAATCACATGGTTCAAAGAAGTCAAAGCAGACTTAGTGGATGTGGGTATTGGAGAAGAAGGCATAACAAACAGAGCCATGATAAAAGATAAAATTGTCAATTTTGAAGGATTTAAGGCGAAGAAGAGAAAAACTGGAGGACAGTGTGGACAGAAGACCCAAGGGAGCAGCAAAGAGAGAGGATGAAGATATATTGGCAAAACAGAAAAGACAATGAACGCAATAGGATAAATGTACATTGAACAATAGTTGTTTAACGAGGTCCCTAGGCGGCCAAGATCGAAAAAAATAGCCAAATACCTAATAGTTTGGATATTTCCAATGAAACTTTCATTTATTGCTCTTTTGTACTAACCCACTCTTTATAACTTTCTTCGGTGTTAATTGTTTGCCAATTTGATAAATTAATGTAATTTTATTCTCATTATATCACCAAGCTTTATTTCTCTTAATAGTCCCATGTACATCGGCATGTCCAAAGGGATGTTGGACAGAACTCACCCAGCGCGGCGTTGTATGGCACTGCAGGTCTGTTTGTTGATCGTAGTATTATGTTGCTGATTACAATAATATATTAATTAATCTAATATTCCCAATTTCAAAAACGAAATGAACTTCTCATAATTTAAGTGCGCGGAAAATAAATTTATCTGCGCAAATTTTAAAATGTCATGAAAACTACTGCGCATCCACGCACCCGCGCAGCTTACAGGGAACATTGGTCTTGTCTGTGGAGTCTTATCTGTGTACAATAATAAACTTTAATTTCTGTTATTAAAAGTGTGAATTAGTTCCGACTACTTGTAAGTGAAATCGTAGTTTTTTATTGTTGTTGCGAAAAATTGATTTTCTTTGTCGGCAAACTATAAACAGATATTACCGATGCGTTTAAACCACCAAATTCCTACTAATCTAGACGTAATAACGCGGCGGCGGCTCTTCAGAAAAGAAAGGAAAAAAGATCTCTCACGACCCTTTTTACTCTGAAGTGTCAAATTTTATAGAGCCGAGAATTCCTCCGCTCTCTATACATTACACTCCACATAAGTGGAAATAATGAATGTCGGTCCAGTTTTCCCAATTTATTACTTTACTCTTGAATTACTCAATAAGTTCGTGGAGATAATTCACTCAGCAGAAAGAAAAAAAAATGAGTTTTAAACACGTTCATTTTTATGAATAGGATGGTTGCGACAGTTACTACGTGGTAATTCATACTTACATTGAATTGGAATATTCACTTGAATTTTTCAATTCAATGTTCGTTAATTTTTCAATTCTTTTAATTCATTGCTTATAAGATTGTTCCTCAATGGAAGTTTTATTAAAATGCGTTTTTCTTTGAACCTTCATCAAAACTCGATCAATGTGACGAGATAAGTAGACAGGTTATAAAAATAGGCGGAAAGATAGTAACAGTAAGATTCGATAGAATAACGTTTCTCGTTGAAAATGCAAGAAAACCGCAAGCAAGCAATTTTCCAAATTGTTTGTGGATAAATAAGAAAATGCTAAACTGCAGAAGGTCGACTAGAATTTTATTACATTTTAACAGTGAATAATTTAACTTGCAAATCGTGGCGGAAGAAGCAAAGGCTATGAAGTCTCATACAGTTATTTTATCCACTTAATTCTGTTTTGTGATAAAACTAATTGGCCACATCGTTATTTATGCTAATTTTTTACTAATTAACAGCTACGCAAGAATCCACGATTATTCTTGCAAGAAGTCTGAATTAGTGAGTATAAATGGAGTTTTATTGAATTAAAAATGTTGTTCTTTCAATAAGATATTTGTAATAATAATTGTATGGTTCTTTTGTATTTTGGAGAAATCAAAATTCGAATTTGCATAAAATTCGACGGAGCGTAAAATTAAAAGGAAACTGGGTTGGAAGTTATGTTAATGTTTTTAGTTTTTGTTCTCCTCTATTGTCATTACTGGCAGGATGGGTGTGGAATTGTTCAAATTTCTCAAGACTCATCATTGAAGACCGTGAAGCGTTCCAGACTTAAAATAAAAGTTAATTTATCATTGTAAATTGTCTATTATGGCTGGAATAATGATATAAGGTCCACTAAAAAATATACTAAATAATCTAAGAATTAGACTAAATAGTTTCTTAGCTTACATAAGCAGAACAAATGTAGTAATAATCCAAACCTCAAAATCCTTGGTCTCCAAACTTTTTTTTTTAATCACGTACTCATTGTAAAGAATTTTTAACTTTAATTACAAAGATTTTCAAGTTTTGTAATGACCAATTCCTCGTATATTTAATGAATTTAAAAATACAAAATTTAACAAATAAAAAACCTGAGATTTTCGATCAACAATTTCCTTAATTTTTCCGACATTCGTCAAATTTTCCTAAAATCTATTTAATAAATCAATGCAAAAACTCATCCACCAAAGCAGACATCAACAACAAATTCACAAACACGCTCAACACTCGTTACACATCAATCTCACAAACTTTTAGCACAATTTTCACTGAATTTCCGCAATTTTTCCGCGCAAAAATTTTCATCCACGCCCGACAATCGCACTCGATTAACTGAAAACGAGTTCAATCTCATCTTATTTTCACTGATACGCTCGCCTCGGTTTGTTGACATTTTTTGCACCCCGAAAGCCAAGAAACCAATGAAACGCAACAAACCGTTTCGATTTACTGTTTATCAAACAGAATCGTTGCTCAAATTAGTAAATCATTAGTTATTTTTGACATTTTAAATTTGTATAGCATTATTTGAAGAAGCCACAGTGTTGATGAAACATATGTTGTATTTATACAATAAATTTGAAACATTAAAATAGTTTTTGTTTTTATCTTTAATATTGAAATGAAGTTTCAAAAAGTAACTCCACAATCGATTAGTAAAAGAATGGAATATGCCCTTAATTCCACTCTAAAAAACACCCTAATCTTGCCTATCCACCAAATCCACATTAAATTGAGTGCTTTTTAAATTTAGATATTGAGTTTCATCATCTAAATCTATATTATATAGCTCTAGATGGCATCGATCTAGATATTTCTTAAACGTTAATCTTTTTGCAAAGTTTTGTCCTTATAATGAAAAAGTATCAAATGAACATCTTTATAACTAACAAATTTATGGTTTCGTTTATTATGTTCGTAGTTCTTAATTTGTGCTTTTTGAATTAGGTGACAATAATAAGTAAAAATACTGAGCCATAAAAAATACGTAAGTACGTAATTGCCTTACAACTCGAGTTATGTACTATTATTTTTTTTAGGAGGAAGGGAAAACCTTTTATAGGCACCCTCTAGCTGGGTAGTGTGGGACTCCTTCTCTTCCAGAGATAGTATACCCACTAAAACCACCTCCCCCCTTTTTCTGTCCCTAGCGCTGCCGTGGTTTGCACCCTCTCGGGGTATTATTACTCGGCAACTTTCGGTTCACGCTCTTTGGTTACTTTTTAATTTGTCCCTGTTCACCCCTCTACTTTTTAATTTGTCCACCTCTCATCTACTTCCTTGGCCTTCATTATGCTTCTTAGCATCTCCGCGGTTGCGTGCCAATTATCTTTACTTTCTAGCATGGTTTCGGTCATATTATCCTTATCCGGCCATACACCAGTTTTACTTGCCATCCCTAATCTCAGCTTGTCCCATCTTTCGCAAAAAAATATCGTGTGACACTTGTCATCTCTTTCGCCGCAGTACCAGCACTGATCGCTTCGCCTTTTGCCTATTCTGTGTAGAAAGGCATCAAATCACCCATGTCCCGTTAGCGCTAGGGTCACATGGTAATCGACGTTTCCGTGTTTACGTTCAGCCCAGATTTGCACATCCGGAATCAATTCTCGCGTCCATGCGCCGTTTTTTGCCCCTTGCCGGGCATTTTACCAACACGCCATGGTGCGCTGCCGCGCTTCTTTCTTGGATAGGCCTTGGCATTTTCTGAGAGCCTCGTCTCTTCTTATTTAAATATAATATCTATGTTATAATTTGCATATTTCGGGGGTGGGAGGGGGTGGGGTTGAACCCCCAAAGTATATGCATATACCGGTAAATGTGTGCATATTCTGGTAAATGTGTACATTTACCGGTAATGACTACATTTACCTATTAACACATTTTCACTTTGTACTATTAACAGATTTATTTACTTTGAATTCTTTAAGACATATTTTTGAAGGATGAAATGAGGTTTCCCGAAAAAGCTTAATAATATTATTATTTTTACACTCGTTACAGGTTTTTTATCAGACCACGCGAAACATTCATGACTACTTGTTCTTCCTCCTTCATTCTTTCACTAAATGCTCTCTTCCTTTCTTCAGTCCGCTTTGGTCTTTGGGCTTTGGGTACTGTTTTCTCTGACATCACTTTCGCCTTATATACCTTGTGCCTAAATACGCCTTTGTCTATGATATCCGCTGAGTCTATCTGTGCTCTTTGCAGATCAATTCTGACTTGAGTCATCCAGGTCTTGGGGCCCTTGATGTTCCTGAGGATTCTGTTGGTGAGTCTGGTCTGTGGAAGTCTGCTGATGTGTCCATAAAATTTTAGTCGCCTCTTTCTAATGTCCGCTGCGATGTTGGAGAACTTCTATTATCTACCAAGAGTACCACAGGGTACTCTTGGTGTGAAATCTATAGCATTTGTCTGAAAATTTTGGTCAAATAATTTTCCAAATGAGTTTGCTTTCCTGTGTGAGGATGTTCTCAAGGCCGGTCTTTGTGTGTAACATCAGTGTTTCATTAGCGTATAGCACCTCACGTTTGATTACTGTGCTGCAGTGAGGAATTTTGGTGAAGGTGGACAAACATTTCTTGTTGTAGATACCCGGGGTTTGTATAAGGCTCTCTTATACAGACGGGGGTACAATAGATCTATAAAGGTCGCAGTACAAGTCGTCACCACCATATCTACAATCTACAATAAGGCTCTCTTCATTTTCAATAACCTAGTATTCTGCGCGATTTTCTTTTTTCCTGTTGGTTCTATCACCTCACCTAGTTATTTAAAGTGTGTGACCCTGTTGATCTTACCATATTTTGTGTTCAAATTTAGTATGTTTACTTTCGTGCAGAAGAACTCAGTTTTTTTAAAGAGATCTGTTGCCCTACTTTTTAGCGCACTCTTTGAGTACTTCTATCCACTTGATTGCTGTGGTTTCGTTGTCGAAATAGCCGACCTCTAGCTTGTCTTTGTAGGGACTTGTACATCCTTCCAGTATTGACCTTGTATTTTCAGCTCCTTGAGCTCCATTCCTTGATGATCTTATCCAGCACTAGGTTGAAGAGGAGCGGTACATCACCCTGGCGATCGCCTGTTTTGATCTCAAAAGGTTCGGAGATTTTCCCCTTGAACTTCACCTTAGGTGTTGTGTCTGTCAGTGTTTTGATCAGTCCAAACTTTATTCCTGTAGGATGTTGAACAATGTCTGGCGGTTGACGGAGTCATATGCCTTCTTGAAGTCAACGAAGTGCATACGACTGGAGTATTCCTGAGGGCTTTCATTTTCAGGGTAGTCTTCAGACTGAAGATTTGTTCTGCACAGGAGTGACCAGGGCGGAAGCCTGCCTGGTATTCGCCGATTTTGTGCTCCAGCTGGTCCTGTGTCCTTTGCAGTATGCACGCTGAGAGTATATTGTATGTGACTAGTATTAGTGAGATGCCCCTGTAATTGTTTACATCTGTGGGGTTGCCCTTTTTGGTGGATCAGTGCACATTTACAGTCGTCTAGTAACTTTTCTGATCTCCATATGTCTGTTATGATCTGTGTGAGTTCTCTGAGTGAGTTCGTTCCGAGATTTTTCAGTAGTTAGCCAGATGTCCTGTTGTTTTTGAGTCTGAGGATGTGCCTGTGAACTTTCTCTTGTGTCGAGGGGTGGTGAGTCTGTGTGTCTATCTGTAGGTTGCTCGTCTGGGAATCTTCCTGTGGGTTCTGGGCAGTTGAGAAGTTCTGAGAAGTATTGTGCCAGCACCTTGCAGTTCTCCTTATTCAACAGTGCTAATTTTCCATAACTTTTTCTGATGCAGAGGGCTGGTGGTGTGTATCTTCGGATGTGCCATGCAAAATAATATTATTAATATTATAAGAATAATAAAATAAACTCGGATTCTAATTAAGAATAATTCTATATAGTAATAATAATTCTATATACAATAATAATATAATAAAGGTTCAGTGAGTCGATAAAGTTTGAAGACCACTGGTCTAAGCTATCCACATTCTAGATTGAATGATATTTAATGATATTTAGATCAGATAACTTAATTGTTAGAATAAAGAAATGGTACTTACGTATTAAAGCCACCGCATCGACAGGTGGTGCTACCGCGCGATATGTGGACTAGATATATTTGCTCTAATATAACCTAATCTAACCCTTATCCAATATTTTTTCTTATTTCGGATCGAGAGGTCGCGCTACCGCGCGATAAGTAGTCTGGATTTATCTGCCCCGTTATAACCTACTCTAACCATCCATTTTGTCCAAATCTGTAGCTACGGTGGCGTTAGTACGTAAGTACCAAGGAAATTAACTCAATTGTTAGAATAAGGATTTTAAAAAATAAACAGATAAATTATAAATTTAACAGATTTGCCAATTTTCTAAAAATGTTAGCAAGTGAAAATTTTTCATAAATTTTATTATCAGTAAAATTATGAAATTTGCAAAATTCTTATTTGTGCTGGAATTCAATGTTTTTGGGTGATTTTATCAATTTCTAAAATTGTTGTTCAGATAGCTGAAATTTTGCACATAATAGTTAGTAATAATTAATCAAGGAAATTTTGCAGTTTTCATAAAATTCTGTTCATTAACTAATAAAAAATTATAGCTCAACTTTTCATGAAAATATCAGAGTTTTTTAAATAAACTCAGATTCTAATTAATTGTAAGTAAATTCTATATAGTAATAATAATTCTATATACAATAATAATATAATAAAGGTTCAGTGAGTCGATAAAATTTTCATAAAAAATTAAATAATAAAAAAATAAATTATTATTAATAAATTATTCATTTGTTTTAACAAAAAACTTTTAGAGTGCTTGTTTTACTAATTTGATTCTGTTTTGTACATGATAAATGGCAATGATTTGTAGCGTTTCAGTGGATTCTTTACCTTGCGGGTGCAAAAACTGTAAACAAATCTGGTCGAACTGAGCGTAATCAGTGCAAATAAGGTGAATTCGAATACGATTCAGAGCATTTTTAGTTATTGGCGTACGTTAGTTGGGTGCAGATGAAGTTTCTTGTGAGTAAAAATTGCGGAAATTCCGTGAAAATTGTGCTAAAAGTTTGTGAGATTGCTGTGCAACGTTTTGTGCGTCTGCTTGTGGCATTGTTGTTGAAATTTCTGCTTTGGTGGGTGAGTTTTTGCATTGATTTATTACCTAGATTTAAGGAAAATTTGTTGAATTTCATAAAAGAAGGAAGTTATTGAAGGAAGATTTCAAGTTTCCACTTTGTAGGAGTTTATAAAAAAATTTCAAAATTTTGTAAAATTTTGCGAAAAACGAGGAAGCTTTATTAGAAATTATGGGAATGGGTTACGACATAACTTCGATGAAAATTCGATTAAAATTAGGTTCAATTTGTTGGAGAAACATCGGGAAATCAATAAATGTAACTGTTTTTATTGTATAAATTCAAGAAATCAAAATCAATATCTCAAAAGTAATGGAAAATTTAAGTAAAACGTTTACACCATTAGATAAAATTAGTTGAAAATCTATATAGGATCCAATAGCATTCTAATAAGATTGCGTAACTTAATGTGGGGAATGGTTGGAAAATGTAAGTTGAACTCACATTTCCATTTGCAAAATTTACCAAGCAAGCAGATGTGTACATATACCGGTAAATTTATACATTTATCTAAGTACGTACTTTTACCGTAACAGAGTTACTTTATAAAGATTAATGAAATGTATTTTTAATTCAAAAAATTTAGGATAAAATTAATGTAATTTATTTATTACTAGCATCAACTCGTTCCTTAGATGTCTCTCGCTCTGCAATTTTTTGTCAACATTTGTCCCAAGTTTAGTTCTGTTACGGTAGAAGTACGTAGTTTGGTAAATGTACACATTTACCGGTATATGTACACATTTACCTTCTTGGATGGTAAATTTGAGTTCAACTTACATTTACCAATTATTTCCGGCAAATGTGTACATATGCATTATGTTGTTGGCAATTGTTAGAGGTTTACATTAACATACACAGCGCATGGCCTATTCAACAAGACACACGTGATATTGTAACACACAAAAGTATATATTTTCCGGTAAAAGTAGATATATAAAGTTGATCTCAGATTTAAACTCACATTTACCTATCAAATTGGAGATGTATATATATATATATATATATATATATATATATATATATATATATATATATATATATGTATATACCGCTAAATGTTTATATTTGCCGATTTGGTACTTTTACCGTAACGTTCTACTAATGGTATGAATTGTTTTTGTTGCCATGTACATTGAGATAGATTTTTGCACTTTAGTTTTATAGCTGTTTGAGAAACTTCGGACTATTTTGCATGAATCTACAACCAAAAAATAAAAAAAAAATCAGGTTGATTTTTAAAATTTGCATTTATTTGTCTAAAAAGCTGATTTTTTTTGTACAAATATTAGTAATAAAAAATCTAAGAAATGTTGAAATTCTCCTAAAACTCTGTTTATAAACAAAAGGAGTCATAGATTTGAAAAATACCAAATTTTCAAGAAAAGGGAATTTTTCGTCTAAAAATCTGAAATTTTGCTCAAATGTTGGCAAAAATAAATTTACGAAATGTTGCGATTTTCATAAAATTCTGTTATAAATTCTGTTCTGTTATAATTCTGTTATAAACAAAGAAAAATCACACATTTGAAAAATTCATAAATATCAGGCAAAAGCAAAAATTTTTAAAATTTGCATTTGTTGTATAAAAAGCTTAAATCTTGCACAAATATTGGTAATCATAATTTTAAGAAATATTGAAATGTTCATCCAATTCTATTATAAACAAAAGGAGTCATAGATTTGAAAAATACCAAATTTCATGAAAAAAGTGAGAATTTTTTAAATTTTCATTTTTCCGTCTAAAAATCTGAAATTTTGCAGAAATGTTGTCAAGAATAAATGTACGAAATGTTGAAATTTTCATAAAATCTGACCATAAACGAAACAAATCACATATTTGAAAAATTCCTAATTATCAAGAAAAAGTAAGAATTTTTAATTTCCTAAATTTGCATTTCGTTATTAACAACATTAAAATGTACTGAGACTAGTAATAATACGCAAATGTCTGTGGTATAATTCAATATAATTTGTGGTATTAGCCAGGAAGTAGTTGTTTCAACAAAAGATTTGTACATAGTCTTAATAAAACTTAATATTATAGCGCTAAGCACAGGTTGAATATATTTATATAGGGTGATTCCGAAGGAATTGGAAATATTTCCATGACATGACATGAAAACTGCACCACCACTTCCATACATTTATTTGCACGTTTATAAATGGACCTGGTAGCCAGTTTTTGGTAGCCAGAACCGAACTATGATTCGCTCTAATTAACGCCGCAGCATTAAGAATGCGATCTAGTAGCGCATCTCTTGTGTCCACTACCATAACATAAACTAACGACTTCATCCATCCCCAAAGATAAAAATCTAGGGGAGTGAGATCCGGTGATCACGATGGCCGAGGGTGCGGGCCTCCTCTGCCAATCCAGCGGTCGCCGAAATGGGCATTTAGAAAATCACAATATTTGCATAATGAGGAGGTGCTCCATCATGTTGAAAGATAATACTACGTCGAATATTCAAAGGTACTTCGCCCAATATTTCCTCTAAATGGTCTTCCAAAAATGTAAATAACCTAATTAATATTTTGTCAAATTTAACATGATTTACTTTTTAAAAAGAAAAACCTAATTATTATGTTGTTTCAATAGTTTTTTCGGGTTTTATGAGTCTACTTTAAACTGTAATATCTCATTGTCAGTGAATACTTATTCAATTTACTGTGCCAACACTTTTGCCAACTTAACACAAGTCGATTAATTCCGTCGGCATAAAATTGGGTGCTCGGGATACGATCAAGTCGATGAAGGCCGGTTTTGCCTCGTCCTGATTGTCGAAGGATCTACCGGTGAGAATGTTATCGAAGTGCTTGAAAAGATGGTAGTCGGTTGGCGTGAGATCTGAGTATGGTGGGTGAATCAGAACTGCGAACCGTGATTTGTGAAACGTGAGAACGGGCGTTGTTGTGGAGCAGAATCGGACCTCTTCTGTTGACCAGTGCCGGCTGCTGCTGACGCAATTTTCGGTGCATTTCATCGATGTCTTCATAATAGGACTCCGCTGTGATGGTTTGGCCCGCTTGCCGAAAGATATAGTGAATCACACCAACCGCTAACCATCATACAGTAACCATGGTCTTTTTAGCGGGTTTTCGCCTTAGGGAAATGCCTGGGTGGCTCATCGTTGATCAACCACTGTCCTGAACGTCTCGTGTTGTCGTAGAGGATCCACTTTTCATCACACGTGACGATCCGAGCCAAAAATGGATCGTTTTGGTTGCGCAAAAGCAAAGACAGACCTCAAAATGTGACAATTTCTGTCGATTGTTCAAATCGTGGGGCATGCACTTTTCGAGCTCTTTAACCTTTACAATACGGTTTAAACCATCAAAAACCGCAAGGGAGAGGAAGCCCTGTTCTTCCGCCATCCCACGCATCGTTTGTGATGGGTCAGTCTCCACCACGGTCCTCAAATCCTCATCCTAAATCACTGGAACCTTAAAAACCTTACTCAACTTCGACGTTAAAATCTCCGGAACGGAATTTCGCAAACCAACGTCGAGTAGTGCGTTCATTAACACTATCATTTGCAAATGCCTGGTTATTTTTTTGGACTGTTTCGGCAACGCTTTGGTTCAATTTGAATTCGTAGAGAAAAATTGGCCGAAAATCGCTTGACGACATCATATAGTAATAAGCTGAAAAGAGGCAAAAAATTAAAATTTGGAAAAAAAATAACAGTATCAACGTATAGAGTACGAATCAACTGTGACCCACCCAGTTAAGACTTCGACTATATATAAACCACACCAAACCCGGAGTCGCTGACCCCTTCATTGGAAGAAGTTGCCCAGATAATTCAACTTCTTAAGAATAATAAGGCAGCTGGCAAGGACTCTATCGTTGCTGAACTGTGGAAATGTGCTGGAAACAATGCCGCGCGCAAGCTAACCGAGATCATCCAAGACATCTGGGAAACAGAGAAATTACCACCCGATTGGAAATCTGATCTGATCCATCCGCTTCACAAAAAGGGAGATTTTACTGATCTAAACAATTACCGTGGAATTTCTCTCGTCAAGGTAACATACAAGATTCTCTCGAAGGCGTTACAAACAAGGGCAGAAAATCAGCTGGATAGTCAGCTGGGAGAATACCAGGGGGGGCTTCAGGAAGACCCGATCCTGTATCGAACAGATCCTTAATCTTAAAACTGTACTTGCATACTCCAAGATGAGAAACCGCAAGGTGGTCGCCACTTTGTTGATTTTAGGAAGGCCTACGATTCCATTGATAGAGAAACGCGTAACAAAGTACTCCAGGAACTAGAGCTAGACAACAAAACCCGCAGACTCATCCTAGAAACTTTGACCAATACCCATTCCAAGGTTAAATTTAGAGGCGAGATTTCAGAAAGCTTCGAAATAAAAACTGGAGTGAGACAAGGAGATGGATTTTCCCCATTTCTCTTCAACTGTGTCCTTGAAAAGGTTATGAGAGAATGGCGCAAGGAACTGATCAATTTGGGTGCTCAGAGTGGTATCTATCTGGGACGTAAGAACGATGGACTGGTTGTAGATTGCCTGGCCTTTGCAGATGACATTTCACTGTTTGCTGATTCTCTTGAGATGGCAGGTAAATTGCCTCAGAAAACAGGCTGCCAAAGTGAGTCTTCAAATGTCGCTGGAGAAAACAGAATTCATCAGCAACATTAGAGACGCAAACAGAGAGATGTTACTAAAGCAGGGAAAGATCAAGAGGCCTGATAAATTTTAGTATCTCGGCGAATGGATTGAAGTCAACTTATCAGAAAGAGTATCATTATCAAAGAGAGTCAACAAGTTAGAACTAGCCTATCGACTGACTGTCACGCAACCTGAAACTTAAGCACAACACATCAGTCTTACGACCAAAAGCCCTATATGGCATGGAGTGTCTTTGCTTGAACCGAAGAGGTCTGGTAGAGTAATTGGAAATCAGAGAGAGGAGGATCCTCAGGAAGATTCTAGGCCCGGTAAAGGAAGATGGGGAATTCCGAATGCGGCATAACTCTGAGCTCTACGAACATATGAGATGCTCTCTGACTGTGCAAGGAAAAGAAGGGTAGCTTTCTTATGGCCACTTATGGTTTAAGACAGCCTTCAAACCGACTAATAAACCGTCTGTTCACCTCCTGGCAAAATGAGAAGGTTCGTACCACTTGGTTGACAGAAACCGAGAAGGATATTAAAGAACTGGGAATAACACATCTCCAAAACAGATAGTCTGTGAGACGCGCCCTGAAGGAAGTCCGGGTATTTCAGGAAAAACCCCGAAGGAAAGGTACCCTCTGGACCTAAGATAGAAAGGAGTTACACCGGCAGAAGATGCGACAATACTGGGCAAAGATCAAAGCCTAACAGTTGAACAAGCATGGTACAAAGTAGGCCCATTCGAAAGAAGAAGAAAAAGTATAGAGTACAAAATTCTCTATCGATCAGTATATACAACGACACAGTAGAATAAATATTTATTGAGATATGGAGCTACAAAACACATGACATTAAACGGATAAAACTTTTGAAACAATAATATAACTGAACAATGAAAATGAAATGAAATGAACGCTGAAACAAATGCAAATCGGACTTGAACATATGAGCTTATTTTGCTATTTTTTGCTTCCTGGACATAACTTTAAAATATTTCGATTTCCTCCCGATTTACCCGGTATTCAAGTTATATTTCATCTTTAATATGGTTATATAAAAACAGTCATAGATTCGAAAAAAACCTAATTTCCACGAAAAAGTAGAATTTGTCTCAAAATCTTGAAATCTTGCGCAATTATTTACAAAAAAAAATCTAAGAAATGTTATTTACATAAAATTCTGTTCATATGCAAACTAAATTGTTATTAATAATGGATTTATAAAATGTTGCAATTTTCATATGAACTTATCCATATTCCTAAATATTTGTAGAATTTAACACGCTAGCGATGAGAGATTTATGATATTTATAACATTGTAATTTAAATATGATGAAAAAAGCTTTTTTCACAATCTGTCTGTTCTCTTGTAGGTCTGTTCTCTTGTCTGTCTGTTCTCTTATCTGTTTGATTTCTTGTCTACCTGTTTCCTTCTCCGTGTAGAGGGATTTTTGCAATTTAAACGTGTCTCAGAACTGGATGACAATGCAATATCTTAATACATTAGATACTGAGTTTTACATTGATTCAATATTTTTAATTAATTTATATTCCTCCGGGTCAGAAATGTACACAAACCTTTGTGCTAAGCAACACCGAGGTTAGCCGATCAAAAATCAATCAATTACGCGATACGTAAAGAATAAAAACTAGATAATAATAAATTTTACAAAAATAACTTTTATCTACTCTCACACCAAAATCAACACATTAATAAGTAAGTTATTGTATGTGAAGGATGCCATTATTATAATCGTGTGTAAAGTATCCAAATCGTGCGTAAAATTCCAATGTAAATCAAATGGACGTTCATTATTAAACGATTTCTGTTTGTTGTTACTATGGCAACAACTTGCGTCACTAAACAAAAAACACAGACGTAATGAAAATAATTTTGCTGACGTATAATAAAATTAAATTAATTTTTCTTATTATGAATCAAGAGTAAAAGTGACCACATTTTCAGTGAGACAAAGCGGGACAAATGGGATAAAATGTGAATTATAATTTGGTTATGAAAGCAAACCAATAATTTAATGAATATATTCATATGCATGTCTATAAATTTACAAAAATGTATTTATTATTAATTATTGGTAACTATAAAAATATTTTTAAAAACAAAAATTACAGATAAATTACAAAACAATAATTTGAATATAAAATTGGGAAAAAATTACAGGAAACAAAATGCACAAAAGTGCAGGAAACCAAATCGTACTTGTAATGATATTTATTTATTTTATAAGTCAAGCGTGAATTAGAGAACATAGTAATTTCTTCATTTTTTTCTTGCAATAATTTGAACATTATGATTTTTTATTATTTTTTATCCGAATATACTGCAATAGATTCGGATCATTTATTAAATTGGCGTGAAATTTCTCATATGATTTGCTCAAATAATTTTTTTACTCTTAATATAGATTTCAAAGTTTAATGTTCAACTGTATTTTTTCAGTTGTCCATATTTTATTGATACTAGAAAAAACTCTCTTATTTTCAAACATATTCAAATTCTTATTATAAACAGAATAATATTCCTTATCAAAATATTTTGCAAATATTATTGTTTAAAATGAAGATAAACTCCACTTTTTGTCTGTTTCCACATTTGTAAACAACCAACATTTAACTTTTTCATCAGTAACGTAACATTCTACTAATAACATCTCATCAAATGATCATTTTCGCAAATATTATTTTTCGGAAAATGTTTACTAATATATTCGAAAGATTTTTCCACATACTACCATAAAATCTCCTTTTTTAATGTCACCCAATGAAAATTTTAGAACAAGGTGCCATTAAACGACCGGATTTTCTGAAAGAAGTCAGAAATTTTTGTAATAACTGTCGGAATATCCTGAAGAATGGACATTTCAATTTGAGGATATTAAAAAATTTCATTGGTTGACATTAAAAAATTGGGAATTATGGGAATATGTGGCAAAATATTATATTATATATTACAGTACATTTAAAACAAGAAATGCAGATATTTCCCAAAAAGCGGGACATTTTTAAAAATCGGCGGGACGTGTGGTCACCTTAATCAAGAGGTCTCTCAGTCTGGATTTATCTGGCTCCAATATAACTTAACCTAGCCACAAGCTAATCTAGATTAAATCTAGGTTAATCTAGATTACATCGACAACAACCAAATGTGTTCCTGTCACTGTACGTTTTTACTAGTTAGTAATTTTTGCCACGGAAGCGCTTAGCGTTCCAACCTTATTGTGTCAGTGATTTGAAGTATTTTATCGGTCAAAATTACAATTTTCAAGATTATCGGTAAGAAAGAATTATTGTTTGGTAGATTCAACAGTATCTTAATATGCTTCGTAGATAAAATAGTGTAAGATACACGTGTGTTAAAGGCTTTTGTGCACAATTGTATCATAAAGTACTATTTAAAAACCACTTTTTTATTAAAATGCATTAAAAGGAGAAAATATTTGTTTTCCATGTAAACTCACTAATGTTTAAAAATATTGTCTCCTTTTTAGTGCATTTTAATAAAAACAAGTTTTCTTATATTATTTATTTTTCTCTCGTCGCTTATTTAAAATGTATTTATTGATAAAAAACCACTTATCCCGTTAGTTTTAAGTATTCTTTTTTTACCGAATTCCACCTTTATTTAGAAAAATGAAACACGATAAAGATAAGATTTTTTAACGATAACGAGCAAACATGAGTCCGTAAATATTTTGAAACTAAATATCTGATAAGAGCGGAAATAGGAAACAAGAGCATTTCATACAAACATCCTACGAAAACACAAAAAATGTTTATAAAGCCGTCTGCTATGTAATTGTTAAAGATTTCATTGTTTACTAATTTCACATTTGATTTGTTAAACCAAATAAATATTTCGGTTTTGATATATTGTATTTCAGATAAGCAACTAATTCTTTAAACGCATTGTCGCATTCGTTATTGCGGCATATTTAGAGCGGACGATTGGTTTAGAGCACGAGTTGGTGTTGGGCGAAGGTTAATCGACTGCAAACTAATCAAAACCCTTTAAGAACGTCGTCGTAGTCGTCGGCACGGGATAACATATGTCACAAGTGGATTTGCCATATGGTGTAAGGTCAAATGACATAATTCGATACCCGGCGATTTTATTTAATTGGCTGAAATTACCAATTACGTGATAGTTCCGTTAGGTTTTCATATGGACTGCACGTTTATCTCACTTTACTTTCTAACATTCTCAACCCACAAACATTCTCAGTCATTTATAACATTTTGCTTAATAGTTATTTACTTTGTCTTACCCGTTAATATTCATTGAGAATTGCCTCAATAATCGAAATTTTCCAAGCGTAATAAAATCGATGTTTTTGTCTAGACACGCTTACTCCAAACCGCTAATACTAGAAAACGTGCCGAGCAAACAAACCAACACCCATTGTATTTATTCCTCTTTGTGGAATAATTCGACCACCCCAAGCGAGTTCATCTTCTGCCGGGATTATTGTCCATTGTCTTATCGGATGTTCGCCACACACAAACTCACCCTGTGTGTGCTTAAGCAAGGATGTTGTCTCATATTTGGTGCCGCGTGTTTTGTTTCACTTCACGGTCGGATGTCGAACGCTGCATCGAACAGATGCCACTCAATGAAAGGGTGTCATATTAAGCTTTTATTCATAATTTTATTTACTTTTTTGAGAGGAAAAGTGTAGAATTTACTAATGGATTTAATGTTGTTATCAAACACAAAGTCGAATCAGCTTATTTTCTAAAAAAAATAAGTAGAATCAGCTTTCTTTAGATTGATTAAAAGTACAAAGGATAAAACACAGTTTAAATCTAGAAATTGTAATGGGTAATTTTTACTTTACCAACCAAATACTATTAAACTATACATGCCACTTCATTCACAAAAACTAACTCTTTGTGTAAGATTAACTTGTGGCCTGATGTGGCTTTGATCTTATCTATCTGTTTGGTCTTTGTGTAAGCTTAATTTGTGGTCTCTTTGATCTTATGTGTCTAGTCTAGTCGACGAACAAATCTACCTCATCTACATATTCATGTATTACAATATTTTATGAATCAATTGTTGTGTGGAAACATGGTGTTGTCGGTGAAATGTCCAAGCGGAGACAGGAAATATGAAGCCTTATTTAGAACGAGGAGGGAAGCGCATCCAGTAGGTGCGGATCACATGTGCATCAGAGACTTCCGGCGCACACAGGATGCTTACCTTACTCCAATATGTTTAAGACTAAATTTCAGCCATCCAGACAAAACTCTCCGAAAATAAACATAAAACACTTTCTACTTAAAAAAAATCTGAAGATATTCAGTTTAATAATCTTCGATGGTTATACACAAGTGCTAGGATTCGATTTGATAGTATTAGTCTAGTCAGACTATGAACATATTCAGAAGGTTATTTAGTCACGTATGTAGAATCTGTGCTTGTGCTGTAAATGATTTAGCACGTGTTGTGCGGTTACAGGCAAGTTCGGACTCGAGGATGAATCGAGAGTCCCTTTCTCGGAAATATTACTAATACAGTGAAACATTTCGTAGTGAGTAGCCCCATAGGAATTTCTGGCGGGAAAGAAACATGCCCTACTATTTCAACCTTGAAACAAAGTTCACTAAATATGGGAAACTGAACTTTAGTTTCGCAACTTAATTCCGAATCAATTTGGTCTGTCTTGTATTGTCGGTCTAGTCTTGTATTGTCGATCTAGTCTTGTCTGTCAAGTCCTGTCTAACTAGTCCTATCTGTCTAGTCTTGTTTGTCTAGTTTTTTCTGTATAGTCTTGTCTGCCTAGTCTTGTCTGTCTGGTCACGTCTGTGTAGTCTGGTGTGTCTAGTCTTGTATGTCTAGTCTCGCCTGTTCAGACTTGTTTGTCTAGACTTGTCTGCCTAGACTTTTCTGTCTAGTCTTGTCCGTCTAGTCTTTTGTGTCTAGTCTTGTCTGTCTAGTCTTGTCAGTCTAGTCTTGTATGTCTAGTCTTGTCCCTCTTGTCATGTCTGTCTAGTCTTGCCTGTTTGGTCTTGTCTGTCTATTCTTGTCTGTTTAGTCTTGTCTGTCTAGTCTTGTCTGTCTAGTCTTGCCCATCTAATCTTGTCCATCTAGTTTTGTCCGTCTAGTCTTGCCTGGCTAGTCTTGTATATCTGGTCTTGTCTGTCTAGTCTTGTATATTTAGTCTGGTCAAATTAAATTAACGCAGATGATATAACTAACAAAATAAAATTATTGGTCCAAGTTCTTCTATTCGTCTAAAGAGCAAACTGCACAACTAATCGACTGCGAATTTGCATTAGAAACGAAACACAGATGGTTTTCACAGTTTGTTTCGTTTGTGGCATTGTGTGTGAGCGTCCGTCCGGTCTGTACGAGTCTTGTTTGTTTTTATTTCCCCGACAAATTTGGACACGCGACTGTTAAGTTGCAGCGGGCGTGGGCTCGGTGTGGGCCGAACTAGAAGAATGCATTTATAATTCGAGAAAACATCAAATCGCCATCCATTTGTTTGTGTTCCACGTCTAAATTAACGTCTCTTTGCGTCTGGCACAAGGCCATTACAATGGGAGAAGGCTGACTGTCTGTTGATTGACTGACTCTAGTCGAAAGTAAAGTTAAGCGAATACAATGTTTGCTCCTCTAGGCTAATATGATGTCTAGCTAGTCTACTCCTAGCTAGTCTCATCTTACCTAGGGTAATTCTAATCGTAACAGTGTAGTGCAAATGTAGATCTCTAGCCTAGCACTTGAAATGGGTATAAAAAAATAATGTATTCTAGGGTAGTTTAAGCAAAACACTTTACAATGACCGATTTAATTGTTTTTCAAATTTATCTTAAAAGTGTTTTAATACTAAACCAATTTAGCTAACGGTGGAGTCTACGATACATTATTTTCAATATTTACTTGTTTGTGAATTTTCGCTCCAAAATCTAATCTTTCACGCTAAACTTAGTAACTCGTCGGAGTATATAATGACATTGAATTTCGAATGACATTGAATTTGTGGAGGCCGAAAATGTTTTCAATTTTGTTCAATAGAAAAAAGCACACATTTATTTAACTAGAAAACGTGTATTTAGGTGGAGACAGGTAAGAAAACATAATTAGAAAATGTTGAATGGACTAGATACTAAGAATGAAACACTTGGGTCTTTGCGAACATCGTCAGTATAACTGTTATACTGACAGTTAAACTGACGATGTTAACTTAGTTAACGAAATGTATATGTTACTGTAAAAGTACGTAGTTTGCTAAATGTACACATTTAATGGTATATGTATACATTTACCTTCTTGGTTGGTAAATGTGAGTTCAACTTACATTTACCAATTATTTCCGGCAAATGTGTAAATATTCCTAATGTTGTTGGCAATTGTTAGACGTTTACATTAACATACCCAGCGCATGGGCTGTCCAACAAGACACACGTGATATTGTAACACACAAAAAGTACACATTTTCCGGTAAAAGTAGATATATACAGGTGATCTCAGATTTAAACTCACAATTACCTATCAAATTTGTAGATGTATGCATATACCGGTAAATGTATACATTTTCCGATTTTGTACTTTTACCGTAACATATACATTTATATTACAAATATAATTTTTGAAGAAAAGACCCAAGTGACCAAGAACCCAAGTTCATTCTTAATATAAAAAAAAAATCTTCAAATTCAACAAATCTAAAACATGGACTAGATACTTTTTAAACGTTAATCATGTTAATTATGGTGATCGATGAAAACATTTAACTAGTTAATATTAATGTAGCAGATGTTGCTACATTTCTAAATTAAAATAACTATGCAAATTAAATTTTGGGAATGTTTCCAGAATTTTTCATTATAGTCGATGAAATATAGAAACTAATAGAAATATATGAATGTGACAAAATTTGATAAATATGTGTCCTGTATACTAACTCAACTAGAGAGATTTCAACTATGAAAACTAAATTAGCTCATAGAGCAGGGGTGGGGAACCTATTTTCTGCCAAGGGCCATTTGTAAATTTATAACATCATTCGCGGGCCAGACAAATAATAATAATAGTTTTTTTAGTTTTTATTGTTTAACAAAAAAATATTATAAATAAGCATTTAAAAAATAGACAAACATAAAATATATCCATTTTTAAACATAATTAACTCACTAAATTCTAATCCTAATGTGATGGCTAGAACTGCCTTTCTTTGCTGAGTCGTATGATATTAGCTGATAATGATGAATGGCTACTCGCAACTGATTTTCCAGGTTTACGTCGGTCAATCTGGAACGCAGTCGATTCTTTACGATCGTAAGTTTAGAAAAGAACTGCTCGCAACAGTAAGTTGTTCCAAATACAGATGCATATTTCAATGCATGTCTCCTCGAAATGGAAAATTCATCATTGCGTATGTAACGTATATAGAACTCAAGCAGTGGGAGATTGTTGTATCTAGCTTTTAGCTCAACATTAGTTTGCAACTGAATAATTTCCTGTTGGAGGTTATCAGGCACATCAGCTGGTTCCACATTTAACGGTGTAGCAAAGATGTTCAATTCAATTTGCTTACTTTTCACGTCCTTGAATCTTTCATTAAATGCCTCAATTAGGTTCGCACATTCACCAGCATACTCAAGTGTCGTAGAAGGCTTTTTTCCTTTCAGCGTAGGGAAGGCACCGTGTTATTCCTTTCGAGTTGCATAGCTTTAATTTAGCTTCAAATGATTTTATGTATGAAAGCAGGGAGTTGACAAGCTGTTTGGGACCCTGCAGCTTGACGTTTAGCTCTGACAGGTACTTAGTAATGTCCACCATGAACGCTAGATCACACTGCCACTTGCTATTACTGAGTTTCCTGACAGGTTTTCCCTTCATCTCCATGAACTGCTTGAATTCATCACGCAGTTCGTAAAACCTCATGAGCATGTTCCCGCGACTCAGCCACCGTTTTGTTATGTCCGTTGTCTCGAATATCTTGTGCTAAGTCAGTAATCCGATCTGAGATGGTTTTCCGAGACAAAATAACACTCTGAAACAATTTTACTTTGTCTGGTGCTATCAACTCGGCAGCAGCCACCATGTACTCTTTCACAAACTCTCCCTCTACACGAGGCCATAGTTTATTTGCCATTAGCTCGCTCACTACGTAACTTGTCTGAATAACGTTGTCATTGTCGCCACGAAGCTTACAATTAGTGAAAACGGCATGTTGTGATTTGAAACTCTACTTAAGAGCTTTGATTTTATCCAGGCGCATTTGGCCTCCCGATTCCTTTAATTTTGTGCTGCAATGACGCTCCAAATTAGCTTTTTTCATAAGAGCTGACGCATCCCCACAAACTAGGCACGCAGACTTGCCTTTCACTTCAACAAAAAAATAATCATGTGTCCACTTTTTCTTGAAAAGATCGACATTCTGCATCCACTTTTTTTTTCTTTATACTCGCCATTTGTAGAATGTCACGCCATATAAGTTTTAATTTCTAAATCACTCACGTTTGCGCACGAAGAACGAAAAAGAATGACGAACAGTCACGCATGTGCAACAAGGAAAACCCCTGTCATAGAGGATAGTTTTGGGTATATTTATTGGAATTTTCAATTCTTCGAGTCGCTTAAAAATAATCGATGAAACACTGAGAGTAGTCAATAATGTCTATGTAGTAGAAGTTGTTAAATCTTTTTACTGTATACCAACTCAACAAACAAGATTTCAATATGCAAACTAAATTAGTTGGGAAAGGAATATATTAAGAAAAATTTATAGAGGAAAAATAACTCAAGAGGGATGGGAAAGAAGAACTAAACGAAAAATACAAGATCTATTTAACGAACTAAATATAATCGCAGTAGTCAAAATTAAGTGACTCAGATGGTTAGGCCACATCATGAGGATGAATGTAGATAGAGTACGAAACATTTTTTGTTGAAAAGAAGGGATGGTAAAAAGAGGAGAGGTGGACCTCTATGTCTAAAGCAATATGGAGTAATCAGGGACGCAGAACAGAGCAATGTCACAAACTAGAGAGGAAAGACAAGAGATGATCCAAAAAAGTCTAGAAGAAAGCCACAAACCAAGCCGTCGGCCAACCGGGCCTAGAGTATTGAGCTATATATATATATATATATATATATATATATATTTATATACACATATATCCGAGAATCCCCAGAATCCATATATATATATATATATATATATATATATATATATATATATATATATATATATATATATATATATATATATATATATATATATATATATATGTTGTATTTTTTCGCGGATAGAAGCATGTGTTGGTTTGTTTTCTCGGGGATTCCGCGTTGATGTTGAGGGTTGGTTCTGAAAAGAACCGGAGAATCCGGTTTTTTTCAGAACCAACCCTCAACATCTTTGGGAATAACTGGGAATAACCAGAAGTCGCAGGGAGCATATCAGGAGAGTAAGGAGCCCGTCGAACCAAAGGAGTCTGGTTTTTTGCCAAAAAATTGTGAACCAAGTGCAAAGAATGTGCTGGAGCATTGTCGTGATGACAAAAAAAACAAAACACAACTCCAGTCGCTTGCGCCGCACAGCATCACGTATGCTACGTAGGACATCCCTATAGTACTCTTTGGTGATTTTACCATTTTGTTGGTTTTTGAACCATTTTGTTGGCAACTGACGCTATCTAGGGGCGGGAAAAAATTCACGCATGCGCACGAAGGTTCAAGGTCGGCTCATGCAAACGCACTTGATTTAAATCCATCAGGTTTTCAAAATAAAAAATAAGGTCGGATAATTTTCTAACAGACCAAGTATAAATTAAATTAGTTTAGAGAGAAGAGTTTTGGGAGTATTTCATGAAAATGCTTTGCGTTGTTTAAGAATAATCAATGAAAACTGAATCCAGTCAATAATACCAATGTGGCAAGGGTTGCTAAACCTCTGTATTATATACTAACTCAACCAGCAAGATTACAATTATGCCAACTAAATTAGTTCAAAGAGGTGAGTTTTATTAATATTTCCTGAAGTTTTCATGAAAATTTTTCGTGTTGTTTAAGAATAATCGATGGAAACCTCAAAGTAGTCAATAATGTTATTGTGGCAAAAGTTGCTGCAACTGTGTCCTGTATATTAACTCAACTAGCAAAATTTCAATCAGGCAAACTAAATAAGTTTATTGGAGATGATCATTATCTGTGGCGCTTACAGTCTTTCTCCATTCGTCCTTGTTTTGTACTAGTCCTCCCCAGCCTCTCCCCAAAGTCCTAACTTTAATGCGTCTTCTGTTACTCCGTCTTCCCTTCTGAGTTTTGGCCTGCCTCTTTTCCCTGTAGTTGGGCGCCTAATAGCCTCTTTGGTACACCATTTTCCGGGACTCTTGCTACATGCCATTGTAACCGCATTATTTTGACTCTGGTTAGGATGTCGGGTTCTTCGTGCTTTGTTAGTAAGTGTTGCAGTTCAAAATGGTATCGTCGTCGCCATGTACCGTTGTCGCATATCCCTTTAAGGTTTTCCTCTAAAAATGCTTAGGAGGTTGGCGTCTTGTTGGCTTATTGTCCATGTTTCCGCGCCATATGTTACTACAGGCAGTATTAGAGTCTTGTATATGACCATTATTCTCTTTCCGATTTCAGCCGCGTAGTTATTTTTTGCATTTACGTTGACGCTCAGGTACGTGAACTCTTGATTGAAGTGCTTCACCGAGTTAATGCAGGGCCCTTTGTGACGAGGTTGCTGGCATTATTTTTGTTTTTTCCTGGTTTATTTGTACGCCGTTTTTGGCCACCTCCTCGAGGGCTGAATAAGTTCTAGTCATTTCTCTTGTCGTCCTGGTAATTATTTCGAAAAACGGCGTCTGCGTATGCAAGTACTTGTGCAGATCTAGTTACAATCGTTCCTCTTCTGTATGTGTTGGCGTCTCTGATTGCTTTTTCTAAACATATGTCAAATAGGAGGCATGCCAGCACATCTACTTGACTTAGCCCGTTGTTTCTTTCTATGTGTTCTGAGATATTGTTTTGTATTTTTATAGTACACTTAATGTTCTTCATTGTCATCATTACCAGTCGCACTAGCTTTGTTGGTATTTCTAGGGATGTTAGAGCATCATAGAGTTTGGTTCCTATAATACACTCATTTGCTGTTTTAAAATCGACGATCATATGGTACGTGTCCATTTGGTGTTCCGAGCCCTTTTCTAATATCTGTCTAAGCGCAAATATTTGGTCAATTGTGGATTTTCCGGGACGGAAACCCTCCTGATAGTCCCCTATGAGGTTTTCCACCTTTGGAAGTAGTCTTCCGTAGACTATGTTGGAGAGGACTTTATATGCGTTTAGCAATGTAATTCCTCTGTAATTCTTACAGTTTAGAGCAGCGTTTCCCATACTGTGGGTCGCGACCCGGTACCGGATCGCAGACAAATGTTACCGGGTCGCGAAAAAAATTGCAAAAACACATTTTTTTTTATTTTCTGCTCATAAGAAAAAGGAATTGATTCATGCTAAAAATAATATTGAAAAAAGCAATCTTTCCTCAAATAAAAACCTCACTTTGACAGCTTTAGAAATTTCCAAATTATTAGCTGAGCTGCATGTCATCATAGTTCTAGAGAAAAATTAATACTTCCCGCTTTAAAAATTGTCGCAAATAATTTATGCTGAATAAAGGAAAAAGTTTGTTTTTGGCGATCATTCATCATCATCGTTGTCCACTACTAACCATAGGCCTCCTCTAAGTTCTTCCATGCCTCTCGGTACTGGGCCGTCAGTATTAATTTCCCAGCGATTCCCTTTATATCACCGCTTCATCGTTTGTCTCTCCTCGTCGTCATTCCGCTATTCTTTTAGTTCACCTGCCGTCTGATGTTCTGGCCATATAACCTTCCCATCTCTATTTCATTCTAGTTTAACTATTTGTGTGTTCAACTATGTCTTTAACTTTAGTTCTTTGCCTGATGGTATTACTGGGTATTCTCTTTTAGTGATTCCAAGTATCTGCCTCCATTACTCTTTGACCTCTATTAGATTTTCTGTTGATTTTGTTGCTAATGTAGGAGTTTCTGCTCCATATGTTATTACCGGTAGCACGCATTGTTACACGTACACTTTTATCCTTAGACGTATGGGTATATCACTTTTAAATATCTCTCTTAGATGTCATTGCGATATCATTCGAGGACACCTGTGAAAAGTTTGAGCGAAATGAGGTCCCCTTGTTGGATTCCTCGGAATACTGTAATTTCGTCTGTTGTTTCATGAAGTTTTACAGTTGTGGTAGTGTGATCTATCCTATACTGCTGAAGTGCTGCTATTGATATTAGTTCTACTATAATGAATGCTTTATGGAAATCAATAAAGATCAAGACTAAGAGTGTTATAGTGCATAGTGTTATAGTGCCAGTATGCAAGGCTAAGGGTTTTTAATGCCTTTTGTCACCACTTATACGTGTCAAGCTGCGTTCTCAGCCCTGGTGTACTTAGAAAATAAGTATCGAAACAGATTGGATGTCGAACCTAATTTGAGAATGATTACCTTATTACCTCCAAATTCAACAACATCATTCTTCACACTAAGGACAAAATATTTAAAACAAAGTTTACATCATTTACTAAAGTTTTAATTGAAAATATTTGTTATTTTTTTAATTATTATATTTTGCTCATTTAATTATTTTGCAATTTTTGTGTATGCAATAAACAAATAACTTGATTTTTCTTAAAAAACAAAATTTCTTTTGTAAATAAATGTTTTTTATAAAGGAGTAAAACCTCGTACCGGGTCCGCGGTACAAGAAAGTTTGGGAAACGCTGGTTTAGAGGATCGCCTTTCTTGTGTATGGAGCATATTACTACTTCGTTCCACTTTTCGGACATTGTATGTCCGTATGTCACTTTTCGGACTCAGTGTATTATTTGTAGCTAGTTAATCAGATGATTTCTTCCCTGTTTGAGGAATTCTGCCAGGCGACTTATTGTTCCTCATCTTTTTAGAGCCGTCTATAATTTCTTGTCTGCTAAATGGTTCCATCTCTTCTTTGCCGATTCGTTGTCCGATTTCTGGGGTTTCGTTTGCGTTTTTGTTCGCGTTTAGGAGTTGTTTAAAGTGCTGCATCTAACTAGTTAGTATCTCCTTTGGGTCCGTTAGTGGGTTTCCATTGGCGTTGTTTATATTTTTTTATCTGCTTATTGAAAAATCTGGAGCTGCTGTTTTGGTGGGAGTTTATTGTAGATAGTTTTCGGTATATTTCCTGAAATTTTCATGGAAATCCTTTTTTGTCGTTTAAGAATAATCGATGAAAAACTGAAACTAGTCAATAATGTCAAAGTGACAAAATTTGCAAAACCTGTGTCCTGTATACTAACTCAACCAGTACGATTTCAACTATGCAAACTAAATTAGTTTATGGAGGAGAGTTTTGTTAGTATTTTTTTGGTTATATTTTGGTATTTTAGTTGAAATTTTCATGAAAATCCATGGCGTAATTTAAGAATAATCGTAAAAAAACTGAAACTAGTCAATAATGTCATTGTGGTAAAATTACTACACCTCTATCCTCTATACCAGTATTCTTCAACCTTTGTCATCCCGTGGAATCCTTTTTTGAGATTTTTTTATAGAATCCTCTCTTTAATAGATAGCACTTTGATTGTAGGGGGGAATCGCATTACATGTTATGAACAAGATTCGTCACTGCATTTGTTATAATAATTTTGTATAAAGTCTCATAATAAATAAATGTGCATTTATTCAAATAAAATTATAAATTCCATATAAAATATAAAATATTTATATGCAATTCCCAGAGTCTGGTCAGAACTTTTCCCCTGAATAATCATCTTACTTCAGTATGATTTTTGTGTTGAGATTTTTATGTAAGCTTCCCAGATCATCGCACATTTGGGCAAATACCCTGGTATTTAAGCGTCTGGATTTAATTAATTAACCACCCTAATGGCCTCATTGAGAAGTTCGTGCAATGCTTTTGGTATCCGTTTAACAGCGGAAGCATGTTGATGAAGAGAGCAATGGCTGCCTTTGATGTCTAGAATTAGTTTCTTTATACGAGATATTACGCCCTTTATAATACCAACCATAGCTTTGGCTCCATCAGTGCATATATGATGACATAAATTCCACGAAATTGAATGTTTTCAAAATATGCATTAAGTAAATTAAATATTTCTTCACCTGTTGTTTAAGTTGGCAGAGCTTTGCAAAAAAGCATATCTTCCTGAATTATTCAAACGACTTACTAGTTCCACTTCGAAATAATCTGACATATCTTTAATTCGTTGTGAAATCATCGTATCAGACAATGGGAAGACGAGGTCAATTTTGCTTGCAATTTTTTCACCGATCATGTATCTCTTGTACAAAGTTTAATTAATTTTTCTGCAATCGTATGAGCTACGCCTTCTTTAGCTACGCGCAAACTAACTAAATAAGCTTTTAATAACTAATAATGCTTTTAGAACATTTTTATCATCATCACGAATATACTTTTCAAATGCATTCTTTTTCTGCAGTGGTTTAGACATTTTCTTTTAAAATATTCGCTTTTGCCTAGTCGGATGTTTATTTTCCAAAAGGCGCTTTAACTTTGCAGGATTAAAACTCCTGTTGTTGACCACTTGCTCACATACCACACAAAACCCATTTGGCTCATTTTTATCACCAATCCATGTAAATCCGAAATTCAAATAATCTTCATCATACTTTCATATTTTTCCACTAGTAGATCCTAATTTATTTTTTTCTTCAATATTATCCGTCAGCTCAAATGTTGGCGGAAAACTAGTGGAATTTTCAATAGAACAAGAAGCTTGTTCTTTGAATTTTGATTCCAATTTCCCAGTTATAAGCCAATTCTGCATTACATTTGTAAAGGATTTTAGGATCACAACTCAATTTATTATTAAATAATTAACTTACTACCGTTTGCCTTTGTAAGAATTTAACAATAAATCTACTACACCGGATATTTGAAATTATTTATAAGGGCAATGTGCGTCGTGCTCCTCCAATATATAGCGACTGAGCAAATGAATAGTTACAATTTGAAACTTCAATCGACGCGTCTTAACGCGCTTAATTAGTTTATTGAGAATAGCTTTGGGAATATTTCCTGAAAATTTGATGCAAATCCTTCATATAGTTTAACCCTTTAGCTACGGGAACCGGATAAAGCCGTAAAATATTTGTGTGTCTGGTGTACGGGAACCCGATTAATACGCAAGCGTTTTTTCTGTACTTAATATGGTAAATCAACTCATCCGCTGTATTATAATTATCATATACATTAAAAATGTTATAGACATATCAAAATTTGATTTCAGTGTAATCATTCTTTTCGGCCCAAACTACGGGAACTGTACAAATCCAAGCGGATTTGTACATCATTTCACTGCAGCCCCTAAAAAAACGCATCAACTAGGACTGTCCAGCCTTTCATTTATAATTCCGGACGGATGCTAAGCCTACCAAGAACTGAATTGCGTATTCTTTTGGTTAACAATTAAGAAAATAAAATGAAACAAATAAAACTACTACAAACTGTGGGAACCGTATTTAAACGCAAAGAGTACGGAACCGTACGAATCCGCACAACCCTCAGCATGCCGTACACAGGGCACGACTATTAGAAAAGCACGCCGTAGCGAAAAGGTTAAGAATAATCGATGAAAAATTGAAAGTAGTCAATAATATCAATGTGTCAAATGTTGTTAAATATCTGTCTTGGTTACTAACTCAACCAATAAGATATCAACTATGCAAACTAAATTACAAACTTAAAACAAACGGAAAACAGCCTGAATATATAAATATATTCAGCCTTTCCGGAGCTCTATAACAATTATTGAGTCTTTTTAGGACTACCAAAACAAATCTCAGTGAAATTTGTAAGTTATTTTATAGCTTTCAGTCCACCTTCGTGGCACTCAACAAAAACCATAAAAAATAACATTGTTTTTAAGATCATGTCTTTCCGATACCTTAACCCTTGCTGCGAATTACTTTTTTGGACTGATGTGATTGTGTGCTCAAAATTCTGAACATTACATTATAGCCCGCGCGGAATACTTTTATAACTTTGTATTATTTGCAATAATCTGCAAATATTGCCAAATTTTCAAAAATCAAAATCTCGTAATCCAAAATTTGGTTTATTTGTTGATTTGAGTGGACAAACTTTTCATAAACATTTGCAAAATTCATTTGTTTTATGTCAAAATTGGACGAAAATGTCAAAATAATTGGTAAATATTGCCATATTTTCAAAAACCAAAATCTTTATACGAAACAAAAATTGTTTTTTTTTTTTGGTAATTTCAATGGACAAACTTTGCAAACTTCTGTTTGTTTTTTTTATGATTTGAGTGGACAAACTTTGCAAAAATCATTTGTTTTGTGTAAAAATTGCACGAAAACGACAAAAGAATTTGCACAAATTTGCCAAATTTTCAAAAACCAAAGTCTCTATTCGAAGCAAATTTTGTTTTTTTGTTGATTTTTGTGGGCACACTTTGCAAAATTCTTTTTTTTTATGTAAAAATTTAACGAAAACGACAAAATAATTTGCAAAATCGTCTAATTTTAAAAAACCAAAATCACCATTCGAAGCAAATTTTGTATTTGTGTTGATTTGTGTGGACAAACTTTGCAAAATTCATCTGTTTTATGTCAAAATTGGACGAAAATGTCAAAATAATTGGCTTTATACCAAACAAAATTTGTTTTATTTTTTGTTAATTTGAATGGACAAACCTTGCAAAATTCTTTTGTTTTGTGTCAAAATTGCTTGAAAACGTCAAAATAATTTGTTGAAATTTCCAAATTTACTAATAACCAAAATCTGTATTCGAAGCAAAGACTATAATAAAATATAGTTTCAACTAGGAGAAGAAATTTTTTCACCTCGAATCCACATTTCTTCTTCAAATTCACATTAAAACAACTTCATGTTGTGAAAACTTCATGTTGCGGCTTCGTATTGCGACAACTTCAAGTTGCGACAACTTCATTTTGAACTTGAATTAGACTACTAACTTGTAATAATTAAGTGGACCATGGAAAGCACAATCTAATCCATTTAGTCCACTTCAGTTAGCATTGTAGAGAATTCATTAAATGAACTACATTTTAATCTAGTAGACTACATAGACTAGACAAGAATGAGACAAGACTAGATAAGACAAGAAGGAGAGAAGACTAGATAAGACTGGACACAACTGGACAAGACTGGACAAGACTAGACAAGATTAGACCAGACTAGACAAGATTAGACAAGACTAGACATGACTAGACAAGACTAGACATGACTAGACGAGACTAGACAAGACTAGACTAGATTAAACAACACCAGACAAATTTTTTTTTTAAATATATATATGGCTCTCCGCATAGTTAGTTAACAATTATTTTTTGGGATTCTGTGAAATATTCATCTTTCCAGCGATAACACCCTAGGTGCAGGGGTGAGTCCCGAATCTTTCACCCAGGGCAACGCAACGCTCCAATGAGCGTGTATGTATTTATTAATCTCTTTGTTATGTTTAAAAAAGCCAGAGTCCAGAGCATCTGACCGCCCAATCAATTGGACTACTATAACAGTCCGCAGCACCTGAGCGTCAAATCAATTGAACTACTATAGCAGCGGGGACCCTTACAGTGTGAAATTTTCAAAAATCGATGTTTTTTTTTCATTATCCCGATAGTATACACTGTTATAAACATTCTCCCCAATTTTTAAATCGAAATTATTTCGGTCGCTACAGCCTTTCATAGAAAAAGGGATTGGAGTATCTGACTTCAAACTTTAAACGCGTTTTTCTCGAAATGGTGTTTTCCAAAACGGTCTCCACTCTCAAGGCAACAGTTTTCAAGCTAACACTTTGAAATTTGGACTGAACATTCTTCACGTCATTCTTTATGTTCCTATGGAAGCTTTTTTTCCTTCCATTTTTTTTTACGAATAATTGTCGAAAAAATAGCCTGAATTTGGTACCTTTTGTCAAAGCGCCGTCATTTTTTAAAGATTTCATAAAAAGAAAAAGCTTCCATAGGAACATAGAGGCTTTCCTACAGATTAATAATCTTCTTGATATTTTTATATCAGATCAAAATTACGTCCGCTATCATGGAGACGATGCAGGAGCTTTTTTTTCAACGCCACATTAAATTTATTAAAAAAATGTTAAACAATAAATAAATCTATTAAAAAAATATATATTTTGTATTCTCGATTAGTACTTTAATTTGTAAAAAAGTCAGACCGATTAGTTTATCCTAAACATAAAAAAAATCGCGAAAATCTGCTATTTTTCGAGGTGTCACACTGTGAGAGTCCCTTAAGTGGATAGCCAGCCATCTGTGGACGCGTTTCGAGATCTATTTCTCATCAGCACAGTTTTGCAAACAATTCACTTGAAGACCCATGCGGTGACAAGGGCAAGATGTTTTTAATTTTGACATTTTGTGAGAGAGACATGAACTTAGCAGGTTAATTGATTGAACTGATAAAATAGAGATTGGTGTAATAATCATCTGATTATCTATAACATGGGAGTGTTACACCAATCTCTAAACTAAATTAGTTTATTGAGGATCGTTTTGGGTATCTCTCCTGAAATTTTCATGAAATTTCTTTGCGTTGTTTAAGAAGAATCGATAAAAAACTGAAACTAATCAATAATGTCATTGTGGCAAAAATTGCTAATTGTGTGTCCTGTATACCAACTGAAATAGCGAATTTTCAATCATGCAAACTAAATTAGTTTTCTAAGAATAGTTTTGGGTACTTTTCATGAAATTTTCATAAAAATCCTTCAAATCAATTAAGAATAAACGATGAAAAATTGAAACTAGTCAATTACGTCAATTTGGCATTTGGCAAGTTGTTAAATCTAGCAACTAGCAAGATTTCAACTATGCTGACTAAATTAGTTTATTAAGGATAGATTTGGGTATATTTCCTGAAATTTTTTTGAAAATCCTTCGCGTCGTTTAAGAATAATCGATGAAAAACTGTAACTAGTCAATAATATCAATATGGCAAAAGTTATCAAAACTACGTCCTGTGTACTAACTCGACCAGCAAGATTTCAATTATGCAAACTATATTAGTTTATAGATGAGAGTCTTACTAATATTTTCTGAAATTTACATAAAAATCTTTCGCGTCGCTTAAGAATAATCGATGAAAAACTTAAACAAGTTAATAAACCCAATGTAGCGAAGCCCCTAAATTTCTAGCCCGTGTACTAACTCAAGCAACAAGATTTCAGGTACATAAACTAAATTAGTTTGTAGAGAAGCGACTTGTAAACAGTTCCTAAAATTTACATGAAAATCCTTCGCGTCGCACAGTGGGCAAAAATCCCAAAAACCTGGCCATAATTCGAAAATATCATTATTTTGCAATTAATTTTCTCGGGGGTTTTTGGGGTCGCTGATTACGAATCTGAAATTGGTTTTCCAAAAAACAATATGGCGAATACAAAATGGCTACTGATATTTATGAATTTTAATGACCTAATAAAAACTAACATAAAGTAACCTGAGCTATATAATACTATACAATTATACATAATATAAAATAATAATATCCACAATTACTTTTTGTTCTTTTTATATTCATATAACAAATTTATAGTCCTTCTTATACACACATAAAGTCACTTTAAGTCCTTTTTATATACACATTTTAACAATAATTAAACACAATATACAAGTACATACAAGTATTATAATCACTCCCGTACTTAGTCGGTGTCACTGTAATTCACTTCGTCTGTCGATGAACCTTGTACGTTTACAATTTCTATTGGAGGTTCTATCAACAATTCGATAGCTTCAGGCGACAAGGATCTCATTTTTTTGCATTAAGTTTTCGCAAGCTTGAAATAAAAGGATAGGACGTAACTAATAGTCTTCGTAAAACGTCCTCCATAGTTTTAGTCTACATTTTCGGCTGAAATCCTGACGAAACTTCTTGATGCACTTGTTGCAAGATTCCTGTGCCTCTTCAGACATTTGTCCAATAGGCAACAAAGATGCCTCTATTATTTGTGGCCCGTGTATTAATATTTTGTGTACACTAGTAGGCATGTAGTACCATGGATACAATTCTACGAATCTTCGCGCGGTTGAAACAGCGTACTTTTCAAACTTTGAAATGTATACATCAAAGCCACACGAAATAACTTGAAGTATTACATGGAACCTCTTGATTAAATTTTCGCCTATCCCTGTAACGGATGCTGAAATTTGGGAATTTTGGAAAAAGCGGCGCGCAATATTACCGTCATTAGTACTCTACCATATCCATGTTTTGGGGCATCCAGTAAAAGTCTAAAGTCTAATTGCTGCCGAAAACCAGTTTGATTTTTTTTTTCGAGCTTCCATTAACACTTTGTCACCTTTGCGACATTGCCAACTCTTCAAATCTAATCTATACGAAACATGCAATAGACACTCAAAGAACCGAATCTATGCATGTAACGACGAAATGCCAAATTCTAAATTTTCCTTCACTATTTCTTTTTGCAACATTAGATCAATATTATTAAATTGCTTGGAGCTACATTTACAAAGAAAACAACGTTGAGTTGTTGTGTTTGAAAGCGAATTACAAACTTTTCGGTCGATAATAGTAAGTATGATTTTATAGGAAACGTTGATTTGTTTGCCGTTGAAAAGGCTGCAAATTATTTTCTTGATCTCTGATATGATCAACTTCTGCTTTGATTGCTTCAGCAGTTTCATGTAAAAATTGAAATTTTATTGGCCTGCAAAATCTTGTAGATGAAGGTCATGGATTTTTCCACAAAACTGTATTGCTAGTAATTGCATTTGCAAAAAACAAGCTGAAAAGGTACCAGCGAAGGAACGAACATGTTGGCATCAGTTTTAGTTCCATCATCATCCTGAAACTTTTGTTTGAAGGTACTCTGCCCTGAAGTGCCATCACACCCCCACTTACAAATTAACTGCAAATCATATTTTGTATCTGATGGGAGACTTTTCAAAACGTCCGCTTGCACAATTAACACTCGTTCAATTATGTGATCTAGCAATGCCTGCAACTTAATTTCTGTGCTTGATTCAGTAACAATAATTTCCGATGGTGAGGGATAACATCTTTTTTTAGCCGCTTGAACCTCATTGTAGGCAGGATATAAAATACAATTTTTCTTTTTTTTTTTTTGACCTACAGATCGTATGCCAATATACTTTAGATAAATTATTCTCCATCATCAGCGCAACAGCTTCGTCGCCAGTAAGAGTTTTTTCAGGGTTTTGTTTAGGATATTTCCGGTATTTTGATGCTTTTAACGGGCTCCCTGCTGTTTCACGTTTCCTTTGGCCCGGAGACTCAACTGCGTGGCATAACCTAACTCTTGGGGATCATATTGTTCTCGGATATCTTTAGTTCTTCTTCGCTTTGTTAGATCACTCAATTCTTGGAAAGCAGAACTCGACAAGGGGCGACAAGAGCTTCCTCTCGAAGAACTTGCTTCGGATTTGTCGTCACGGGCTTCATTCTCCTTATCGTCAGTTTCATTTTCGAAAAGAACCTCACACTAGTGCCACTGCTCATGTTTTTTAAAAAATCCGTTTTCCGAATAGGAAGCATCTCTCCATTTATTTTTTTAAATTAGATATTAATTTTGTTAGTCTATTTTTACACGCCACAGATAAAGTGTATGCAGTACCGAGTTTCTCGGAAAACGAACGTTCGATTAAGCAACTGCCAAAACCGTTAGAAATTTCGTTTTTTATGAGTTGAAACACTTCGTTTCGGGTTAAAGAAATTCGCTGTTTCGTACCCTCATGCTCAGTGTCTAGAAAAAAATACTGGATGACTTGCATCCAAATCGGACGAATAGGTTTTGGGTACACCAAAGATTATAACAAAACCTAACAAAAGTTTTGGAATAAAGTTAAGCTTAACAAGTCTTACCTTGTTTTATATTGTAGGTTCTAACTTTATCTGCTAATGTAGATTGTAGATTGTAATTATGGTGGTGACGACTTGTACTGCGACCTTTATAGATCTATTGTACCCGACCCTCCTCCTCCAAGCGTTGGTGTACTTACCCATTTAGAGCGCCTCCTCTAATCCTGAATCCTGTAGGAATTTCAGGATCTTGTTGGAATTCAAGGCCTGCAGCTCCTCTGTGTTCAAGCAGTGAGCCCCGAGGTACATCTGTTTCTTGCGGAGTAGTGCTCCGCAGTCTTTGAGCAGATGTATGGGGGTTTCCTCTGCTGAACCACAGAATCTGCATCCGTTATACCCCTCTAGGCCTAGGGCCTTGAGATGTTTCCTAAGTCTGCAGTGTCCCGTCAGGACTCCTGTCAGAATTCTAAGCTTGTTCTTGCTTAATTTCAGGCAAGCTTTTGTTCTTTTCTGGTTAAAAGATCCCAGCATCACTTTGGACTACCTTAGCCCTGGAAGTTCTTTCCAGGTTTTCATCCATTGTTCTCTTGTTTCTTCATCTACACTTCGGTGGATGGTGTTCACACTCATGCCGCAAAAGGGTTCCGGACATATAAATGGGCTACTGGATTCCTTGTTTGCTAGGTGATCGGCTTCTTCGTTTCCGTCTATACCAGTGTGTCCTGGTACCCAGTATAGCGTTACTTTATTATATTTGCCACGCTTGTTTAGCTTCCCCACACAGTCCCAGCTGGATCTGATGGTGTATGAGCTAATGGCCTTAATGGCTGCTTGGTTGTCTGACAGGATTGCTATTCGTTTTTGGCGATAATTCCTGTCGAGGTTAAACTGTGCACATCTTTCGATTGCGTGTACCTCTGCTTGGAAGATATTTGGGGATATTCCCATGGATTCGAAGTACTTGGTACAAGGTCCAAACACTCCTGCACCAGCACCTTCCTTTGTCTTCGATCCATCTGTATACCACTTGATCTGCTATTATCTGCTATTAAATTTCTTCCTATTTAGATTTTAAATCTTGCAATTCGTGTTTTTGAAATTTATACAAAACTAAAAGTAAACTGTACTTACTAGAATCTATTAAGTGTAGTAAGTACACTAGAACTATAGCTACGAATTGAAGTAATAAAAAGATTACAACTATAGTAATAAGATTTGAGTAAGTAAAGTAAAACTCATCAAAAATAAGTCAACTATACTTGGGCCGGCGAGAGAATGCAGCTGTTTGTGACTTACATTTCTACTTACATTTTTACTTTTACCTACCGAATAGATTATTTTTAAACAGAAACACTTGTATTATTATATAGTTTGTGTTAAGAAACATACGCTAGTTACATATTTCAAATATGTGCGGACAACCAAACACCGCGCTCGGAATGGGGTGTATGAGAACAATGCTAAACTCGCCGAGACGAGATGCATTCTCTCGCCGTACCGAGTAAAGACACCTAGCAAATAAATTATAATAGACTATCAGAATTTACTTAATTAATTACAATAGGATGGTTGCGACCGTTACTACGTGGTAATCCATACTTACACTGAATTGATAAATTCACTATATTTTAACCACACTTAAAGGTCGATTACCATATGCGCGACGCTCAACTACGCGACGTCGTGCGACATCGCCTGTCAAATAATGATTACATTGTTTTAAATGGGCACGTCGCGTAGCTGCCGCGTATCCATAGTGAGAACGTGCCGATTTAAAACAAAGAAATCATTATTTGACAGGCGATGTCGCGTAGCTGAGTGTCGCGTATATAAAAATCGGCCTTTATATTTAAGTGTGGTTAAACAATTATGAATTCAGTATAAAAAATTGGAAAAAACTTACTTTGTGAATTTTCGTATTATAAGAAAAGAATTAAGGAAACTATGTTCTTTAATTCGCAAATTGACTAATAACATAAATAAAATAGAATTATTAGTACGGTGTGGCTCCTGCATTTTACTGCTAAGGGAGTCCACGAGGTCACCAGAAAAAAAAGCCATAACTTGATAAATGAAAATAATTATGAACATCCCATAGACGCGTTGCGTTTCTGCCGTTTCTCACTTAGCAGTAAAATTCAGGAGCCACACCGTACTAATAATTATATTTTATTTGTGTTATTAGCCAATTTGTGAATTAAAGAACATAATAATAATAATAAAGTTTCCTTAATTCTTTTCTTATATTATGAATTCAGAGTAATTTATTAGATATTTGGTAGATTATTTTAAAAAAAGGAAGTAGCCGAACGATATAACCATTCTGTTACTCAAACTCTTATTTCAAAATAAAAGTTACTGTGTTCATAGTAACTTTTATTTTAAAATAAGAGTTTGAGTAACAGAATGGTTATATCGTTGGTCCAGATGATCAGGGTATTAACTCAAAAAAGCCTGAAGAGCGATTTGAAGTTTCAAATCAATATATTTCCATTTATGTAAATAATTGGTTAACTTCTCTTATAATATCTTTTAAACTATTGATTAAGGTTTATAGATTAAGGTTCACTTCATGACTTTGTCAATTTTGCTATTACTGAGGAAAAAAAAATCTGCAGCCAAGAACATAATGAGTTAATACCCTGTTCATCCAAATGAACGATATGTGTAGTAACTAAATTTTGTTTATTTATTAAATTTAGCCTCTCATCTCGGTTAGCCTCTTGTCGCCGTTAGCTTCCCGCCGCGATTAGCCTCTCATCTCCTTTAGCCTTGTCGGTCCAGTCTTTTCTCTCTATAGTCCAATTTTTTTAAGAATGCAGTAACTAGAAACCTGAATTACACTGGAATAAATGTCCAATGTTGTTATAAAATTTGGCGCCAAATGCAAATATAGTTACTTGAATATAAAATTATTATTTTATTATTGCTTTAATTGAATATCTTATTTCTATTGAATAAATTATTATAAAAATAAAGAAATTGAGCAACAGTTGCTGCAGTAAGTGTCACAGTTTGAGTTATTGTTACACTAATTTTTATTGTTACAACTTTTGTCCACTTTTTATCCACTTTTTGTCCAATTTTTAAGTTTTCGCTTAGAAAGAAAAGATATATTTCTTTATACCTTTCGAAGTACTGGGCACCTCCAGTCATGGTAGTTAAAAATCAAAATTACACGATGGTGCACACTTTCTTCAATGAGATAAAACAACAAAACTAGAAAGTACAAATACTACTATTGTTTGTATTGAAAAATACAGTTTAAATACACCAAATGGCAACAATTGTAATAAAATACAAACAGATAAATGGAGAAAAACGCAAAAAATCTAAATGATACAAACAAATCAGCTGACAATTGTGAATTGACACGGCAGCCATTGACAACTGACAGCTGCAAATGTACGTGAAAAGAAAGAGAGTGAAAAGGAGGTGAGATGGAGAACTAAATATCGTCGGTGTGAACTTCTCCTCGATTTAAGCCAATCAGAAAACAAGATCAAATAAGCCCTATCTTCACTCTACTGCATTCTTAAATAAAAAATGGACAATAGTCCATCTAGTTTTATCTGTCTAGCTTAATCTATCTGTTTTGGTTTATCTATCCTTGTATGTCTAGTCCAGGGCTCGGTAGACTTTTAAGTGAGAAGAGCCAAGTTATCAAGTAAACGAAATAACAGCAGTAGCACAGAGCCAATATTTTCGAAAAAAACAAAAACTTTGACGCTTCCTATTTAACCTTCGCCGTCCCAAAATAATAAACTTCCGTGGGATCCCAAAATGGGTAAATAAAGCAGGCCCACTTTATAAATCAATGTTATTGTCTAAAAAAATCATTAAATGCAGTTTTATATAAAAAAACGAGAAATTCGATCTCTTGACAAGTATATAAATAATTAACTCCTAATATAAAAACTAATATAAAACCTATCTGTTTTTTATATTTTTTATTAGAAAAAAAAATACAAAAGTTGTACTTCGTGTATATGATATAAAAGTTATATAATAAGTAAGTACTTTGTGTTAATAAAATAATAACAGGATATAAAATAATTTTAAACTCTTCTGAAACGCATCGAAATCTTTTTCCTATTCTTGCTGTGGACCTGATAAAAATAGAAAGTGTTAGTTCAAAATTATTTTTGTGCCACATTTTTACCTTCTAAATTTCGCCATCTTCTTCACTTTTGCACTTGTCGCATGTTGTGTTTTTAACAGTCTGTACCGTTTTGCTATGACCGTTATGATTAGGACACACAAATCGTTGGCAAACTTCACATGTGTTACTGTATTTGTTGTTTCGCCCAGAACAGGCATAACATCTCCCACGTTTGGTACCGACTTCAAGTTTTTCCTGGGGTTTACGTATAGTCTGCCCTGTAGTTTAGATGGCTGTGCAAACCGCATTTGAATATCCTCGTCCATCGTTTTTAATTTGATTACATCGTCTGGAGATTTGGTCTTTACTAAGCTCAATTTCAAGTCGTTCTAAGAAAACTTTTCTTCGAAACTTGAGTGAGGAATTTGACATCCATGCAGGATTTTTCAGAATCCAGATTACGAAGCTATTATAGCAAGGCAATGTCAATCAAATTATAAAAAAGCCGTAATGGCCATCTCCTTGTGCCTCTCTTACATGAGTATTCTCTCACTAATTTATCTAAAACATCAACACCACTTTTGGTTTGATTATATGTCAAAATTATTTCTAGCTTAAAATTTTTTTTCTTCAGTGGCAATTTCATGCTGGTGGTGCAAAGATGACAGAAGAACCACAAATTTTCGAGGTTTTGTAATGTAAGAGACCAAACTCAGATTTTTAGTAAATAAAAAATCGGACGAATACAAAGCTCGTTTTTTCTCATCTAGCAACTGTTTTGGAATATCTTTACGAGATTTTTTTATAGTACCAACTAAAGTAAGTTGTTTGCTAAGCAATTCTTCGGCCACCGTAATGTCTGTAAAAAAGTTGTCAGTCGTAATGTTACGTCCAGCTCCGTGCCAATGCTGCGCCAAAGTTTTGACAACCCTAGGACCCAGATTCTTCTCACTTACGTTTCCAACTTTGCCTAAATATATTTCAAAGTTGCAACAGAAAAATGTTTCTGCGTCACAAAGGGCCAAGATCTTTACGCCGTATTTACCTGGTTTGCTGGGTATGTATACTCGAAAGGGACACCGTTCTCTAAAGCTAACTAGCTGCTCATCTATGGCCCCCCAGGCCGAAGGACAGTAAACATCTCGACAGTTCTGAGCAAAAATATTAGAAAACTCACGAATTGGAGTCAGTTTATCATTTTCCTCTCCCTGAAGTCTAGTAGTAATATCGTCGAACCGAATGTATCCCAATATTGACAAAAATCTGTTTCTACTCATTATTGCCTGATAAATAGGTCTACTCAATGATTTGTTTGTAACTAACCATAAGCTGTGAGGGTTCTCTCTAGATTTCCTGAAACGGTCAGTAAGAACAAGAATAGCTATAAATCCAAAAATTTCTGTGGCATCAACTTCAGCCCATGTTAGTCTGTTAGGCTTTTCTGCTTTTTGCTGTTCTTTATCGTACACATTCACACATTTTCTGGCTCGTTCATTAGTATACTTTACAATAAGATTTAGAATATTGTCAGATATAAACAACCTCAAGCAATCTAATATAGAAGAGACATTCTTGCTTGCTTCGGTAAGACACTTTTCTTTTCTCTATCCCGTTTTCGGTGCTATGTAGCTCCAATTCATTTGCTGCGTCGGCTGATCTTCAATGTCATTGTCACTAGATACTCTGTTCCTTTGTGAGGCCAATTCTTCGCTGACAATATCGATTTCTTCAGGTTCTTCGAGAAATACTTCACTATCGTCGTCGGTTTCCGACACATCACTAACAGCTTCATTTTCACCTAACTCACGATAGTTTTCATGGTCTGAATCATTCCATAAGTGCTTCGAAAAGCTCTTGGTCTGTGAGAGCTCTTTTTGCGTCCATGTTTTCGTGACAAATGTATTTCAGACCTGCGCGGATTACACAGCAACAGCTGTGCGTCGTAAAAAATAACAATAACGTGAAAATCCAAAACGGGTCGCAAAGTGACCCGTTTCAAATAATTGCATATTGCGTTGTTGCAATTTTTTTATCTGTCATTTAATGTATGCAAAATTATATATTAATAGAAAATATTAGAATTCACAAGAGGGAATTACATTTAAAAAATATTTGACAGAATGGCTCCCGATAAATTGGTTTTCGGGTCACAACTGACCCGGTTTTGGGACGGCGAGGGTTAAAAAATAATTTTGTTTAGCTTATAGTCACAGTTACTTCGATCACAATTTTATTTTGTAGATAATTGAATCCAATTTAAGCTCATGTTAACTGACTTAACATATTTGGAGATATAAGGATTTTTTTAAATTACATAATAGCCAATTTTCGATTGTCGATTGTTATCTAAGTGTTAATACTACATAGATATATTATATATAACTTTAAAGCTAATTTAATCTAGCTTATGGATTCTCTTAATTCATTAAAAACTCTTTGTAATTTCAAAAATAGTGTCATTTTGTCGTGGTACTATTTTTTGTGACACTAATTAGTTTGATTAGTTTGTATCTAAGTTAGTTCCAACTCAATTGTAGCGCGTAATATCTCATTTTGTAGCTAATTTTTTAGATTGAAGTATCACGAGTTGAACATTTTTTACTGACAAAGTTTTATGAACACGTAAATGATTATTATTAAATTCGTGTCAAACAACCACATATAAATATAAAAGGGCTATAAAGATAAGCATATAAAGATAAATTATATTTGTCAAATAAATTTGACAAATGTCAAATCTACCGTGCACGTAGAAAACCTAAAGTTCGCGCTAAAGGTGCACACCTGAATTTCTGCAACCCTAAACAACCAACGTAAATGATTATGTAAATATGATGATAAAAACTCGTAGCCTAACTGCTTGAACGAAGGACAGCGGAGTGTTTCATGCTCGAAGAGCCGCAAATGCCTCGCGAGTCACGCTTTGCAGACCCCTGGTTTAGTCCTTTCTTCTAGTCTTCTCAATCTAGCTTTGACTGTCTAGCTTAATCTGTCTGTTTTGGTTTATCTATCTTTGTATGTCTAGGCTAAACAAACAAGACTTGATAGACAAGCCTTAAATAACAAGACTAGACAGACAAGACTCATGAATTTGAATTAGTTTGTAGTATTTTAAACATATGAAGTTTTAGTCTATTTAATATAACGACTAGATTTATGGTAACTATAAATCTAGTTTCTAGACTAGAGTTCAAATATAAGTGCACGTTAAAGCTTATTTTTAGTCTATTTAATATAAAGACTAGCTTTATAGTAACTATAAATCCAGATTCTACACTTATAAGACTACAATATAAGTTCACGTTAATGCTTATTAACTGGTGATAGTTTTAAACTATTAGTAAATATAGGATATTTTGTAAATTTTGAATGGGGGTTTTTAAAACGTAGTTTACTAGAAATGTATTTCCATCGTAAATATTTTGGGAGAGAATGAGTGAAAAGGGCGGGAATCCGGTCAGAACGAGAAAAGGGACCTCAGGTAAACGCGACAGGTGTTTTCTTGAAAACAACCACCGCGATTTACGCGCCAAAATCTCAACAACACGCCGGAATCAAACAAAAATCAATAATTTTATTTTCATTTTTTTTTTTGTAATAAAATTATCAACACTAACAACTTGGACTAGAGCGCTTAGAAATTAAAAAATAATAAATTTACAAATAAATATAACATGGTTGTCTTATGTACAAGGGATGGTTTAGGTTTTTGTTGCATCACAGCCGCCCCTAGATCTTCTTCTGATGTTCCGCCGGAGACTTTTTTATTTGGCAAAAATCTGCAACAACAAAAAAAACTAAATTAGTATTTTGGATATAGACAGGTGGTGAGACCCGCATAGTTTGGCTGCATTATGATTTGAAATTGTAACAAGTCCCTAAAATTCGGCCCGGTGGAAGATTTTTTAGGGCAGATGCCGAAATTAGCATAAAAGGGTATTATGTAGCCCGCATTTTCCTGCACACTTTCGGCCCGTGTAAGGAGTAACAATACCGTACGTTCCCTTTTGAATTAGTTACAATAAATGCTACACACTGCATTGTATATGTTAACTTAATCATATAGTTGACTTGCAAAAAATAAAAAGTGTTTCGTCTGTTTGAATATTTATTATTAATTTCTAGTCTGTAAACTGTAAAGTACAAACAATACTAAAGAGATTAACCAGAAAATGTAAAAAGATATAGACAAAACTTGAGAACAAAACTAGACAGATTGGACTATACTGGTAAGATTAAACTGGCTAGACTAGAAAGATAATTCTAGACAGGCAAGTCCTAACCGCCTTATTAGCCCCTCTAGTCTCGACTCGTTTAATCTCTCGACTCGTTTAGTCTCTCATCTCGTTTAGTCGCTCGCCTCGTTTAGTCGCTCGTCTCGTTTAGTCTCTCGTCTCGTTTAGTCTCTCCTCCAGTTTACTCTCTTGTCTCGTTTAGCTTCTCGTCCCGTTTAATCCCTCGCCTTGTTTAGACCCTCGTCTCGTTTAGCTTCGCGTCACGGTTAACCTCTCGTCGCGTTTAGTCTCTCGTCTGGCCTAGTCTGTCGCCTCATTGAGTTTCTCATCTAGTTTAGCCTCTCGTCTCGTTTAACCTTGTCGGTCTAGTCTTATATTACTAGACCTTGTCGGTCTAGTCTTGCCCATCTAGTTTTGTCTGTCTAGCTTAATCTGTCTATTTTGGTTTATCTATCCTTATATGTCTAGTCTAAATACACAAGACTAGATAGACAAGACTTGAATAATAAGGTTAGATAGACAAGACTCCTCAGACAAGACTAGACAGATAAGACTAGACAGACAAGACTAGACAGACAAGACTAGACAGACAAAACTAGACAGACAAGACTAGACAGACAAGACTAGACAGACAAGACTAGACAGACAAGACTAGACAGACAAGACTAGACAGACAAGACTAGACAGACAAGACTAGACAGACAAGACTAGACAGACAAGACTAGACAGACAAGACTAGACAGACAAGACTAGACAGACAAGACTAGACAGACAAGACTAGACAGACAAGACTAGACAGACAAGACTAGACAGACAAGACTAGACAGACAAGACTAGACAGACAAGACTAGACAGACAAGACTAGACAGACAAGACTAGACAGACAAGACTAGACAGACAAGACTAGACAGACAAGACTAGACAGACAAGACTAGACAGACAAGACTAGACAGACAAGACTAGACAGACAAGACTAGACAGACAAGACTAGACAGACAAGACTAGACAGACAAGACTAGACAGACAAGACTAGACAGACAAGACTAGACAGACAAGACTAGACAGACAAGACTAGACAGACAAGACTAGACAGACAAGACTAGACAGACAAGACTAGACAGACAAGACTAGACAGACAAGACTAGAGAGACAAGACTAGACAGACAAGACTAGACAGACAAGACTAGACAGACAAGACTAGACAGACAAGACTAGACAGACAAGACTAGACAGACAAGACTAGACAGACAAGACTAGACAGACAAGACTAGACAGACAAGACTAGACAGACAAGACTAGACAGACAAGACTAGACAGACAAGACTAGACAGACAAGACTAGACAGACAAGACTAGACAGACAAGACTAGACAGACAAGACTAGACAGACAAGACTAGACAGACAAGACTAGACAGACAAGACTAGACAGACAAGACTAGACAGACAAGACTAGACAGACAAGACTAGACAGACTAGACAGACAAGACTAGACAGACAAGACTAGACAGACAAGACTAGACAGACAAGACTAGACAGACAAGACTAGACAAACAAGACTAGACAGACAAAACTAGACAGACAAGACTAGACAGACAAGACTAGACAGACAAGACTAGACAGACAAGACTAGACAGACAAGACTAGACAGACAAGACTAGACAGTCAAGACTAGACAGACAAGACTATAGAGATAAGACTGGACAGTTAAGATAATTAGTATTGCTTTGTAGTAATTTAAACAGAGGAAGTTTTAGTGTGTGAAATATAGAGGCTTGTTCACGGCTCTTTTAGTTTTAAGACTTAATTAAGCCTAATAAAAAGTAGCTGAGAGTATATAAATTAAAAAAAAACGCAATTTTGAAAATTAATAAATGCCAAAAGAAATCTTGATTTTGCAAAATTTTTGGGATTAAATGTCAACAATTGCTAAATTAATATTCTTAAAATTTCAAAATACCAAGCACAATTTGTATACAAAATTCAGCGAATAATATTGATAGAATGTACAATAATTACTTTTTAATGCAAATTTTAGTTCGAATTGAGTACAAATTTAGTTTTGTTACAAATTTGGTGCAAATGTTAAAAATTTCATAAACATCATTGATTTGTAATTCATTTGAAATAAATTAATGAATGCCTTCTTTTGCTGAACGAATATTATTAACAAATGTATCTAGGTCAAGCCGAATTTAACCCAATAAAAAACCGATTTAACAATTTAGAGCTTTCAACTCACCAGTCATCTTCATCTGAACATTATACGGTTTCAAAACCCTGCAACTTCTGCTAACTTTATCCCCGACCGCCTTCAGCTTCTCATTGCTCTTCCTCTTCCTCGGCGACACAGCCTCAACATTCTCCAAGTCCTCCATATTAAACCCGAACCTCTCGTAGAACCTCTGCCTTTCGAGCCGAAACTGGTCCTCCAACAGCTTGTAGGTGTCTTTAGGATCAGCAGCACCAAACAAACACTTCTTCGTGCTGGATTTCAGTCCCTGATTATTATTGTTAGGCTCAGACGAGGGAGTTAGTGGATTGAGATTGAGGGTCAACATTTTAAGGGCCATAGTGTTGCGAACTGTTTTTGCACTGCACTGAGGTAACGGTTGCACAAGTCCCGGCTAGGAGGATGGTAGGAAAGTGTTGTTTTTTGGTGCGTGGTTCGTATTTATACCGCAGAACCCCCACCAGAAGTTTCTCTTGCACTCCGGGTTCTTACCTACCTAAACTTCCCCACTAATTCTGAGTTTTTTTTTTTTTTTTAGAAGGGGAGTGTTTATATATATTTTTTGAATTAATTTATTAAGCGTACGCTTAGGGACTAGAGAACTTGTAACGACTTTTTTTAAAGGCAGAGTTTTTGTTTTTCTTTTCTGTTTGTTTTTATTAGTAAAATCCGTAAATTAGTTTAGTAAAAACTTGTATATATTGGTAGATATATTTTTTTAAATAAATAATTAGAGATTTATCAAAATAAAAATTTGTGAATTTTGAATTCTCTGAATTTTGTTTTTACGCAATCAATATTTTCAAAATCTCTAAAAAAATATGAATTTTCAAAATCTCTAAAAAAATATGAATTTTCAAAATCTCCTAGAAAACCATTTTCATTCGAAAAAAAATATTTCGAAAGTTATTTAGTAAATTATTATTTTAGTTAAAACGTTAATATAAAGAAGAGTTAAGTTAAAGAATTTATTAATAATTGTAATTTTTTTTAACAAATAATTACAGATTTAGCAAAATTTAGATTTGTGGCAGAAAGACCTTGTAGTCGATAGCCATTTGTTGTTGTTGGTGACAATATAGATTATTATTATTTAGATTTGCGTTTATGGAAAATCAATTAATTAAAGTCATCAAGCAATCAATATTTTCAAAATCTCTTTAGAAATTTGAATTTTCAAAATCACTTAAAAAATCAGAATTTTCAAAATTTCAAAAAAGTACAAAATTTTCAAAATCTTCAAGATTTTTTTATTAATTTTGCAAAATATGTGAGGGATAATCGCAAGATGTTGAAATTGCTGCCCAGATTGAAATATGCGAATTCCTAAAAACCAATAATTTGTCTTAAAAGAGATAATTTTATGTTTTATTATTAACTTAATATTAATTTAATATTTTACTGTATAGTTTATTGTTAATTCTTCTGCATTAATTGTTAAAGCCAACTACTAATTAATTGATTTGTTAAACTAAAATCTTTTTGACTAAAATCTACAGCTAATCAATTGGATAACCCAACAAAATAAACTAATTGTAAGTAAAGTAACCAAATAACTAAGCCAAGAACTAATTATTTATTCCATTAGTTAAAGCGATAACATGAGGATTAAGTAATTAATTACTTAAATTAGTGATTCAATAAGTTAAGTCGGTAACCTGTTAGTTACAAGGTGTAATAATGACTAATACATGATAAATTCTTATTGAAAAAGAACATACGATGGAAGGAATCAAGTCTGAGCCTGTTTATGGTTAGTCACAAATCTCTTAAAAATTGTTTTTTTTTCCTTTTGTATCTTTACGTTAGTGAAAATCCGTAAATTAGTTTAGTAAAAACTTGAATATGTTTATAATTAAAATATTATGTAAATAATCAAATATTTCAAAATTCTCAAATCCATATTTTGCTAAATATCTAATTATTTGTTTAAAAATTATTAGAATTAGAATTGTTAAAGTCAAGTTGAGGATTAAAAAATAATTAGATAAATTAGTTATTCAATAAGTTAAGTCGGTAACCAGTTAGTTAGACAGCTTAATTATTGAAAAAGAATATACGGTGGAAGGGATCAAGTCTGATTGTGAGCTTGCTTTGGGTACGTCACTAAGAAGGCAAGAAAAAACAATATTCCTCTTGATTTGACATTATATTAAAGACTCGAACAACAATAATTTGAATTTGAATAAATTGATGTTCAATTTTTTCCATCTAATCCAAACTTTTATTAGGGTTATTTTAAGCTTTTATGTCCATGCCGTCCAAGTCTAGTCTACCTGTCTGTCAGTCTAATTATAGATTTAGCTAAATTTAAATTTTGGAATTTTGAAAATCTATCTATGTATTATAATCATAAATTAAAATATCTATCTATGTATTATAATCATAATATATTCGAAATTTCTTCAAAAGCTGGAATTTTCTAAATCCCTTCAAAATTTGAATTTTGAAAATCTCTTCAAAAATAGGTAGGGTAAGGGGGGGAGGTATATCGTTGATATACATTATATTCCAGCAAATTTGCTTACAGAGTTTTTCTATTGCTTTTCACTATTCGTCAAATGGATTACCCTATTTGGCAAATGACTTTCATATTTTTCAAATATATTTCACTATTTATCAAGCAGTTTCGCTTTGCATCAAAACAATTTCCTTAAATGTCAAATATATTTCCCTGTCAGTCATAATGGAAGAAAATAGTTTACGACGCAGGAAGTCAAGAATCAGTAATGAAGCAAGAGGCCTGATAATAAGGTAAATGTCAGCGTCAGCGTGCAGTTCGGTGTAAAACATAATACGGTAAGAAAAATTTACTCTACCTACAAAAATTCTGGAGAAACAGCAAAAAAACATATCGGTCATAGGAAAGAAGTATTGTCAGAAGCACAGAAACAACTGTTGTGTGATTGGGTGGACGCAGATTGCACTTTGACTATTGCAAATTTGATAGCCAAAGCTTTGGAGGAATATCCGGATTTACATGTTTCGATCAGCACTATTAATAGAGCTCTCAAAGAGTTTAATTTTTCTTTAAAACGCATAACTAACGTCCCCGAACGAACGAAGGAATAGTCCGGAAGTTATCCAGAGTAGGTTTCAATATGCCGTCCAGTATAACCGAATCATGGGAGCTAGAGGGAAGATTTTTTTCTTGCAATTAGACGAATTTGGAATTCAAGTTTACTCTCGTGTTTCTCGTGGTAGGTCCACTAAAAACACTCCGGCATATATCCGCAAAGCTCAAGGTAGAGGCCGAAACTATTCAATTGTCGCAGCTATTACTATTAATTCGTTATACTTATTTGAAATCCAAGACAGGCCCTACAATTCACATCATTTCAACGAATTTATTGTTAATTTTATTAACAGCCTTGCTCTTGATGGAATTGAGGGACACTTTGTGTTGGAAAATGTTGCTTTTCACCGTAATGCGGAATTGGTAAACTTGGTTTCAAACCACGGCCACAACTTGGATTTTTTACCCGCTTACAGTCCATTTCTATGTAAATCCTATCAAAGATATATATTTTTTCTGTTTGGAAAAATTCAATTAGACGAGCTGGGTCTCAAAATGAAGATCAATTGTATGCCGCAGTTCACGAAGCTTCAAATAACATCACAGCAGAAAATTGTAATAATTTTATACTCCATATGGAAACATATTTGAGTGATTGTTTGAAAAAAAAAATTAAATTTTATATTAAAAGTATAAACTTGTTTGTTGATAAAATATGTATTGCTTTACTTTTATATATAATAATTAATAATAAACTGATTAGTTACCGTTTCTCAGCATTATTTCGAAAATATACAACAGAGGGAAAGGAATTTGACATATCGTGAAAGTTATTTGATAAATAGGGAAAGATTTTGATATAAAATTGGCACGTGTGAAATTTATTTGACAAATAGGGAAATTCATTTGATGAATAGTGAAAAGCAATAGAAAAACTCTGTATTAAGTTGTACCAGCATTTGTAAACAGAAAACAACCATACAGTACCTTATGCAAGCACATTCAAGCACAGAAAGCACAGCGTTAGCAAGTTATTACGAGTATAGGGACGATAGATGTATATTTCGCGCTCCGCTACATCGTTCCTGCGTTTAGTAAACAAACTTTTTAGACAATTGTGCATCCTTGGCGCCATTGTTTGGTGAATGTAGGCTTGTATTTCATTAAAATTTATCGATATAATTGGTATTTCAGTGTTAAAACTTATTAAAATTGTTTAATAAATTAACGAGTATTAAAAAAAGCTGTAGTGAAGTCGCTACTCACAATCAATCAATGTAAGTTAAAATGTGACCGTTGCTTCATTTTGGATACGTTTTTGAGAGGTAAACTTGAAACTTATTATGCGCTTGTATTAAAAATGTGATTATATTAAACTAGATAAGTGTAATATAGAGTTCGAAAGGTATTATTTTGAGGAATTCGTGTATGTGTTTCATTTTGAATTTGATGTTTGATATTGATATTGTTTGGTATTGACTTTGTAGTCGATAGACATTTGTTACTGTTAAATTTGAGTTTTCACAATCTCTAAAAAAAATAAAATTTCCAAAATCTTTTTTGGTTATAGTTCAAGATTTTTTTATTAACTTTGCAAAATAAGTGAGCTATATCGCAAAATAATGAAGTTGCTGCCAAGATTGTAATATGGGAATTTCAAGAAAACGAATAATTTGTCTTAAAAAGAGATAATTTAATATTTTATTATAAACTTAATATCTATTTAATAATTTATTGTATGGCTTATTGTTATATATCTTATAATCTTCTACATGAATTGTTAAAGTCAAGTACTAATTAATTGAAATAATAATAATAATATTTATTGTAACATGAAAAAATGATACAAAAGGATACCGACCTCGAGGTTTTCAGCCAGGGATAATACAATTTATTAGGTAATTTGACAATTATGAAAAAAGGGGAATATATATCATATATATATATATATATATATATATATATATATATATTATATATATATATATATATATATATATATATATATATATATATATATATATATATTATCCTCTTTATTTAACATTATATTAAATACTTAAATAACATTAATTTGAATTTGAATAAATTTTATTTTAATTTTAACTAGTTTGGACTGACTTTTGTTAGGGTTTTTCAAGCTTTTAAGTCGCCCATGTCTGGCCTGTCTGTCTGTAAGTCTATTTATAGATTTATCAAAAATTAAATTTGCGAATTTTGAAAATCTAAAAATAATCAAGATTGTAGATTGTAAATATGATGGTGTCGACTTGTTCTGCAACTTTTATAGATCTATTGTACCCCACCCTCTTCCTCTAAGCTTTGGTGTACTTACCCATTTAGAGCGCCTCCTCTAATCCTGATTCCATTAGGAATTTCAGGATCTGGGTAGGATTCAAGGACTGCAACTCTGCGTTCAGGCACTGAGCCCCGAGGTTCATCTGTCTCTTGCAGAGCAGTGTTCCACTGTCTGAGCAGATGTATGGGGGTTTCCTCTGCTGAACTACAGAATCTGCATTCGTCATTCTCCTCTAGGCCTAGGACCTTGAGGTGTTTTCTAAGTTTGCAGTGTCCCGTCAGGACTCCTGTCAGAATTCTAAAGTTGTTCCTGTTTAGTTTCAGGCAAGCTTTTGTTCTTTTCTGGTTAAAAGATCCCAGCATCACTTTGGACTGCCTTAACCCTGGTAGTTCTTTCCAGGCTTTCGTCCATTGTTCTCTCATTTCTTCATCTAAACTTTTGTGAATGGTGTTCACACTCATACCGCAAAAGGTTCCCGAACTTATAAAGGGACTACTGGATCTCTTGTTCGCTAGGTGATCGGCTTCTTCCTTTTCGTCTATACCAGTGTGTCCTGGTACCCAGTATAGCGTAACTTTATTGTTTTTGCCAAGCTTGTTTAGCTTTCCAACACATTGCCATACCAGTTTGGATCTGATGGTGTATGAGCTAATGGCTTTGATGGCTGCTTGTCTATCTGACAGGATAGGTCATCGAGGTTAAACTGTGTACATCTTTCTATTGCTTGTGCCTCTGCTTGGAAAATACTTGGGAACGTTCCCGAGGATTCGAAGTATTTGGTACGAGGTTCAAACACTCCTGCACCAGTACCTTCCTTTGTCTTCGAACCATCTGTATACCACTTGATAGCATTTTGCACTATGTGGTATGCTGAGGATTCGTCGCCAAAATCAGCTATACTACTACACATTGCTATGTAGTTTTTCACGAAGTGGTATTTGCATACCATTTCGTCTTTTGGTGCTTCCAGCCAGGGGATCTTGGCAGGATCTAGGCTGTTTCGGTCTCTGCACCCGATTATGTTACCTCTGCCTATTCCTTCCTTGCTGAACCTTACAATCGCCGATCTGGCAGCCCTTTCCACCACAAGTTGCAGCGGAGTCAGATCCTGCAGCAGCTCCATTGATGCTGTCGGACACGACCTCATCGCCCCTGTTTCCTCATAGAGGCCAGCTTGATTTTACTTCCCCACGCAACTGCCCTATAAGTGATAGCAGGTCTCACTATCATGGTGTACATCCATCACAGGATTGTGGGATTACAACCCCACGTTTTTCCTGCCATTTCTGCCAGTTTTCTTTCCTGCCAGATTTCTGCACACCATTAGAGCGCGTTTGGCTTTACCTACCGCTGCCTCAGCGTGTCTATTCTGTTTGTATTCTAATGCCCTCGCATCTATATGGGCTGTAGGCAGTTTAGTTTTCTCCTTCTAGTAAATGGTATAGCCGTGGTTTTGCTCGGGTTGAGTCTCAGTCCCACTGTTTGACACCATCCACTAGTAACTTTGAGGTCTCTCTGAAAGATTTCACAGAGCGTTCCCTCAAACTTCAATCTGGCCATTATGACTATGTCATCGGCGTAACCTTGACATTTGATGTCTAGGTCGTTCAGCCTAGCCAGTAGTTCATCAACTACCAGGCTCCACATTAGTGGTGATAGCACACCTCCCTGTGGGCGCACTCGAGTTCTGGAGATCTTAATGGTGTCTCTTCCCACTTGTGTCTCCGCCGTTCTGGTTCTCGACATTTCTCCCATCCACTTTTGGATAGTACTGTCCATATTCCTTCTTTCGAGGGCCGCTTTGACAGCCTCGTGTGAGGTGTTGTCAAAGGCTCCCTCTATATCCAAGAAGGCACATATCGCTACTTCCTTTGTCTCTAGTGCTGCTTCTATTTCATTTGTCAGCTGATACAGGGCGGTTTCTGCGGATTTCCCTGCTCTGTATGCATGCTGACAGTTGTTTAGTGGTGCACCTACCAGCGCTATTGTCCTAAGGTAATTATCGATTACCTTTTCCATTGTCTTTAACATAGAAGATGTTAGACTAATGGGTCTAAATGACTTCGGTTGAGTGGTGTCTTTCTTCCCCTCCTTCGGTATGAATACCACCATAGCTCTTCTCCATAGCTCCGGTATGTATCCGAGCGCTAAACTACTTCTAAATATTCTTAGAAGATATTGCATTAGTTCTCTCCCTCCCATTTGTAGGAAGGCGGGAACTAGTCCGTCCACACCTGGGGCCTTAAATGGCTGGAAAGTGCCAATAGCCCATCTGATTCGGTTTCCCGTACAGATGGATGCGGCCCTCCTCCAGTCAGCCCGACTTGGTCTTCGCGGTTGCATCAAGCCCTCGGACCCTTTGTATTTTCTACATCCCGGGAAATGGGTTTCTAGTAGGAGGAGAGCTCTCTGCTCTTCATCCTCCGTGAAGCTCCCATCCGGTCCATTTCCACTCTATCCTTCGCTAGTGCTTCGCTTCGCTTGTGCAATCTAGCTGCCACCAGGGTGGAATCTATGTTTTCGCAGAAGGTCCTAAAGTTTTTACAAATTAAAATAATCAATCAATATATTCAAAATTTCTTCAAAAACTGGAATTTTTTAAATCTTTCCAAAAATTGGAATTTTCAAAATCTGGAATCAAAAATTGGAATATTTAAAATCTCTTAAAAAAACACAAAAATCATTCGCAAAAATCCGTAAATTATTAAGAAAATTGTTAGTTTAATTAAAACTTGAATATATTAATAATTATCATTCTTTTAACAAATAACTACAGATTTAGCAAAATTTAGATTTGTGGCAGAAAGTCCTTGTAGTCAATAGCCGTTTATTACTGTTTGTGACAATAAAGATTATTATTATTATTATTTAGATATGCGAATATGGAAAATCTATTAACAATTAATTATAGTTAGCAACAATTATTATCAATCAGTATTTTCAAAATCTCTTCAGAAACTAGAATTTTCAAAATCACTAAAAATATTTGAATTTTCAAAATCTCTTAAAAAAAAACAAAATTTTCAAAATCTTATGTATTTTTTAATTAAGTGATCTGTATCACAAGATGTGGAAATTGCTGCCAAGATAAAAACATGCGAATTCCGAGAAGCGAAAAATTTGTCTTAAAGAAGATTATTTAATTTTACATTATTAACTTAATAATTTATTATATAGATTATTCTTTACTCTTCTTCATGCATTGTTAAAATCAACTCCTTCTTAATAGATTTGTTACTAAAATCAGCAGCTAATGAGCTAATCAAACAAACTTGTTAACTTGTTGTTAACTCAGCAAATTCAACATCTCAACATCATTTGTGGATTTGACCATCTTGAAGGTTTATATTTGAGTCTTGCTTTGTTAATACTTATTTTTTTCAAGAAAAGTAATAATTTATATTTATATCAACAAATTAAATATTTAACCAAGTAACTAAGCCAAGAGCTAATTACTTAATCCATTAGTACAAGTGTTAACTTGAGGATTAAGTAATTAATTAGTTAAATTAGAGACTCAATAAGTTAAGTCAGTAACCTGTTAGTTAAACGGTGTAATAATGACTAATACGAGATAAATTCTTATTGAAAAAGAACATACCATGAAAGACATCAAGTCTGAGCCTGTTTTTGGTTAGTCACCAACAAGACTAGAATAAATATGATTCCTATTGATTTGACATTATATTAAACACGTAAAACACATTAATTTGAATAAATTAAAGTTTAATTTTATTATTAAAGATAACATAAATTATTTCAAATTTGAAATCATTTATGTTTTTATCTTTAATATTGAAATGAAGTTTCAACAAGTAACTCTACAGTCAATCAATTATTTAATTTTATCTATCTAGTTCTAACTTTAGTCCTGCCTGTTCATCTCTGGTCCTGTCTGTCTGTTAGTCTAATTATAGATTTCGCAAAATTTATGTTGGAGAATTTTGAAAATCTAAAAATAAAGAATTATAGTTATCAAGCAATCAATATTTTCTCTTCTATAATCTCTGTCTATAATCTCTTCAAAAATTTGAATTTTTTAAAATAAAAAAAATAAATTTTAAAAATCGCTTAAAAACTCAAAATTTCCAAAATTAAAAACAGGGTTATAGTTTTTTTTTTCTTCCGTTTGTTTTCGCAAATATAAATCCGTAAATTAGTTTAGCAAAAACTTCAATATATTAATTATTATAAATATTTTAACAAATAATTACAGTTTAATACTGATGATACCATACTAATTATAGATACAATCAAATAAACTATTAAAGATGAAATGAGCATGCGGATGGCCATTCACCAATAATCTAAATAGAAAGAGATGATCTTAAAAACTATGTTATTTGACTGGTATTCCTTACTGACACGAAACTGTACTGTGACTAGTAATAACATGCAAATTGTATAATTCAATATCTTGCGTGGTATTAGCAAGGGAAGTAGTTGTTTCAACATGGCATTTATTTCTAGTCTTACTTAATATTATAGAGCTACGAACACGATAAATAATTACAGATTTAGAAAAAAACTATATTTGCGAATTTTGAAAATCTAAAAACAAATAATTACAGTTATCAAGCAATATTTTCAAAATATCCTAAATTCTTCTTCAAAAAGTTGAATTTTCAAAATCTCTTAAAAACCCAAAATTTAGAAATCTAATATTTAGAAAGCAAAAACAGTGAGCTATATCGTAAGATTTTGAAATTGCTGGCAAGGTTGGAATATGCAAATTTCGAAAAACGAATAATTTCTCTTAAAAAAGAAAATTTTATTATTAACTTAATATTTATTTAATAAGTTATTATATAATTTATTCTTAAATCTTCAAAGTCAACAACTAGTTAATTGATTTGATAATAAAATCAGCAGCTAATAAGCTAATCAATTAGTGAACTCAAAAAATTAAATAACTAACGAAATAATTATTCCAAGAATTAGCTACTTATTCCATTAGTTGCAGCGATAACTTATGGACTAAGTTGTTATTTAGATAAACTAGTTATTCAATAAGTTACGTGTAATAATGACTAATACATGCAAAATTCTTATTGAAAAAGAATACGATGGAAGGAATCAAGTCTGAGCTTACTTTTGGTTCGTCACCAACAAGACAACAACATTTAAAAAACATTAATTTGAATTTGAATTAGCTTTGAGTTTAATTTTATCTATCTAGTCCTAACTTTTGTTCGGGTGTTTTTGAACTTTTAGATCGTCCGTGTCTAGTCCTGTCTGTATGTTAGTCTAATTATAGATTTAGCAAAATTAATTTGAGAATTGAAAATCTGAAAACAATTAATTCCAGCAATCAACATTTTCAAAATCTTTAAAAAAATTGGAATTTTAAAAATCGCTTCACAATTTGAATTTTCAAAATCTATTTAAAATTCAAAATTTTACAAATTTAAGGCAGGTTTTTTTTTTCTTTCATTCTCCAACATTAATTTAAATAAATTGAAGTTTAATTGTATCCATCTACTCCTTACTTTTGTTAGGAATTTTGAGTTTCTTATGTTGTCCATGTCTAGTCCTATCTGTCAGTCTTGTTTTCTGTATTAAGCTTTTGTTGTACCCAACTGGACGTAGGCTTAATACACAGGTACGTCGAATCGTGTCTGTCTAGTTTGTCTCTTTCAACAATGTCTGCTTCGTGTTTTTCGATTATAGTTTATGAAATATATTTAGTACAAAAATGGTAATAAGGGTCATAACTGTTAAAGAAACACATATTTTGTGACATGGACATTTTTAGTTGTTTCCGAGTTGTTTCCGAGTTTAAAAACAAACATTGCATAACACCTACTCATTTTTAGTAACAAGCATTTTTATTTATATAAGTATGCAACATATATTGGATCGATTTATCTAAATGCACTAGTTTGAGTAATGTGTCTGCTTTGTGTAATGACGAATATACCGTGTTAAGACAAGTTCATTCCTATCTATTACTTGCTTACGTGCTCAAGGTTTCTTGTAACTGAAACTTAAATTTGAGTTAGTGAGACTAAACCAAGGCAAATGGAATCCTAGGTTGATTGCCGATTACTCAAGTGCTTATAAGCTCACCAATTAGTTAACTGGACAATTCAATAACTAACCAAATATTTAAGTCCAGAACTAATTACTTAATTCATTAGTTAAGCGATAATCTGGGGATTTAGTATTTAATTTAATAAATAAACTAATTAGTTATTCAATAAGTTAAGTCGGTAAGCAGTTAGTTACACTGAGTAATGATGACTAATACGCGATTAATTCTTATTGAAAAAGAATATACTTACTACAAAAGAATATACTACTAGTCTGAGCTTGTTTTTGGCTCGTCATCAACAAGACAAGAATAAACTCGGTTCCTCGTCGTTTGCCATTTTAATGATGACTTAAACAACACTTTAAATTTGATAACAATCTGTCTAAATTTGTCTATCTAACAAACAACAATAAAACTAACAGACAGACGGGACTAGATATGGACGACTCAAAATAGTCCTAACAAAAGTTAGGATTAATTTGAGTCGTCCATATATAGTCCTATCTGTTTGTTACCTTTATTCTTGTTAGGTTAGATTAGGGTATTAGTCAAAATAGTCCTAGCAAAAATAGAACTATTTGGGGTCCTAGTATATCTAGTCCTACCTGTGTGTTAGTTTTGTTCTTGTTAGAACTATCTTGAGTCGTCCATGTCTGGTCCTGTCTGTGTGTTAGTTTTGTATACAGAACAAAACTAAATTAAGCCTTTGTTGTTCAGCTAGATATGTCAAATCGTGTCTGTCTAGTTTGTCTGTTTTAACAATGTCTGCTTAGTCTTTCAATTCGTGTTTTTCGATTATAGTTTATGTAATAGATTTAGTATGGGTGAAAGTGAAAATCTACTGTCATTTTCTTCTTTCTAGCGGAATTTTACATAACACAAGCTCTTTTTTATCCATATCACAAAAATGTTGAATTTTGTTAACCAGAGTAATTTAAAAGGGACAAAAGCACTAAAGCTTCCTAGGAAACCTCCTAGGAAACGTAACAATTTAATTTGATTAAAAAGATGATTACTGCTTACTGAAATTGAAAAAAATGATGGTTTAAACTTTTCTGAAAAGAAATAAAATATATAAAAAAACTTTTTAAAACCTTGATTCTTTGTTTTAATGTTTGAATGAATGTTCTTGAATTTAGTAAATGTTCATTGTTTAAAATTGAATAACAAAATAGTCGCCGTGGTTTTTGAAGGAAAATTGGAAAGACAAGGGTTTATTGAGCAATATAGTTTTATCAATGCTAGAATATTCAAATTTAGCTCTGTGAAGAAAAATTTTCTGTGCTCTGATGCTCTTGATGCTCCGCTCTGATGAAAAATGTACTTTGAATATTGGTGAAATCATACAATACCAACTTATTAAAGACAAAATGTAGCTTGAATATATAAATATATTCAACCTGTTCATAGCTCTATAATATTAAGTTTTATTAAGACTATGAACCAATCTCCTGTTGAAACAACTACTTCCTGGCTTATACAACACATTATATTGAATTGTAATATATGTCACAACAGACATTTGCATGTTAGTAACAACCCAGTACATTTGTTTTTAAGATCATTTCTTACTATTTATATGTGTATCTATAATTAGTATGGTTTCACCAATATTCAATAATCATTTAAAGCAACCACCGTAACTAAGTTCATGTCTTTCTCCACAAATTTCAAATTAAAACATAACCTAACAAACACTAACCTAACCTCGTCAGTCATGCACGAGGTGTTCAAGTTACTGTAAGTGGGTTCCAATTTATAATATTTATAATAATATTAATAAAGGAGAAGCTGCACTGATGAGTGATAGATCTCGAAACGCGTCTGCAGATGGTTATTCACTTAATTTAAATATAGATAAATGATCTTAAAAACAATGATATTATGAAAAGGTTCCAATGAGAATTGCCTCACAATCAGTTCGGCAACATTAGGTCAGAATAGATTGTTCGGCATGCCTCCCTATATTCCTAGTCAGGTGATTCGTAATCTGCGACGTAAAAACTCTCTAATTGTAAGTACATCGTTTTGTAAAAAATGAATGATTAATTCGAATAAAACATCAACCATATTAAATCCGCCAATTTGTTTTTGAACATTTTGAAAACATGTAAGGAAAGATTTTTGTCCACTGCTTCGACAACTCAGCCCACTGTGGGATGGTTTAACATATATTTAATTAGGAAATATGAAATTGAATTTTTTTATTGGATTTAACAACTTCTTATAATACACTAAGTTAACTTACATTTAATATCACCAACTATTTAGATTTGAAGTTCCTTTTTTAAAACTAGTAGGGTTTGTAAGTGTTGTTAATGATGCTGGACGGAAACAGTCTTTCTTTGCCATCTGTTTTCTACGAAGTGCCGCAAGGCGCGAAAGGTATTAACAGAATTTTTTCACCGATGAAACTTCAGACATTTAAAAATTTAAAGGGACAATGAAAATGAGTCGACAGCCTGAATAAAAACTAGTACAAAGGATCTTTTTCCTTAAAACCGGATTGTAAAAGGAAATATTTTTGCACAGTTTGTGTCAAAATAGTATCTTATAAACAAACTCATTGTATTTGCATTTCTTGAAAAAATTCAGTTTTGTCTAAGTAGCTACCATTCGGGACATATATGTACCATTTGGGTTAAAACTACCAAGTACAATTAAATTAAGACGTTCTCATTGCAAAAATGTTCTTTTTATTCTTATGACAAATTTTCTGTTGTGACAAAATTCCACTCGCCATAAATCATTCCCAATTGTTACAAATTTTGGGTAATTCCTCTCATCATAAATCATTCAATTTCATTTAACATTATAAAGATAATTGTAAATTAACGAGATAACAAGTGAAAGGAGTGTCCGATAATTGAACTATCCCCACAAATTTCTCCTCAACTATAAATTGATTAGCTTAATTGAAACCGACATATTTTCCTAAAAATAAACTCATCTCACCCCCATTTCACATAAGAATTACTCAATAAATTACAAATTAATCATTGCTTTCACTAGATACTATCCGTTTTATTGACTAATTGAGACAAATTTATCAATGAAACATTCCAAACGAATTGAATAAGTTTAGGTTTTTAAACATCGATTTGTGACTATTGTTTCATCATCACATATTTCATCACAAGTTTTTAGTTGCAAAAATTTTAAGACTAAATCTTAGGTTCTCGCTGGAAATAAACTTTAAGTAAACTTTAACTACAGATTAATTTCGTTTGACCACGTAGCTCTGGTCTAATAGGGAATATGCAAGTGTACTTTAAGTTTACTTGATTTTTTTATCCCCGATACTTTAACAATTTGACATTAAACCTATACCATTTTTTCTCATGTAGTTTGTTTTTAACTCCATAAAACTTTAATCAAAACGTGCAAAATAAGCTAGCAAAATTAAAATTTGCGAAACGCATCACCATTGGTCAAATCGAAACATGACGTCACATGTCACGTTATGAGATTTATCGGCGTCGATATTCATACTGGGCTAGTTGTGTTTGAAAGAAAATTTGCGAGATGAAAAGGTTTGTTATATTCAGTAGATTTCTCGATTAGGTTACGTATTGTTTGTAGGTAGTTTGCTATACAAAACCCTTTCCGGAACCCTGCTTGTTCGATTGGCTGGTAGAAGTCTAGTTTTTGGGATTACCGACTCGTGATAATCTTTGTTAAGAGTTTGTATAAGTGTGATAGCAAACTTATTGGTATCTATATGTGTCTGGGATTTTTCCTTGCGTGTAGTCGTAGCGTCTGGGATTTTTCCTTGCGTTCCTTCCGTGTAGACACTTGTTTGATAGTGTATTACTCAACGAGAGTTGTAAGAAGCATATTACGTACGAGCGGAACAGTTACGACCCGCATAGCGGGGAGAGCGTAATTCAGCGAGTACGTAATTGCCTTACAACTCGAGTTATGTACTATACTTTCTCTACGACCACACTAATTTGTTTCTGTTTAATAAGAAAAATATGTTTAATGTAATAAATTTATTTATTATTAGGTACATTAGTTAACATTATAATAAACAAACAGATGTATTTTTATATATGACTGTTACTCGACATAACTTGATAGAAATGAAAAGAAATACATTCTTAATGGTTACATACCTTATTATTTAGTGATTATTTGGGTTAAACCGGAATAAATGTGCTCAAATATATAAGCAACCCAATGTACGCATTGTGCGGATGCAAGACACATAGGGAAAATAAATTTGAAGGGGAATATAAAAATTGTTTAAACTTAAACTATTGATTTTTTTTTCTTTTTTCGGATCGGAAGGTCGCACTGCCGCGCGATATGTGGTCTTGATTTATCTGCTCCTAATATAACCTAATCTAACCATCCATTTTGTTCAAATCTGTAGGTACGGTGGCGTTTTTTATGCGCCACTGGAGGTTTTATATCAATTTCCGTTAGTTTGAATTGTGGCACGGGAGGCGCTGAAAGTATGAGCACGTAGCAGCTCTCAACCAATCAACGAATCGTAAACCAAACGCACGTATGTGTGATCAATCATAACTTATCATTAATCGCGGACTGTTACATACCTGTGTGTTATGATGTATTTACATAGTCCACGAACTGTACAATAATGGGCATTTATAATTGTGGTCGTAGATAAAAGTATTATGATGGCTTCTTCCAAGGTGTCTCCACACAGTTTGATCATTTCGGTTGTTATTCTATCTTCTCCGGGGGATTTCTTATTTTTTATAAATTAAATAACCCTTTCACTGCGAATTACTTTTTTGAACTTGTGATGATGAAATGAGATTGTGTGCTCAATATTTTGAACATTACAGCCCGTGCAGAATTCTTTCATAACTTGTATTATTTGCAATAATTTGCAAATATTGCTAAATTTTCAAAAACTAAATTCTCTATTTGAAGCAAATTTTGTTTTTTTAGTTGTTTTGAGTGGACAAACTTTGCGAAATGCTTTTTTTTACGTCAAAATTGGACAAAAATGTCAAAATATTTGCCAAATATTGCCAAATTTTTAAAAAACCAAAATCACAATGCAAAGCAAGATTTTTTTTGTGATTTGAATGGACAAACCTAGCAATAATTCTTTTGTTTTGTATCAAAATTTCACGAAAACATCAAAATAATTTGAAAAAATTGCCAAATTTTTAATAACCAGAATCTCTATTTGAAGCAAATTTTGTTTTTTTTTTTGTTGATTTGAGTGGACAAACTTTGCGAATGCTTTTGTTTTACGTCAAAATTAGACGAAAATGTGAAAATAATTGTCAGATATTGCCAAATTTTGAAAACAAATCTCAATACGAAGCGAGATTTGTTTTTGTGTGATTGGAATGGACAAACCTTGCAAAAATTCTTTTGTTTTGTGTCAAAAATTCACGAAAACGTCAAAATAATTTGCAAAAATTGCCAAATTTTCAAAAACCACAATCTCTATTTGAAGCAAATTTTGTTTCTTTGTCGATTTGAGTGGACAAACTTTGCAAAATTAATTTGTTTTACGTCAAAATAGGACGAAAATGTCAAAGTAATTGGCAAATATTGCCAAATTTTCAAAAACCATAATCTTAATTACGAATTTTTTTGTGATTTGAATTCACAAACCTTGCAAAAATTCTTTTGTTTTTCCAGTTTTTCCAATCAATACGAAGCAAAATTTTTTTTTTGTGATTTGAATGAACGAACAAACCTTGCAAAAATTCATTGTCTTGTGTCAAAATTTTACAAAATCGTCAAAATAATTTGCAAGAATTGCCAAATATTCAAAAACCAAAATATCTATTTGTAATAAGTTTTGTTTTGTTGTTGATTTGAGTGGACAAACTTTGCGAAATGCCTTTGCTTTACGTCAAAATTGGACGAAAATGTCAAAATAATTGGCAAATTTTCAAAAACCAAAATCTCAATACGACGCAAAATTTGTTTTTTTTTCTAATTTGAATGAACAAACCTTGTAAAAATTCTTTTGTTTTGTGTCAAAATTTTACGAACATCTCAAAATAATTTGCCAAAATTTTCAAAAACCAAAATCTCTATTTGATGAAAATTTTGTTTTTTGTTAATTTGAGTGGACAAACTTTGCGAAATGCTATTTTTAAAATGTCAAAATAATTGACAAATATTGCCAAATTTTCAAAAACCAAAATCTCAATACGAAGCAAAATTTGTTTTTTTGTGATTTGAATGCACAAACCTTGCAAACAATTCTTTTGTTTTGTGTCAAAATTTTACGAAAACGTCAAAATAATTTGCAAAAATTGCTAAATTTTCAAAAAAAAAAAAATCTCTATTTGAAGCAAATATAATTTTTTTGTTGATTTGAATGGACAAACTTTGCGAAATGCTTTTGTTTTACGTCAAAATTGGACGAAAATGTCAAAATAATTGGTAAATTTTGCCAAATTTTTCAAAACTAAAATGTCAATACGAAGCAAAATTTGTTTTTTTGAGATTTGATGGACAAACCTTACAGAAATTTTGATTTGTGTCAAAATTTTACGAAAACGTCAAAATAATTTGCAAAAATTGCCAAATTTTCACAAACCAATATTTGAAGCAAATTTTGTTGTTTTGTTAATTTGACTGGACAAACTTTGCGAAATGCTTTTGTTTTACGTCAAAATTGGAAGAATATGTCAAAATAATTGGCAAATTTTGCCAAAATTTTCAAAAACCAAAATCTCAATACGAAGCAAAATTTGTTTTTTTTGTGATTTGAATGCAAAAACCTTGCAAACATTCTTTTGTTTTGTGTCAAAATTTTACGAAAACCTCAAAATAATTTGCAAAAATTGCCAAAATTTTCAAAAACCAAAATCTCTATTTGAAGCAAATTTTGTTTTTTTGTTAATTTTAGTGGACAAACATTGCGAAATGCTTTTGTTTTACGTCAAAATTGGACGAAAGTGTCAAAATAATAGGCAAATATTGCAACATTTTCAAAAACCAAAATCTCAATACGAAGCAAAATTAATTTTATTTTTTTGGTGATTTGAATGGACAAACCTTGCAAAAATTCTTTTGTTTTGTGTCGAAATTTTTCGAAAACGTCAAAATAATTTGCAAAAATTGTCAAAATTATCAAAAACCAAAATCTCTATTTGTACAAATTTTGTTTTTTTGCTAATTTGAGTGGACACACTTTGCTAAATGCTTTTGTTTTACGTCAAAATTGGACGAAAATGTCGAAATGATTGGCAAATATTGCCAAATTTTCAAAAACCAAAATCTCAATACGAAACAAAATTTGTTTTTTTTTGGTGATTTGAATGGACAAACCTTGCAAAAATTATTTTGTTTTGTGTCAAAATTTTACGAAAACGTCAAAATAATTTGCAAAAATTGCCAGATTTTCAAAAACCAAAATCTCTATTTGAAGCAAATTTAGTTTTTTTGTTGTTTTGAGTGGACAAGCTTTGCGATATGTTTTTGTTTATCTTCAAAATTGGACGAAAATGTCAAAATAATTAGCAAATATTGCCAGATTTTCAAAAACCAAAATCTCAATACGAAGCAAAATTTGTTATTTTTTTGTGATTTGAATGGACAAACTTTGCAAAAATTCTTTTGTTTTGTGTCAAAATTTTACGAAAACGTCAAATAAATTTGCAAAAATTGCCAAATTTTCATAAACCAAAATCTCTATTTGAAACAAATTTTGTTTCTTTGTTAATTTGAGTGGCAAATATGTATTGCCAAATTTTCAAAAACTAAAGTCTCAATACGAAGCAAAATTTGTTTTTTTTTTGCTGATTTGAATGGACATAACCTTGCAAAAATTGTTTTGTTTTGTGTCAAATTTCACGAAAACGTCGAAATAATTTTCAAAAATTGCCGAATTAAAAAAAACCAAGATTGGACGAAATGTCAAAATAGTTGGCAAATTTTGCCAAATTTTCAAAAACCAAAATCTCAATACCAAGCAAAATTTGTTTTTTTTTTGGTGATTTGAATGGACAAAGCTTGCAAAAATTCTTTACTTCTGTGTCAAAATTTTACGAAAACGTAATAATTTGCAAAAATTGCCAAATTTTCAAAAACCAAAATCTCTATTTGAAGAAAATTTAGTTTTTTCCTTTATTTGAGTGGACAAACTTTCCGAAATTCTTTTGTTTTAGGTCAAAATTGGACGAAAATGTCAAAATAATTGGCCAAATATTGCCAAATCTTCAAAAACTAAAATCTCTATTTGAAGCAAATTTTTGTTGATTTGAGTGGACACACTTTGCAAATGAGCCTTGTCTGCCCAAGTCTTCTCTATCCTAGTCTTGTCGGTTTTAGTCTTGTCTGTCCTAGTCTTGTATGTCCTAGTATTGTTTATCCTAGTCTTGTGTGTCCTAGTCTTGTCTGTCCTAGTCTTGTCTGTCCTAATCTTTTCTGTCATTGTCTTGTATGTCTTTACCTTGTTTGTCCTAGTCTCGTATATTCTAGTCTTGTTTGTTCTAGTCTTGTCTGTCTTAGTCTAGTCTGTCCTAGTGTTGTCTGTCCTAGTCTTATCAGTCATAGTCTTATATGTCATAGTCTTGCCTGCTCTAGTCTTGTCTCTCATAGTCTTGCATGTCTCAATCTTGTCTGTCCTACTCTTGTATGTCCTAGTCTTGTCTGTCCTAGTCTTGTCTGTCCTAGTCTTGTCTGTCCTAGTCTTGTATGTCTTAGTTTTGTATGTGCTAGTCTTGTATGTCCTAGTCTTGTTTGTCCTAATCTTGTATATCTCAGCCCTGTCTCTCTTAGTCTATATAGTCTGGTCCGTCTAGTCTTGTCCATCCCGTCTTGTCTGTCTAACTTGTCTATCTAGTCTTATCTTGTCTGAAACAAATTCAAGTTGAAACTTCGTATTGCGGCAACTTCATGTTGCAATAACTTCATGTTGAACCGACTAGATCGAAACAATCTAACTAGTCTCAACTACGAGAAGAGATTTTTTCAGCACTAATCATCATTTCATATTCAAATTCACGTTGAAACAACTTGATGTTGAAACAACTTCATGTTGCGGCTTTGTATTGCGACAACTTCAAGTTGCAACAACTTCATATTGAACTTGAATTAGACTACTAACTTATAATAATTAAGTAGATCATGGAAAGCACAATCGAATAGTTTATCCGCATAGTTTATAATGAATTTTTGGAATTTTTAACAATAACGATTTGAACGATAAGACCCTAGGTGCGGGGGCGAGTCCCGAATCTTTCTCCTAGGGCAGCGGTGGCGAACCTATGGCACGCGTGTCACAGCTGACACGTTGAAATTTTTTAATGGCACGCGGTAGAAGGAAGAAGGGAAAGCCTTCGTTTATCAAGCACAACATTTTAACGCTACCCTTAAAATGTTGTGCTTGATGAACAAGGATCGTCAGGATTGGAGAGGATGTACATTGAACATCGCTCGTAATATATTTTTGTGCATTTTAGCTGCTGCTTTAGCTGCTGACCCTAAAATATCAAAATATCAGACGTGGTAAAATATTTGCTGAATATCAACTTTTACACATTCTCTTAGGTTTCGAATCAGATAACACACAGTACTCCATAACGTTTCTGATTTTAAATTGCTACTTTTAATTAAATCGTGCATGTCTGGGTAAGATATTAAAATGTTGGTATCGTCAGCGTACAAAATATAATTGGAACATTATTTGTTGGCGCCAGATCATTAACAAATGTCAAGAACAGAGGTGGTCCCATTAGATAGCCTTGGGGTACTACACTTTTTTCATTTACTTTTCGATTTTGAACCGTTTAATCTTTGTTGCAAAGAAGATTTTACCCAATTCTTGGGGACGACTTTAACTCCAATATCGTAATTTTTTTGTGGAAGGAGCTTGTTATCGAAAGAGTGAAATGCATTACTTAAGTCGTAAAGTAAAGCAAGAACCTCCTGATTACAATTTAGAGAAGTAATTATAAAATGAACACAATCCAACAAAGCAGTATCAGTTGAACTACTTTTTCAGAAGCCGCGTTGACTGTTTGCCAGCATGTTATTACTTTCAAAGAAACAACGAAACAAAGATAATCGAGTCAGAAATACTGTCTTAATTATTTTTTTTAAACTGGTTTTGAATACAGATTGGTGTCTAGTTAAAGGATATCACTCACAGTCAGACCTTTTATTGTTGTAACAGGATGGACTTTCATACTTTCAAACATCATATTCAGGCTAATACGGTATTATATTATATTCAGGCTAATACAGGCTAATACATAACTGGGGCTAATACATAACTGATATTCGGGCAAAGTTTTCAGGGACGTCAGCATTTCATAATGTAGAAACATATGGAAAATGGCACGCGGTCGTAAAAAGGTTCGCCTGTCCTAGGTTAACGCAACGCTGCAATCAGAGTGTACATATTTATTAATTTATTTATTATGTTTAAAAAAACCCGCAATGAATTCATGAAGTCGGTAGACTGCTATAGCAGTCCATAGCATCTGGCCGCCAAATCAATTGGACTACTATAACAGCCCATAGCACCTGGGCGTCAAATGAATTTAACTGCTATAGCAGTCCATATCAGCGAAAGGGTTATTCTAAAGTGGGTAAGATTAGAGTTCAAGAAAACAGAAATTAGACTAGGCCTACGTGACTAAAAAAGATAAATTATTTTAAGATTTAATTGCTAAAGGCGCAAAATTAGTCATAAGCCATTGGAGACTAATTAGTCTTTATTAAGTCACGTGAGCCTAGTCACTGTATGTATTTTTATCCCTCTAGAATTTTTTTTACGTTAATTAATCTATTTTAGAGATGATTCTAAATAATTTAGATGAATTACGCTTACGTTTAGTACAATTTAGTTTTCTTTTTTGTATGTAAAATGTTAGAAAATCGGCGTCTGAGTCTAATATACAGTGTAATTAAGGGTCATTAATTCGTCGAACGGCGCCCGACTTGCATCACTTATATTTTACTTCGCCGTTTTCTTTTTCTGTGTTTAAATGAGAAGTTACAATGCAAGCTTTAAGTGAGAAATGAGAGGCATTAAAGAGTTCGATACGCAATTATGACTATGACTCCGACATATTTATGGCCAAATTACAACGCCATAAAAGAAGAAATTACGCTGGAAGATGTTGACAATTTAAATAGCTACTGAAATATTTAAGTAGTTTTTTTAGATATTTATTTCTTTGGTTAAAGATTAAAACTAATTTTGTCTCTCTACTTTTGTTGTCTAATAATTGCATATGTATAATTTTCTTTTATCTATTTCTATATAATAAGATGTGTCTGGAGATTCAAGTTGGGTGTTTTGAAGCACGTTGAATAGAATTGTAGTTTTATGTATAGAAAATGTTTGTGAGTGTATAAATAGAAGAGCATAAGGGGTTGATGGAAATAGGTGAAGAGTATTAGCAACAGATGTATACAAAGTTTCGCAACACCCACATGGTCAGACGGATAGGCTCGTGGTCTCGTGCTGAACCATGTGGGGCTCATAGACGCAAACATCCCATTCGGATCCATCTGCAGGCATGTTGGAGTGTTTTATATTTAGAGTTTTGTGCACGTATGCATTTTTGGCGACGGCACGTTTTCAACGAAAAATCGGCGAGAACGCAGATGTGTGTTCAGTTAGTTTGTGCGTCAAAAATAAGGGCAGATAACATCTGCGTCTAATAGACGAATATTATATTTTCGGACTAAATTATCGTTTATATTTCACAAAAAAACCTTTTCTTAGGTTAAATCAATCATTGGGTATAAACTAACTTTTCTATCTATATAATACTTGATCCCAGTGGCGTATTTACAAATTTGCCGCCTATAGGCTAAATTACATTGCCGCCTACTATATTTAAAAAAAATATCAATTGTGAACTTAGCGACCTAAAAAGCGCGTATTTACAAGTACCGTAAAATTAAACTTTTAATGAAAAACGTGCAAATCTAGCAAAAATAATTAATAAAATACAAAATACGAAAATAATACAAACGTTTATTAAACTCAAATAAAATGCAATTAAAAACTTCATTTCAACGAAATATAAAACTTAAATAATATAACATTTTATAAATATTCAACTAAATAAAAAATCTTCTTTGGCTTACATTACATTTTTTTTATGAATTTATTGTTAACAAAAATTTTAATTATATCATCAAATGAATTTGCGAAATGAATCGAATTTGCAATATCAGATTCAACTGATAAAACTGCTAAATCGCTTAATCTGCTATCGGACATCGTTAAGCGTAAATATGCTTTAATTCGTTTTAAACAAGTGAACGAACGTTCCGATAAACAATTTCCGACAGCCTTTGATTTGCATATCCTTAAAATTATGTCAATATTAGGAAAAATATCAAGCAGATTTTGATACAGTAATCCAATTGCACATAGTGTTGATATTTATATGTTTTTTATCATCCAATGCAAATACTCTTTGATGTGCAAAAATCATTTGAAACATCTTGTGTATAAACTTCACATAATTTAAATGCTTATATTTTCTCGATTTCTATTTCTCGAGTTTAGTTCAATCGATCGACAATTGTAAAAAATACGTTAATTTTAAAACTATCCTGAGCGCCAAACAGGTATTCATTATGTTTTGTTTCATCCAAATGTCTCTTTTGTTTTTTGGTTCGCTTTTCGCTTGCAGTGTAGTTTTGAGTACCAGCAAGCGCCTTGGCGTCTTACGTTGTAAAGTTCTCGCGGGAAGATGAAATAATTTAAATTAAAGGTTTGTATAAATCGATAGCCAAGCCAATGTCTGCATCTTCCTGTTGTAGTTTTTTCTCTCACTACTCACTACGTTGATACGATTTAAAATACTACCCCAAAAAACAGTCATGAACGTAGTTTCAAATTTTGTCAATTTCTTGCATAACCCTGCTGCTTCTTTGTAACCGTTTTCTCAGAACTGTCGTTTGATATTGATTTTAGAATATCATAAATTTCTTTCCAAGACATTAATAAACTTTTGCTGGCATCATCTCTGCATGACCATCTCGTAGTCGAGATCCTCTTTGGAGTACATTGCTGTTTTGCAGTTTTTCTCAACGCATCATATTGACGAATATGATGATACCGACGTTGATACCGAAAAAAGTCATAAATTGCTTGCAAAAATGAAAAAAGTTGGTTATTCATTAACACTTATGTCAATACCCAGTCATTACCACGTTGTTCAATACCCGGGTACCCGTGTACCCGCATGGGTTTTTCATTCAATAAAATAATTTTAATACCCGGACACTTTCACATTACAACTCGGGATTACCCATAGAGTATTTCACAACCCGAAAAACCCTATTTCTATAAATAAAACCGCCGGGTGGACAAAGTATGGGATCAAAATATGGTGGATATGCGACGCCAAAAATTCATATAAATTGAAAGGTCAAATTTACACTGGCAAAATAACAACTGGCCGTGAAATAAAGGCGAAAGAGTGGAAGAGAGTAAAAGATTTAGCTTCAAAATATAGAGGATCCGGAAGAAATATTACAATGTATATTTTTTTTACTACTTTACCTTTAGCAAAGCATTTATTGTATGGAACCTAACAATTGTAGGAACATTGAAAAAAAAATACATTCTAGTAGACATGCTAGCATCTAAAGATCGTGAAGAATTCTCTTCTCTATTTGGGTTTCATGAAAAAGTTACTCTCTGCTCGTATGTCCCTAAAAAAAAGAAAGTTGTTATACTTCTATCTACGATGCACTCAGATTTGCAGCGAAGACAAAAAAAGAAACCAGAAATTGTTCAGTATTATAATAAAACAAAAATTGGTGTGGATATAATGGATAGGATTTTGGGGCGTTACACAATCCACAGACAGACTAACCGATGGCCTCTCGCATTTTTTTTAATATTTTGGATATCGCCAGTCTTGCCAGCTATATCATTTATCATCTAAATAACGTATTTTTACGAAAATTAAGTGAAGAATTATGTATGACAGCTATTCAAGAACGATCTCAAAATATGCAAATTATGAGAAATTTCACCACCAGGATTGCCATAGAAAGCATATATGGAAAACTAATAGATCCTATAAGCAGGGCACCAACATCAAGTGAGCCAGGCGGGTCTACTCAACAGACAGATTTCACTGGACGAAAAATTGTTGTAGGATCCTGTCATTTGTGACCAGGATGTCTATAAAAAACGGAGAAAAAATGCGAAAATCATGTAAAGAATGTAAAAAACCAGTTTGCGATGAAGATTTAAAAGCAATTGTAAAACGCATGTTGCCATTAATAAATTGAATATAAAAATATTTTATGTATAATTTATAATAAGTTTTATAATAAAATTAATAAAAAGTTAAATAAATCCGTTTATTTATATATTAAGTAATATTTTTTATAAGAGAAATAAGTTTAATTATTTATTTATATATGGGTACACGGGTACCCCGGGTATTGAAGAACGGGGTATTTGACTTTAAGTCCAAAAATTTTATGTATTTTTTGGCATATTTTATTATTTATGTATATGAATCGATGTCAATAGACTCATATAACGAGGATCTGAAAGGATTTGATGATTTTTCGTTAAATAAAAAAGATATGTAAGTAAGAACATGCAAAAGGGTACCCGGGTACCCGGGCATTGACATAAGTGTTAAAGCAACAAGCAGCCGCAGTTCCAACTAAATTAAAAAAATGGGCTGCACATGGTATAAATTCCGCCAACTTGTTGGCATTTTTAATTCTGGCTTGGAGACCAGTATAAGCGCCAGATATGTTTGCAGCATTATCGTGCGACTCATCTCTACAATTTTCTAAAATAATGTTTAAAAATGTCAGGGTGTTAGTTATTTCTGTGTACATTTCTTCAGATTTGTATCCAGTATTTGGAACACGTTAGAAATACCTCTGTTGGTGTTCCACATTCTTTAACATATCTCAGAACAATTGATAACTGATGTACTTGTGCGATGTCTGATATAGAATCAACAATTATAGAAAAATATTTCGCCGCTTTTATTTTGGCAGATATTACTTCTGTGCCCTTCTGAGCTATAAGATGAACTACTTCTTCGTAAGATATAAGATGAACTACTTCTTCGTACCTTGTGGACGAAAGATAATTAGTTCTACCGCAACCTGGTCTTTCATATTTTCTTAGATATTCCTTTAAGAATGTATCAGATTCGGCTAAAAGTTCTACAGCCATCAAAAAGTTACCATTATGACATGATCCTACCTACAACTTCATTAGAACCTCTTAAGGCCAATTCTCATATACGCGACACTCAGCTACCCGACATCGCCTGTCAAATAATGATTACATTGTTTTAAATGGGCACGTTCTCACTATGGCTACGCGACAGCTATGCGGCGTGCCCATTTAAAACAATGTAATCATTATTTGACAGGCGATGTCGCACGACGTCGCGTAGTTGAGTGTCGCGCATATGGGAATCGGCCTTTAAGGGAAGATCACGACTTATAACTCTTTGACGATTGCGACAACGCGTTGCAGAACTTGCGTCCAATATTTTTTTGTTAGATCAATTTCTGCATTTAACAATTAATCAAATTATTACTTGAAATCCTTGCCCTCAAAGCAACCACAGATTTTTGTGATTTATTGATCGTTCATGTTGTGCTACGCATTGTTTTAAGTTTTTCCAATCATTAAATCCTTTATCCGTGCATAAAGATGAACCCAATTTAGATAACAAACAAGGCCCACAATAAACACTTCCATTTGATTGAGTTATCCATTGCCGATTATCCATTGCCGACTTGAAACTTCTCCATTCTGAAGCACCCGTTGTAGATTCATTTTGATTTCTCAAAATCAGAATCTGCGTCTTGAGAATAACCATTTCGCGCAACAAAATCTATCTACTCATCATTAACTATCTATCTAACTCATCATCCACTTTGCAGGATCTACGTCCAATATAAAAACTTGATACAGAGACAATATTTCCGATAAAATTGGTTTATCTTTTTCTCCTCGTTCAACGTGATTAACTGTAGCATTTTCATTTTCACACAAAGCAGAATTGACACTAGTTTCTGTTTCTTTTGATGTACTAGGTACGGCAAGATCTTCAGGCTCTTCAATAGAAATAGGTGATTGCGGAACAATTTAGGCAAGATTCTTGGTGAAGAAAAAATCAATTTTTGTATTTTCCAAAGTTTTTTAAAAAATCTGTTTTGAAAATTTTTTATCTTTTTCCGCTTACAAAAATTTGCCGCCGTAGCCTACAGCCTAGGTAGCCTATTTAGAAAGCCACCACTGCTTGATCCTAAATCCTAACTTATATTTATAGTCCAGTCCGTTTATTAAGAATAGTTTTGTCTTGACGGTTTGGACGTGTTTTTATAAAATTAGTATCCTGTATTCACTTTTCATGAGTCTTTCTAATTGGACGGGATGTCGCCTTGTCCTTCCGTCAGCGTTCGAGCCCGTATGACACCGACAAATATCAAACTTCTTATACTTGTCTTTCTTATCTGATGGGACGTCTCTCCGTATTTACCCCAACCGACAAATAAATATTTTTCGAGATCGAAATCTCCGTCGACAAATTTCACCAATCGACATCGACAGTTTCTATAGATTTTTTTTAAAACTTACAAGAAATTTTTTTTGTTTTCGTGAGCAATTTTTAACTTAAATCAAAGAGTTTTAATCAAACTAAATTGGTGCGTTTCCTAGGAGGTTTCGGCACGCATCAAGCTTTTGTGCTTTCTTCCCTTTTTGTACTAAATTTATTTCTTAAACTATAATCGAGAAACACGAATTAAAAGACTACTAGGTTAAAACAGACAAGCTAGACAAGCTCGTGTTTTAACTGGACAACAAAGGCTTAATACACGAAACAAGACTAACAGATGGGCAAGACTAGACATGGACAACCTAACAAACTGTCTGTTTTGGGGTCGGTCAGTTATGGGCGCTGGTCTAGCTCTATCAACTTTCACCCGGTTTTTTCAAAATAATACTTGGAACCAATTTTTATATATCATTTCGTTTGTACTTCAATGTACTGAGAGTGAATTTTTTTGTATCTTTGCCAAAGTCTTAATATAGAAAAAGTAAGCACCCTTTTTAAGGGAGGCGAATATTTTCAAAGGTACAAACAATTTAATTGAATGTACTTCTCTACTAATGCCAAAATTGAAATAATTATATTATAAATAATAAATATTTCGTAGCTACACATAATAATTACATAATTAATAATTAAAGGGCGGATTATATGCACTAAAAAAATTAAATATATGCGTATTATTTCTCTAACTCGAATTTTCTATAACTCCAATTTCTTTTCGTGAAGTATGGTAATTCGACTTAGGGAAGTTCGACTGTATATATATATATATATATATATATATATATATATATATATATATATACAGTCGAACTTCCCTAAGTCGAATTACCATACTTCACAAGAAGAAATTGGAGTTATAGAAAATTGGAGTTATATCAGTATTTTTTTCTTTTACTATAAGTACTAGTATAGTACGATTTAATAAAAATATAACTTGACACTGTAACAAGAAAATTACTATTCTTATTTTGTTTATTATTACATTACAACTTTATTTATTACAAATTTATTTTATATACATTATAACTTTTACAAAATAAAAATAAATCTACTGTACATTATTGATTTTTAAAATGGATCAATTTACTATAATACATATTTTCCTAATATATTTTTTTTTTCCGTAAGGGTGGCGCATCATGAAAACATGAAACAATCTTAACTTTACAAAGAAGCCAATTTTTTTTTTAATTAATAAGAGCTTGTGGTTGTCGAAAATATCTTGTTCTAAAATATGATCATACATAGTCTCACTTATAAATACTTTGTTATATGCAATTCGAAACACTTTATTTACATTAATATTGATTACATTAGGTTTCTTAAAAATTAAACTCTTAATAAACTTTAAAAACTTAATAAACATTTAACAAGATAGCAAATGTAAACAACATACGATAAATACGCGTAGCGTATTGAGCATTTCGAGCAAAAAAATAAAATGAGACTTTGCATCTCACTTCTTGGACACAATTCTACGGTTTGTATTCCTGTTCCATACATATAAGATCTATGATATGGACACGTCAACGAGCATTTTATTCGTATGTCAAGGGGTTAAGGGAGGCGATTATTTTCCAAAGTACAAACAATTCAATTCAATGTACTTTAATGTACTTTTAACGATTTTCATAAAAAAACAATTATTGTTACTGATATTACAATTATTTACAAATACAACACCCCCTTTTAAGGCAGGCGACTGTTTTCCAAGGTACATACAATACAATTGAATGTACTTTTATCGATTTTCATAAAACACAATCGCAATAGTTTAATTGATCAGTAAAAATACGATTTAATCGGTAACAACTTGAATGTCAGTATACTAAATAATTAAGCAATAAAACTGAATGAATAGTAAAATATTTACAGCCAAGATAAAATTATATATTTTAAGTTAAAATACTGGATGATCAGTAAAATATTGTTTAAACAGTGGTTAAACATTTTAATATGTGAAATTTTAAATCTGATTCAATGAATTTACATTTGCTAGGTACTATATTTTAATTGTGACACAGAATATTGAACAGCACAAGTAAAAACGAATACTACTCAGGTTCAAAATCACTTGATTCTTAGAACTGTACCCGCAAGTGCCTTGTGTTGCGGTGAGATAGATTATATAATTTTACAAGGTAAGTTAATTTTTGCAGGATTGCAGGATGAATAATAGTTATCTAGTCGCGGAGTACGAATCATCGGAATCGTCCTTTAAGGATGGACAAAATCACGAATCTTCACCAAAGAGGATAGTTATGAGAGATTAGATTCTGATAAAGAAATAATTCTGGTATAAGCAGGTTTTTTACTATTATTAATTTTGGATTTGACTGAAATAAGTTTGGAGAATTAAAAGCATGGCTACTCAAAAATTCTGTTATTTTAGAAGACTTACATATCCCTTTCGTCGCACAATACAAATCACAGTCTGAGGAAGAGGAAACCATTTTTCGATGTTTTGTAACACCTAGATATTTAATGAATATTTGTGCCTACAGTTTCAAAATTCATGCTGATGCAACTTACAAACTCTTGGGGCAAGGTTTGCCTCTTCTAATAGTGGGTACTACAGATTAGGAGAACATTTTAATTTTTTTTTTGGTCTTTCTGTTTGTATTAATGAGAAGAAGGAAGATTTCGAGTTTCTTTAGAGCGACCTGAGAAGAGTTACCTTCTTCTTCAAGTGCCGTGTCCTCCCAGAACATTGGCGATCATTCGCTTGATTCTCACTTTGTCCACAGCCGATCTAAAGAGTGTCGTGGTGTTTACTCCATACCATTGGCGGAGATTCTTGAGCCAAGATGTTCTTCGGCGCACAGGGCCACGCTTTCCCTCTATTTTTCCTTGAATAATAATGTGGAGCAATTCATATTTCGGATTTCTCATTACGTGGGCAAAGTACTCCAGCTTTATTCTTTTTATGATATTAAGTACCTCTCTTTGTTTATTCATACGCTGTAGAACCGCCTCATTCGTCACCCTGTCCATCCACGATATCCTCAGCATTCTTCGGTAAGTCCACATTTCGAAGACCTCAATCCTTTTGAATATTGTGTCAGTGAGGGTCCATGCTTCCATCCCATAGAACAATATGCTAAAGCCATAGCAAAGCAATAGGCGTATTCTTAAGGGAATTTTTAGAGCTCTGTTGGTAAGCAGTTTTTGCATGCTTCTGAAGAATGTTCGTGCCTGTTCTATTCTGCTTTTGATTTCTTGAGTTAAGTCCCATTTTTCATTCACCCAGCAGCCCAGATATTTATATTTTTGTACTCTCTCCACTATTTCTCCATTTATGCTGATATCTGTTAAGTTGTCGGCCATATTTTTGTTTTTGCTGACAACTATCCATTTGGTCTTCCTTATATTTAATCGTAGACCCATTTGTTGGCTATGTTCTGTAACCGCTGCTAAGAGTGCCTGTAAATCATCTTTATCTGTTGCCAGTAAGACCGTGTCGTCCGCATATCTTAGATTGTTGATGACCATTCCATTAGCAATTATACCCTCTGTTCTGTCTTCGACGGCTTCTCTGAAATTTTTGTCTGCATACAAATTAAATAGCAGGGGCGAGAGCACACAGCCTTGTCGGACTCCTCTCATAATAGGCACTTCTTCAGATGTCTGTCCGTTAATTCAGCTGTCTGATTCCAATACAAGTTGGCGATTATCCTAATGTCTCGTCCGTCCAGGCCCATATCGTTCAGTATAGCTATTAACTTATCGTGTTGAACAGTGTCGAATGCCTTCTCGTAATCTACGAAGCAAGCATATACATCGACGTTTACGTCTCTACATCGTTGTATTAGAACCTGGACATTAAACAGCGCCTCCCTTGTACCGAAACCGTTTCTAAAACCAAACTGAGACCTGCTAATATTTTCTTCGCATTTGGTGTATATTCTGGAATGAACGATTTTCAGGAACAGCTTTAATATCAGGCTCATTAGGCTGATCGTTCTGTAATCTTTACAATACTTGCGTGAGCCTTCTTTGGTATAGCAACGAATGTTGATCTGAGCCAGTCTTTAGGAATTACTCCGGTCTTGTATATGCAGTTGAGCAAGCTTAATAGAAGTGCAAGGGGCCTGTCTTCTTCCCATATTTTCAAAACCTCTATTTGTGTTCCATCTGGTCCTGGTGCCTTTCCGTTTTTTGCACTTGATATAGCGTGCAAAAGTTCTGCCTTAGTGATATCTAACCCGTCATCCAGAGTAATATTATGCGAAAAACTTCTATCATCTACAAAGAGATCTTGAATATATTTTTTCCATTCCTGTAGTTGTTCTTCTGTGCTACTATGAATTTGCTGTTGCTCGTTCATGAGAGTGGTGTTATTGTTCTTTTTATACTGACCAGCTGTCCGTTTGATTTCCTTGTACATATTAAAAGAGTCGTGTTTGGCTTCTAACTGCTCTATTTCATTGCACTGCCCCGTCAACCACTCTTCCTTCGCTTGTCTAATCTTCGCCCTAATTTCCCTTTGCACCTCCTTGTATCTGTCAGGGTCTTTATTTTTATATGATCTGCGGCGGTCCATTAATTTCAGGAAGTCATCGGTAATCCAAGCTTTCTGTTTGGTTCTGTTGCTTTTCAGCTTAGCTTGACAGACTACTACTACGGTTGCTTTAATCTGTCTCCACGTATTTTCGATATTATCTTTGTTAATTGTTTGATTAATGCTACCCAATCTGGAGTTTAATTCTTCTTGCACTTCTGTTCTTATTGCTGGATCCAAAAGTTTTCTTGTGTCTATACGCTGTAGAGCCTGACGCTTTTTGTACTTTTTCAGTTTCAGTGTAGCAGCCAACAATGAGTGGTCCGTGAAAACTTCCGCACCAGGGTAAGTCTTAGTATTTTGGATGGTATTCCTGAATCTTCTGTTAATAATGATAAAATCTATTTGATTGCGTACATTTCTATCTGCATTGGAAATCCACGTATAGACGCCTTGGAGGTTGTTTAAAGTGTGTATTGGCTATAATTAAGTCAGAATTGTATTAACCGATCTCCTCGCTCGTTTGGTTCACCTAAGCCATAATCTCCCACGATATCCTCTCTCCGGCCCTTACCTACTTTTGCATTAAGATCGCCCATGATTATAATAACTTCCGAGGATTTGGTCAATTTCAGTGCACTTTTAACGTCGTCGTAAAAAACTTCCACTTCATCGTCAGAGCCATCACACGTGGGGGCATAAACCTTTATAAGATTACTTGCTATCGGCGCTGTATTAAGCTGTAATATACACACTCTGTCAGAGATGGGCACAAAACTCTTGACGGATCCACTCATACTGCGTCCCACCAAGAAACCTACACCATTAAAACGTCGCGCACCATCATTGCCGAAATAATAAATGCAATGATCCTCCACTCTCACTTCTCCAGTCTCTAGCCAACGCATCTCGCTGATACCCAGAACGTCTATTATGCGTTTTTCCGCTCTCAAACAAACTGCGAACATTCCATGTTGCTATCCTTTTCATGACTGACCCGGGGATTCTTAGCACCCCCTGTCCACTAAAGGGCTGCCGGGGACTGGGGGCCGTGATTTGATTTTTCTCGATCATGCTAAAGATTTTCCTGGGGATGTCCTGAGGACCCTTAATGCAGTGGTTTCCCGTTTCCTTCTGCATTTCCATGCCGTTGAACTTGTAGATAGTTTCATCCGCCTTTAGGAAGAATTTCTCCTTCCAAGGACAAGAAGGTGCTCTCACTCTTGTCAGCTCCTCCTGTCAGCTGTTGGCCAACAAGAGGGGATTACTTATACCGGTAATCACTCGGTCGACAGAGCCTCGTCGGTTTCTAGCAGGGTGCACCGCGTGCAGGTGAGGTTGTCATTTGGGTCAGCTATGTGAATGCTGTCACCCCTTAACCCCTGTGGTTACTTGCCACATCACAGAAATTATTTGATAACAAATTTGAACCTAACGTGTTGATATGCGAGTTTGCAATAAGTTTTCGAAACGCATTAATAGAGATTTTCGGAGCTGATAAGTTGGTTATCATCTGGTGGGCGCATATGAGCAAGAATATTCAGAAGCGCGTAGAGCGTGATGTAGAGAAAAAAAACCGTTCCCTAATTCTGAGTGATATTAACTCTCTTCAACTTTCTTCATCTCCAGACATATTCGAAAAAGCTATTAAACTTTTAAATATTTAATTATTAATATAACATAAATAAAATAATAATAATTTTGAAAGAAAGTGGCTGTCCGATGATAGTAATTGGTACGAAGGTGTTATGAAACATGTACCAAGTTCTAATAACGACTTGGAAGGGTTTAATAAAGTTATAAAAGACACTCATACCCTCCGGGATCGCCTTTCATTGAACCATTTTCTATCGATTGCTCTTGAAAGCATTCAACAATGGTCGAACGACTACAAAAAAAACTCTGTTTAAACAAAATTCCGACAATTACATTGCCCATGCGGACATCTACTTATCAGTGGACTAAAAGTAATAAACAAGTTCTCATTTTCCCCCAAGAGGAGAGTCAAATTAGTTACAAAATTCTAGAAGAGGATTCTACCCAAGAGTCAGGAGAATTATATGAAAGTTGCTCCGACAATTGGGACAACATTGAAGAGTTTAAAAATAAGGCATTTTCATCCTGGATAACTACCATTATACCTGATCATATTGAAAAAAATACAAATCTGAAAGTTGTATTAAACTTAAGTTTTTTTTTTTTAAGAATCAAAATGGAATTTATTTCCGAACAAAATAACTGATCAAACAGTATTTTCCTACACATCATATATTTTTTTACCAGTCAAAGATTAATTTTTATATGGGAAAAACACGCTGATCAAATTAAATTTTCTGCTTAAAATATGTTTGTTTCTTAACATATCAATTGGACAATCTTACTGAACAACTAAATGTAAGCCAAACACAATGAGTGTTACTGATATAAGTTGAGTGTTACAGTTATTAGTATGGAGCATAGGAAATTGATAAAAATTACTTAGATTATACTTAGATAACTTAAATTATTAAGTTGGAGTACAAAGTTTGAATATTATTTGTATGTACTCTATTGTACCATAATTGAAATAATTATATATGTATTATATACGTAATGTAATATATGTAATGTAATGATAAGAATGTAATGATATTTGTGTGTATAAGTATGTAATGATAAGAATATGTTTTTGTCTTAAACGACGAATGTTTATGTTACTTTGATGCTATTGATAAGTACTTGATTAATATTTAAAATAAAAGTAATACTAAATTATGTAGGTACTAACTGGATAAAAAGATTTCTAAAATGGAAAATACTAGAAGAGAATCAAAGAAGTAGAATCAACTAGGTCAATAAAACAGCCGGCCTCAAATTCATACTCAAATCCAGCGCACTACCATCGACAGCGAAACTTAAACTTTATTAGTATTAATGAACTAGTGAGGCCAATGATAACCTACAGGTGTGACTGTTGAACGTTAACCCAAGACCAAGAGCAAAAGCTACTTCGAACAAAAGAAGGGTTTTTTGTGCGGATTAACCGAACCATCGCACCTGAGCTTTTTTCATAAAAAAGTCGTTTAGAAAGTAACATAACTAGTATCGATATATTTCTATTAAAATGTCACGCGAAAATATTGATATACAGGGTGTTAGGTATACATGCGGCAAAAATTCAAGGATTCTTGAATTCTTAAGATGATTTCTGGAAAACTCTTTGTTTCGCACTATGGCTAAATTTGTGAGTCAAGTGAGAGTCGTGTGATTTTGTGAGTCAAGTAAGCTAATACACGCGGCCTCACTTGCGGTTTTTTCCCGCGACTGATTTTAATAGCGTAGTGCTTCTCGAGCGGTTTCGCGGTTATAGCGGCTAACCGCTCGCTGGACAAAACTGTAGTGCGATCTAGCCCTTAATGATTACAACTAAATTTCGGACAAACTATATTCGATATGAATATTGTTGTCGTAAATTTTGTTCACCCTGTATCTTCGAAACAAAGGGATTTTTGAGAAATCATCATAGGACATAATATTCTTAGAGTAGGCCAAGGAATAACCCCTTGCATTTTTGTCGCATGTTTACCTAACACCCTGTATACTAAAAAAATATTCCCATATTTTGATATGTCAATATACCTATTTTATAAATCCCTATTTCTATGATGGTTTAGTAGTTTAAAAACACCTGGTCTAGTCTAGGGCTTCACACAAGAACGATATATTTCTCGTCTCGTCTCGTGTCGTATCGTAAAAGCCAGACGAGACCTAGAGTAGACAGTTTTGAAAATTATTTTCGCGAGAACGAGACCGTATGTGGTTTTGCTCTCGCGAGAGCGAGAGCATATGTGGTCTCGCTCTCGCAAGACACGAGAGCGTATGTGGTCTCGCTTCTGCGAGACACGAGAGTCTCATTTCTGATCACGTTCAAACTTCTCTTCAATTTTAGACTCTGAAATAGGCAACCGTAATATTTTCTTGCATAAATTTGAACTGCTAGTTTTGGCCTCGGGCAAGTTACCATTACTTGTAAAATTGTATTTTCTTCTTCTTCTTTCGAATAGGCCTACTTTGGACTACGCTTGTTCAACTGTTGTGCTTTGATCTTTGCCCTGTATTGTCGCATCTTCTCGCGGTGTAACTCCTTTCTCTCTTCTGTCCAGGCGTACCTTTCCTTCGAGTTTTTTTCTGAAATCCTCAGGGTGCGTCTCACAGACTGTATGTTTTGGAGATCTGTTATTCACAGTTCTTTAATATCCTTCTCGGTTTCTGTCAACCAAGTGGTACGAACCTTCCAGTTTTGCCAGAAGGTGAACAGACGGTTGGTTAGTCGGTTTGGAGGCAATCTTGCAACGTGGCCATAGAAAGCTATCCTTCTTTTCCTCGAAACAAAAATTTTATAAAAATCAATAAAATAAATACAAATTTTATTTTCTTATATAACAATTATCTATATATCAATTAATCATGCATATATTAATTAAAATAAAATTAATGATTACCTCGTTTTGGACTATCTTAACAATAGGTTCTAGCAATAACGCTATTTGACGATATGAGACGAGACGAGACAAGACAAATGGTTACGAGAGCGAGAGCGAGACGAGACGAGACGAGACAAACGGTTCCTAGAGCGAGAGCGAGGCTGAGACGAGAGTAATTTTTTTCACAAGTAACGAAAGCGATACGAGATATTTGAAACTCTCGCTCTATCTCGTCTCGTGTGAAGCCCTAACCTGGTCTATCAATTTATTGTCTACTTTAAAAGTTTCTCGATTTTCCCAAATTTTCCATGAAAATCAGTATCAATTTCAACTAAATAAGCCGATTAATCAACTTAATTAAGCTCTCAAAAACTCGAAAACTAAATTAAGTTAAAATGAAATTTAAAAGTAAAACACTTTCCTTCATCTTTTAAAAACAAAATAAGCGTTTTTGCAACCAAAAATATGCATTAAAGTTATTTACATAACTAGATTCAACATTAAAACCTAATAAACAAACCAAATAAGCAACAAACTAAAATTAGCAAGTTATTATTTTCCCTGCAAAAACCGAATTGAAATTTAACTAAACAATTTGCAAAAAATCCTTTGTATTTACGATCGTCAAACTTATTTTTTTCTTTTTGTTAAAAGTTTCAACACGTCCGCAAACATTTCAATGCATGTGTCACACTCGTGCTAATTGTACGTACACTAAATACTAAATGCAATAAATATTTGTGACTTCTATGCACTCAGACAGCTGCTAATACCTTGCATTACGAACTAGGAAAATTGGGGAATAAAAGAATTACAAAAGCCCATTATTAAACCTACAGGCAATTAACACAAGGAACTAGAATGCGATTTAGTTTTTGCTACCAGCACCTGCCCAAACAAAAAGATTCACACCATATATTAATTATCTTTCTTTTGATTACTTTTTTGTCTGTCTAGTCTAACAATTGAATCCTGCTTGTCTAATCTGTTTAGTTTTGTCTGCCTATTATTTTATATCCTCGTCTTCAAACTATAGTTAGATAGTTGTTTCAAGAAAATTATTCAACGTGGAACAGCTGATGGTGAAGTAACACGAGATGCAGAGGGATGAGAGTCTTCCCGCCAATTCTGCACCGATTCTAAATGAGTTTCTTTTTTATTGCCCTTACCACCTGACGCTTTTTTCTTCAAATTCTTAGCTCAACAAACTGTAAACCACCTGGTCCACTTAACTATCCTCAAATTACTCTAAGAAAACCAACTCCCGCCAAATAACTAATCTAGTCTACTCGCAGGGTATCTGTAAAGATACAATGCAGCATGTTATCTGTATATAGTTTTATCAATTTAGTATTATAAGTATATAGATAAAGTGTAAATAAAGTTTATTATAGCAATAAAATGGCTCGTGCCGTTTTAATAATAGCAAAGCAAGAAGTGCGTTAAGTCTAAATAAACAGGCAGTTGTCCTCATTTGCAATGCAGCACTTGTTGCGGCAAGACGGAGCCGAGTGACACAAAGGCCGCATTTATGCACTATCGCACGGACGGGCACAATTCGGGGCTTGTTCGAAACACCTCCTGAGCGTAACGTCTGGAGACGGGCAGGTGCTAGTGTGCAGTCGGTATTATTAAGGTGGAAATCTCGAGAGTGGATTTTACGCATCGTGGACTAGCAGGTAAGGTACCCTCAGAGGTACCTTATGGTGCCCTCCCTCCATTTCATGCCTGAAATGGATTTCGTGTTTTCGGAGCAGATGGTCTGGAAAACCACGGAATTACATGGTTTAGAGCTTTAAAGGTTTTTGTTAGGACATGTCTTTTAAATTTTAAAGGGACTAAATGTAAAATTTTCAGTGTCCGATTTAAAAATACATAGACATACAAGGTCATACAGACAAAACACGAAATGGAATAAACGAAACGACTAAGATTAGAGAAACAGGACCAGTTAGACAAGACTTTACCGATGAAACTTAAGACAAAACAAGAGACATATGGTTAGAGAAACATAAAACTGGATAAGGAATCTAGTCTTGTCTGCCTAGTCTTGTCTGTCTAGTCTTGTATGTCTAGTCTTGTCTGTCTAGTCTTGTCTGTGTAGTCTTGTCTGTCTAGTCTTGTCTGTCTAGTCTTGTCTGTCTAGTCTTGTCTATCTAGTCTTGTCTGTCTAGTCTTGTCTCTCTAGTCTTGTCTGTCTAGTCTTGTCTGTCTAGTCTTGTCTGTCTAGTCTTGCTTGTCTAGTCTTGTCTGTCTAGTCTTGTCTGTCTAGTCTTGTCTGTCTAGTCTTGTCTGTCTAGTCTTGTCTGTCTAGTCTTGTCTGTCTAGTCTTGTCTGTCTAGTCTTGTCTGTCTAGTCTTGTCTGTCTAGTCTTGTCTGTCTAGTCTTGTCTGTCTAGTCTTGTCTGTCTAGTCTTGTCTGTCTAGTCTTGTCTGTCTAGTCTTGTCTGTCTAGTCTTGTCTGTCTAGTCTTGTCTGTCTAGTCTTGTCTGTCTAGTCTTGTCTGTCTAGTCTTGTCTGTCTAGTCTTGTCTGTCTAGTCTTGTCTGTCTAGTCTTGTCTGTCTAGTCTTGTCTGTCTAGTCTTGTCTGTCTAGTCTTGTCTGTCTAGTCTTGTCTGTCTAGTCTTGTCTGTCTAGTCTTGTCTGTCTAGTCTTGTCTGTCTAGTCTTGTCTGTCTAGTCTTGTCTGTCTAGTCTTGTCTGTCTAGTCTTGTCTGTCTAGTCTTGTCTGTCTAGTCTTGTCTGTCTAGTCTTGTCTGTCTAGTCTTGTCTGTCTAGTCTTGTCTGTCTAGTCTTGTCTGTCTAGTCTTGTCTGTCTAGTCTTGTCTGTCTAGTCTTGTCTGTCTAGTCTTGTCTGTCTAGTCTTGTCTGTCTAGTCTTGTCTGTCTAGTCTTGTCTGTCTAGTCTTGTCTGTCTAGTCTTGTCTGTCTAGTCTTGTCTGTCTAGTCTTGTCTGTCTAGTCTTGTCTGTCTAGTCTTGTCTGTCTAGTCTTGTCTGTCTAGTCTTGTCTGTCTAGTCTTGTCTGTCTAGTCTTGTCTGTCTAGTCTTGTCTGTCTAGTCTTGTCTGTCTAGTCTTGTCTGTCTAGTCTTGTCTGTCTAGTCTTGTCTGTCTAGTCTTGTCTGTCTAGTCTTGTCTGTCTAGTCTTGTCTGTCTAGTCTTGTCTGTCTAGTCTTGTCTGTCTAGTCTTGTCTGTCTAGTCTTGTCTGTCTAGTCTTGTCTGTCTAGTCTTGTCTGTCTAGTCTTGTCTGTCTAGTCTTGTCTGTCTAGTCTTGTCTGTCTAGTCTTGTCTGTCTAGTCTTGTCTGTCTAGTCTTGTCTGTCTAGTCTTGTCTGTCTAGTCTTGTCTGTCTAGTCTTGTCTGTCTAGTCTTGTCTGTCTAGTCTTGTCTGTCTAGTCTTGTCTGTCTAGTCTTGTCTGTCTAGTCTTGTCTGTCTAGTCTTGTCTGTCTAGTCTTGTCTGTCTAGTCTTGTCTGTCTAGTCTTGTCTGTCTAGTCTTGTCTGTCTAGTCTTGTCTGTCTAGTCTTGTCTGTCTAGTCTTGTCTGTCTAGTCTTGTCTGTCTAGTCTTGTCTGTCTAGTCTTGTCTGTCTAGTCTTGTCTGTCTAGTCTTGTCTGTCTAGTCTTGTCTGTCTAGTCTTGTCTGTCTAGTCTTGTCTGTCTAGTCTTGTCTGTCTAGTCTTGTCTGTCTAGTCTTGTCTGTCTAGTCTTGTCTGTCTAGTCTTGTCTGTCTAGTCTTGTCTGTCTAGTCTTGTCTGTCTAGTCTTGTCTGTCTAGTCTTGTCTGTCTAGTCTTGTCTGTCTAGTCTTGTCTGTCTAGTCTTGTCTGTCTAGTCTTGTCTGTCTAGTCTTGTCTGTCTAGTCTTGTCTGTCTAGTCTTGTCTGTCTAGTCTTGTCTGTCTAGTCTTGTCTGTCTAGTCTTGTCTGTCTAGTCTTGTCTGTCTAGTCTTGTCTGTCTAGTCTTGTCTGTCTAGTCTTGTCTGTCTAGTCTTGTCTGTCTAGTCTTGTCTGTCTAGTCTTGTCTGTCTAGTCTTGTCTGTCTAGTCTTGTCTGTCTAGTCTTGTCTGTCTAGTCTTGTCTGTCTAGTCTTGTCTGTCTAGTCTTGTCTGTCTAGTCTTGTCTGTCTAGTCTTGTCTGTCTAGTCTTGTCTGTCTAGTCTTGTCTGTCTAGTCTTGTCTGTCTAGTCTTGTCTGTCTAGTCTTGTCTGTCTAGTCTTGTCTGTCTAGTCTTGTCTGTCTAGTCTTGTCTGTCTAGTCTTGTCTGTCTAGTCTTGTCTGTCTAGTCTTGTCTGTCTAGTCTTGTCTGTCTAGTCTTGTCTGTCTAGTCTTGTCTGTCTAGTCTTGTCTGTCTAGTCTTGTCTGTCTAGTCTTGTCTGTCTAGTCTTGTCTGTCTAGTCTTGTCTGTCTAGTCTTGTCTGTCTAGTCTTGTCTGTCTAGTCTTGTCTGTCTAGTCTTGTCTGTCTAGTCTTGTCTGTCTAGTCTTGTCTGTCTAGTCTTGTCTGTCTAGTCTTGTCTGTCTAGTCTTGTCTGTCTAGTCTTGTCTGTCTAGTCTTGTCTGTCTAGTCTTGTCTGTCTAGTCTTGTCTGTCTAGTCTTGTCTGTCTAGTCTTGTCTGTCTTGTCTTGTATGTCTAGTCTTGTCTGTCTAGTATTGTCTGTCTAGTATTGTCTGTCTAGTCTTGTCTGTCTAGTCTTGTATGTCTAGTCTTGTCTGTCTAGTATTGTCTGTCTAGTATTGTCTGTCTAGTCTTGTCTGTCTAGTCTTGTCTGTCTAGTCTTGTCTGTCTAGTCTTGGCTGTCTAGTCTTGTCTGTCTAGTCTTGTCTGTCTAGTCTTGTCTGTCTAGTCTTCTCTGTCTAGTCTTGTTTGTCTAGTCTTGTCTGTCTTGTCTTGTCTGTCTGTCTTGTCTGTCTAGTCTTGTCTGTCTAGTCTTGTCTGTCTAGACTTGTCTGCCTAGTCTTGTCTGTCCAGTCTTGTCTGTCCAGTCTTGTCTGTACAGTCTTGTCTGTCTAGTCTTGTCTGTCTAGTCTTGTATGTCTAGTCTTGTCTGTCTAGTATTGTCTGTCTAGTATTGTCTGTCTAGTCTTGTCTGTCTAGTCTTGTCTGTCTAGTCTTGTCTGTCTAGTCTTGTCTGTCTAGTCTTGTCTGTCTAGTCTTGTCTGTCTAGTCTTGTCTGTCTAGTCTTGTCTGTCTAGTCTTGTCTGTATAGTCTTGTCTGTATAGTCTTGTCTGTCTAGTCTTGTCTGTCTAGTCTTGTCTGTCTAGTCTTCTCTGTCTAGTCTTGTTTGTCTAGTCTTGTCTGTCTTGTCTTGTCTGTCTGTCTTGTCTGTCTAGTCTTGTCTGACTAGTCTTGTCTGTCTAGTCTTGTCTGTCTAGACTTGTCTGTCTGTCCTGCTCGGTGGTGTAGTTGACAACATACCCGCCTTTCAATGCGGGAGACCCGGGTTCGAATCCTGGTCGGGGAGGCGACAACTAGGGCGGTTTTCATTAACCGTCCGGGCTGCCCACCCTGAATGAATGCAATATATGCGATACCGGGGTGGCGCATACTAAAAGCCAAGGTGGAATAGGGGATTTGGTGAGACTTGTCTGTCTAGTCTTGTCTGTCCAGTCTTGTCTGTCCAGTCTTGTCTGTCCAGTCTTATCTGTCCAGTCTTGTCTGTACAGTCTTATCTGTCCAGTCTTGTCTGTCCAGTCTTGTCTGTCCAGTCTTGTCTGTCCAGTCTTGTCTGTCCAGTCTTGTCTGTCCAGTCTTATCTGTCCAGTCTTGTCTGTCCAGTCTTGTCTGTCCAGTCTTGTCTGTCCAGTCTTGTCTATCCAGTCTTGTCTGTCCAGTCTTGTCTGTCCAGTCTTGTCTATCCAGTCTTGTCTGTCCAGTCTTGTCTGTTCAGTCTTGTCTGTCCAGTCTTGTCTCTCCAGTCTTGTCTGTCCAGTCTTGTCTGTCCCATCACCCTTACTACGGGAGAACTTGCGGGAAAAGTTAGAAGCTGGGAAGTCTTGGACCGGGAATTGCTAAGCGACCATAAATACATTTATATTGTGTTAGAAGAAAATCAACGAGGTCTACCCCCTCAGCGCCAGAGCCGCCAGGGATGGTCGACAGGGAAGATAGATCAAATGATCTGCGGCACCAACACAGGATCGGAGGCCACTGTGATGCAGGCTGGATGGTCCACCAGGGGTGCCAACAGCTCAAATGTGGTAGAAGCTCTGGAGCGCTGGACAAAAAACCGGGGAGCCGAAACGCCGGAAGGGATGATCGCTACCCTTACCAACGTCTGCAAGGAATGTCTTCCGGCTAGGAAGACCACATCTAAGAAGAAGAAAGTGTACTGGTGGACCGGGGAGATCAGTAAGCTGAGAAAGACCTGCGGATAGGCCAGATGTGCGTACCAAAGGTGCAAAACAAAAAATGCAGAGCTGGCGGCAAGGAAAGAAGCTCTACGGGAAAACTATATCGACTCCAAGAAAATGCTACGCAAAACTATAAAGTTGGAAAAAAGGAAATGTTGGCTAAACCTCTGCGCGATGATTGACCAAAACCCGTGGGGAGACGCGTACCAAATAGCGACTAGAGAGCTAAAGATCCGAAAGCCTAGCCTGTGCCTCAACCCGGACATGATTGAAAAAAATTTACAACGAACTGTTTCCAACCGACTTGCAGGGAAGTACCAGAATTTACCACCGAGGAACTAGTAGTGGCCAGCAATCGGCTTAAAAAGACAGAGGCCCAGGTCCTGATATGATCCCATCGGAAATTGTCAAAACTGCGTGCAGCGCTGTACCCCAGTACGTTCTAAATACTATGAACAGAACGCTAAGAGATGGTGTGTTTCCACAGAACTGTCTAGTCTTGTCTGTCTAGTCTTGTCTGTCTAGTCTTGTCTGTCTAGTCTTTTCTGTCTAGTCTTGTCTGTCTAGTCTTGTCTGTCTAGTCTTGTCTGTCTAGTCTTGTCTGTCTAGTCTTGTCTGTCTAGTCTTGTCTGTCTAGTCTTGTCTGTCTAGTCTTGTCTGTCTAGTCTTGTCTGTCTAGTCTTGTCTGTCTAGTCTTGTCTGTCTAGTCTTGTCTGTCTAGTCTTGTCTGTCTAGTCTTGTCTGTCTAGTCTTGTCTGTCTAGTCTTGTCTGTCTAGTCTTGTCTGTCTAGTCTTGTCTGTCTAGTCTTGTCTGTCTAGTCTTGTCTGTCTAGTCTTGTCTGTCTAGTCTTGTCTGTCTAGTCTTGTCTGTCTAGTCTTGTCTGTCTAGTCTTGTCTGTCTAGTCTTGTCTGTCTAGTCTTGTCTGTCTAGTCTTGTCTGTCTAGTCTTGTCTGTCTAGTCTTGTCTGTCTAGTCTTGTCTGTCTAGTCTTGTCTGTCTAGTCTTGTCTGTCTAGTCTTGTCTGTCTAGTCTTGTCTGTCTAGTCTTGTCTGTCTAGTCTTGTCTGTCTAGTCTTGTCTGTCTAGTCTTGTCTGTCTAGTCTTGTCTGTCTAGTCTTGTCTGTCTAGTCTTGTCTGTCTAGTCTTGTCTGTCTAGTATTGTCTGTCTAGTATTGTCTGTCTAGTCTTGTCTGTCTAGTCTTGTCTGTCTAGTCTTGTCTGTCTAGTCTTGTCTGTCTAGTCTTGTCTGTCTAGTCTTGTCTGTCTAGTCTTGTCTGTCTAGTCTTGTCTGTCTAGTCTTGTCTGTCTAGTCTTGTCTGTATAGTCTTGTCTGTATAGTCTTGTCTGTCTAGTCTTGTCTGTCTAGTCTTGTCTGTCTAGTCTTCTCTGTCTAGTCTTGTTTGTCTTGTCTTGTCTGTCTTGTCTTGTCTGTCTGTCTTGTCTGTCTAGTCTTGTCTGACTAGTCTTGTCTGTCTAGTCTTGTCTGTCTAGACTTGTCTGTCTGTCCTGCTCGGTGGTGTAGTTGACAACATACCCGCCTTTCAATGCGGGAGACCCGGGTTCGAATCCTGGTCGGGGAGGCGACAACTAGGGCGGTTTTCATTAACCGTCCGGGCTGCCCACCCTGAATGAATGCAATATATGCGATACCGGGGTGGCGCATACTAAAAGCCAAGGTGGAATAGGGGATTTGGTGAGACTTGTCTGTCTAGTCTTGTCTGTCCAGTCTTGTCTGTCCAGTCTTGTCTGTCCAGTCTTATCTGTCCAGTCTTGTCTGTACAGTCTTATCTGTCCAGTCTTGTCTGTCCAGTCTTGTCTGTCCAGTCTTGTCTGTCCAGTCTTGTCTGTCCAGTCTTATCTGTCCAGTCTTGTCTGTCCAGTCTTGTCTGTCCAGTCTTGTCTGTCCAGTCTTGTCTGTCCAGTCTTGTCTGTCCAGTCTTGTCTATCCAGTCTTGTCTGTCCAGTCTTGTCTGTTCAGTCTTGTCTGTCCAGTCTTGTCTGTCCAGTCTTGTCTGTCCAGTCTTGTCTGTCCAGTCTTGTCTATCCAGTCTTGTCTGTCCAGTCTTGTCTGTTCAGTCTTGTCTGTCCAGTCTTGTCTCTCCAGTCTTGTCTGTCCAGTCTTGTCTGTCCCATCAACCTTACTTCGGGAGAACTTGCGGGAAAAGTTAGAAGCTGGGAAGTCTTGGACCGGGAATTGCTAAGCGACCATAAATACATTTATATTGTGTTAGAAGAAAATCAACGAGGTCTACCCCCTCAGCGCCAGAGCCGCCAGGGATGGTCGACAGGGAAGATAGATCAAATGATCTGCGGCTCCAACACAGGATCGGAGGCCACTGTGATGCAGGCTGGATGGTCCACCAGGGGTGCCAACAGCTCAAATGTGGTAGAAGCTCTAGAGCGCTGGACAAAAAACCGGGGAGCCGAAACGCCGGAAGGGATGATCGCTACCCTTACCAACGTCTGCAAGGAATGTCTTCCGGCTAGGAAGACCACATCTAAGAAGAAGAAAGTGTACTGGTGGACCGAGGAGATCAGTAAGCTGAGAAAGACCTGCGTTAAGGCCAGATGTGCGTACCAAAGGTGCAAAACAAAAAATGCAGAGCTGGCGGCAAGGAAAGAAGCTCTACGGGAAAACTATATCGACTCCAAGAAAATGCTACGCAAAACTATAAAGTTGGAAAAAAGGAAATGTTGGCTAAACCTCTGCGCGATGATTGACCAAAACCCATGGGGAGACGCGTACCAAATAGCGACTAGAGAGCTAAAGATCCGAAAGCCTAGCCTGTGCCTCAACCCGGACATGATTGAAAAAATTTACAACGAACTGTTTCCAACTCACCCAGCACGATCCTGGGATAAACCGACTTGCAGGGAAGTACCAGAATTTACCACCGAGGAACTAGTAGTGGCCAGCAATCGGCTTAAAAAAGACAGAGGCCCAGGTCCTGATATGATCCCATCGGAAATTGTCAAAACTGCATGCAGCGCTGTACCCCAGTACGTTCTAAATACTATGAACAGAACGCTAAGAGATGGTGTGTTTCCACAGAACTGGAAAAAGGCAAAACTTGTTCTGCTCCGAAAAGGGGACAAGCCGCTTAACGAAACAACGTCCTATAGGCCTCTCTGTCTGCTGGACACTGCAGGCAAACTGTTGGAGCAGCTGCTGCTACTAAGGATAAAGAAGGAACTTAAAGCCGGTGAAAATCTCTCGGTTAATCAGTATGGTTTTAGGGAAGGGCGATGTACAATCGACGCTCTTAATAAAGTTGTGGCCATAGCAGATGCCGCCAGGAAGGGTACCTGGAAAACCAGAAAGCTATGTGCACTAATTACCCTTGACGTGCGAAATGCGTTTAATTCGGCCTGCTGGCAGGACATTATGGACGAAGTCATGCGACGCAGCTTCCCACCGTATCTGCTAGCGATGATTGATAGTTACCTATCCCAGCGGGAAATCGTCTTTGTCTCAGATGGCCACTGCACTACCAAGCAAGTCCACAGTGGTGTACCGCAGGGCTCAGTCATGGGCCCAACGCTGTGGAACATAGTGTACGACGGGGTTCTGAAACTCAAGATGCCGGATGGAGTGGAGACCGTCGGCTTTGCAGATGATCTCGCCCTGGTGGTTTGTGACAAAACGCAGCTGGGGTTGAAGCGGAGGGCCAACAAAGCCATGCAACTAATAGACAAATGGATGCGGGATAAGCAGCTCAAACTAGCACCCGAAAAGACCGAGGCAGTACTCTTAACAGGCAAGAGAAAAATAGGGGATGTAGCATTCAAACTTAGAGACGCTGTCATAAAGCCAAAGAGTGCTATAAACTATCTAGGCGTCATGATTGAGAAGAACCTCCCATTTAGAGAGCAAGTCAGCAAAGCCACGGATAAAGCCCATAAATCCCTATCGGCGCTGGAAAGGCTTATGAATTTAAAATGCCTATTAAAAAACTACGCGTAAACTCGAACCAGAACCAGCAGCTGGACGCCGAAAGTAAGGCAAGGAAAAAGACAAAGAAGGTGAGAGACACATTCATTCCCAACTTGGGCGGCATCTACCGTCCGGGCTGCACACCCTGAAGGAATGCGCAAGCGATACCGGGGTGTAGCATACTAAAGCAAAGTGGATAAGGGGTTTAGTGAGTGAGAGCCTCACACTCAGGCTGGGTGAGCTTCCCCCAAACCACCATAAAAAAAGTCTTGTCTGTCCAAGTCTTGTCTGTCCAGTCTTGTCTGTCCAGTCTTGTCTGTCTAGTCTTGTCTGTCTAGTCTTGTCTGTCTAGCCTTGTCTGTCTAGTCTTGTCAGTCTAGTCTTGTCTGTCTAGTCTTGTCTCTCCAGTCTTGTCTGTCCAGTCTTGTCTGTCTAGTCTTGTCTGTCTAGTCTTGTCTGTCTAGTCTTGTCTGTCTAGTCTTGTCTGTCTAGTCTTGTCTGTCTAGTCTTGTCTGTCTAGTCTTGTCTGTCTAGTCTTGTCTGTCTAGTCTTGTCTGTCTAGTCTTGTCTGTCTAGTCTTGTCTGTCTAGTCCTGTCTGTCTAGTCCTGTCTGTCTAGTCTTGTCTGTCTAGTCTTGTCTGTCTAGTCATGTCTGTCCAGTCTTGTCTGTCCAGTCTTGTCTGTCCAGTCTTGTCTGTCCAGTCTTGTCTGTCCAGTCTTGTCTGTCCAGTCTTGTCTGTCCAGTCTTGTCTGTCCAGTCTTGTCTGTCCAGTCTTGTCTGTCCAGTCTTGTCTGTCCAGTCTTGTCTGTCCAGTCTTGTCTGTCCAGTCTTGTCTGTCCAGTCTTGTCTGTCCAGTCTTGACTGTCCAGTCTTGTCTGTCCAGTCTTGTCTGTCCAATCTTGTCTGTCCAGTCTTGTCTGTCCAGTCTTGTCTGTCCAGTCTTATCTGTCCAGTCTTGTCTGTCCAGTCTTGTCTGTCTAGTCTTGTCTGTCTAGTCTTGTCTGTCTTTTTTTTAAATTTGGCTTTAAGTATGCGCCACCCTGGTATCGCATATTTTAGCATTCATTGAGGGTGAGCAGCCTGGACGGTTTCCTGAAAAACCGCCCAAGTTGTTGTCTCCCCGACCAGGATTCGAACCCGGGTCTCCTGCATTGAATGGCGGGTATGTTGTCAACTACACCACCGAGGAGGACAGTCTTGTCTGTCTAGTCTTGTCTGTCGTATTTTCTATCCAGTCTTGTCTCTCTAGCCTTGGCTGTCTATTGTTACCTGTCTTGTCTGTCTAATAATAATAATAATAATAATAATAATAATATATTTATTCACTTAGCCTCATTAAATACAGATACATATTGTGGATGTGATAGTTAAACATTTGCTGAATACAATATCATAGACACATTAATACAGTAATACTTACAGTAATACAATAAATACAATAAATACTACATTACTGCAACTGCTAAAAAATACATTAAACACCATTATTAATGATAATTATGAATGAATGTTATCATAGCAAAATAATACAAATTATTCATCAAAAAATTCAGATATTCAATAATATGCTCCTAGAGCTAGAATACAGTTTACATCTCGTTTAAATTGCTTGAAGTTCTTTTTTTATTTCATTGTCCAGTTTATTATATAATTTTATTTCTGCATAAAAGAAGGTATTTTCAAGTAAGGTCGTGTTATTTTATGGAAACGATAGCAGAGTGATGTAATTTGCTAAAGTGTGAAAGTTTCCTATACGATATTTTGTATAATACAGCACTTTTAACAGGTAAATTTAGGGTAATGTAAGTATATTGAACTTAAACTTAATAAAGACGGAACAAAGCTTGAATATATAAATATACTCAACCTTTCCGGAACTCTATAATACTAATGAGTCTTTTTAGGACTACCAAAAACAAATCTCTTATGAAATTTGTCAGTTATTCTATAGCTTTCAGTCCACCTTCGTGGCACTCAACCAAAACCATAAAAATAACATTGATTTTTAAGATCATGTCTTTCCGATACCTTGAGTGAATAGCCATCTGTGGACGCGTTTCGAGATTTATCTCTCATCAGCACAGCTTTGCTTCCATGAACAATATTTTGTAAATCACTCACTTGAAAACCCATGTGTTGATTAGGGTTAGATGTTTTTTAATTTTGACATTTTGTGGGAGAGACATGAACTTAGCAGGTTATTGATATAAATGATAAATTTTGTATTGGTAAAACCATACAACATTATAGATAATCAGATAAACTTAATAAAGACGGAAAAAAGCTTGAATATATAAATATACTCAACCTTTCCGGAACTCTATAATACTAATGAATCTTTTTAGGACTATCAAAAACAAATCTCTTATGAAATTTGTCAGTTATTCTATAGCTTTCAGTCCACCTTCGTGGCACTCAACAAAAACCATAAAAATAACATTGATTTTTAAAATCATGTCTTTCCGATACCTTGAGTGAATAGCCATCTGTGGACGCGTTTCGAGATTTATCTCTCATCAGCACAGCTTTGCTTCCATGAACAATATTTTGTAAATCACTCACTTGAAAACCCATGTGTTGATTAGGGTTAGATGTTTTTTAATTTTGACATTTTGTGGGGCTCGCGTCCACAGATGGCTATTCACTCAAGGTATCGGAAAGACATGATCTTAAAAATCAATGTTATTTTTATGGTTTTGGTTGAGTGCCACGAAGGTGAACTGAAAGCTATAGAATAACTGACAAATATCATAAGAGATTTGTTTTTGATAGTCCTAAAAAGACTCATTAGTATTATAGAGTTCCGGAAAGGTTGAGTATATTTATATATTCAAGCTTTGTTCCGTCTTTATTAAGTTTATCTGATTATCTATAATGTTGTATGGTTTTACCAATTCAAAATTTATATTGAACTTTGTAAAAAAAACTTCTACAACTTTGCCCTCTTTTTAGACCAAACATCTCTTCTTACAATTCTCTTCTGCAAAATAAAACATCTAATCCCATTTTTTTGCATACATGGTCGATGTGATATGACCAACTAAAAGTAGAGTCTATCCGTACCCCCAAAAAGTTGGTAAACGTTTTAATTTTATGGTTTTTGCCGTCAATACTAAGTTGAAAATGTATTGGAATTTTCCTCTGCTTAGCAAAGTAAATACAAACAGTCTTATCCGTATTTAGTATAAGATGCTTTGCTCGGTACCACGCATGCACCTCAGCAACAACTATCCCGACTCTGCTTTCAAGCTCTTCTATACTGTTCTCATGGACAGTCATATTCATGTCATCTGCAAACAGTATAGTTTAAGCACTTACATAAAGTGGAAGATCGTTGATGAACAGCAGAAATAGAAAGGGCCCTACAGCAGATCCCTGAGGCACACATAATTAGATTCTTGCTATTAGATTTGTAGTTATTGGCATTTACAATCAACTTTCTTCCTGTAGGAAAGGTTCTAATGCACCTTGCAAAAGTCCCTGGAAAACCATAGTTTTCCAATTTAGTTACCATAAAATCAATGTTGACGGTGCCTAAGGCCTTGGACAGGTCAAAAAATTGACCCATTACATGTTTACCTGTGTCAAGCTTTTTAATAATATATTTTGCTAAGTTTTTCGTGGCTGTTTCAACTGATCTATGAGCTCGAAACCCATGCTGACAATTGCTGATCAAATGATATTACTCTATCAACCATTTTATTATAAATCAGCCGCTCATAGATTTTAGAAAACGATAATAGATATATCAAATCCATCCGATTTCTTGTGCAAGGGAATCACTATAGCTACCTTGAAAATCAATGGAAATATTCCATCCTCCATAGATTTATTGTACAGCTGTAATAGTGGACTTTCAATGACGTCTAAGAATGATGTTATAGTTTTGATGGAGAATCCATCTATGCCCGATGAATGCGAAGTGAAAATAATTTAAATAACCTTTTGGACCTCAAATTGTTCAATGGGGAGCACATAAAAAGAGTGAAATACTAAAAGGGGACTTAGTGCACCCAGACCCCGACGTTAACAACTGTTATCTGATTATACTTAAGGACATTTTGGAAAAGTGCGTTGCAAATATATCAGGAAATTGTTTGTCAGTTATCAGTGCATTATCTATCCTGAGTGTTATTGTGGTACACTTTTTTTACTTCCCTAAAGATTAATTAATAATCGACTATTGGACTTTGATCTTTGCCCGCGGTATAGTCGCATCTTATGCCGGTATAACTCCTTTCTCTCTTCTGTCCAGGCAGTACCTTTCCTTCGGGGTTTTTCCTGAAATCCACGGATTTCCTTCAGGGTGCGTCTCACAGATTGTCTGTTTTGTATATCTGTTATTCCCAGTTCTTTAATATCCTTCTAGGTTTCTGTCAACCAAGTGGTACGAACCTTCTTGTTTTGCCAGAAGGTGAACAGATGGTTGGTTAGTCGGTATGGAGGCAATCTTTCAACGTGGCCATAGAAAGCTACCCGTCTTTTCCTTGCACAGTCAGAGAGCATCTCAATATGTTCGTAGAGCTCAAAGTTATGCCGCCTTTGGAATTCCCTATCTTCCTTTACCGGACCTAAGATCTTCCTGAAGATTCTCCTCTCTCTGATTTACAATTTCTCTACCAGACCTCTTCGGTTCAAGGAAAGACACTCCATGGCATATAGAGCTTCTGGTCGTAAGACTGATGTAGTACTTAAGTTTCAGGTGCGTGACAGGAATTTCTTATTGTAAGTGTTCTTATGTCAGTCGATAGGCTAGTTCTAACTATATTTAGATTTATTTTTAACTGGATCTTGTTCATGACAAACCTCCTCTTTGCGGAGGCTATGTGTTTGTTGTGCTGACGCTTCATAGTTTTGTAAGCTTCGATAAAATTGTACGATCAAACGAGCCCGCTGAAGGCGGGCGAAGTTCGATCGTGATTATACCAAACGTCTCGTTCGAAAATGGTCAATCTCCCTCTCTACATGTACCCGTTAATAAACATACCCTAGATCATCTTGCAGGGAAAACTACAAAAATCGCTAAAAATATGACTGTACAGGGCCGGGCCGGTTAGTCCACACTAGCCTAGGCGCCAAATTTCAAACTCTAAAAAGTGTGAACTGTAAGCAATGACGAGCATAACTAAACTACAAATTATCATCGAGAACGAGACGTGTAGTATAATTTAAATCATTAAGGGTATAACACAGCCAAAACAAATTCCTAAGTTGCTTATCCTCTTCAATTATTTCAGGTGTTATCCATTCATTGTTTTTTGAGATAACTCTTCTGGTTTCGATGGAATATACCTGATCCAAAGAACAGGTTAAATTATTAATAAATGTTTTAAAGGCCACCTCGACATCTTCGTCTAAAATCTCTGAAAAATCTATTTTACTAATTTTATCATCGCCTTAGAATTGTCTGCTAAGGCTATACGTTATATTATGGTTTCTCGTATAGAAATATTCAAAACTAATATGCAATATCAAACTGAGGTGTTCAGCCATGACAGGATCAACTGTTCTGCAACTACATGCATTTATGTATAAATTAGCTACCATATAGTCAATAGAGGTATGTGAAGTAGTACTAAATCTCTCTGTGCAAATTCTCGTAGAATCCCGGTTAAGTACTCGCAGATTGAAAGAGTTAAAATGCCCATTAGTTTTTATTTCTCTGTTGAGTTTTTTAAAAGTCGATATTAATATCATCATCATCATCTTACAGTTGCACAAGTACAGCAATAACTCGTTAGGCCTGTTGTAAAAAGAATCCTACCGGATGTAGATCTGTATTTGCAAATAATATTGATACTAGGGAAATCACGCCCTAGATTTATACCACAAACCTCATTAACCATTTCGACCAATAGTTCAATAGCTTTAGTTGAGACATTGTTGTACCATTGCGAAAATAAATTGCTACGCCACCGCAGATGAATTTTATTATACAAAAATTGGAAACTAATTGAGAGTTATTCAGCTGGATCACATCAATTTCCTGTTGGAAGCGCCAATGCTCACAAACACATGCAACATGAGTATTTTCACGATTTAAATATAGATGAAATAGGTTGAACTTATTTCTTAATGATTGTACGTAAACAAGTGATATTGTGATCCCACTTTGTATAGCTATGGCTATATGGCATGTGGCTATGGCATGTGGCATTTGCTATAACTTGCGGAGGAAGTGCTAAGTGCTGCTGTTTTGGCCTAATGTTTTCTCTAAAAAACATTCATTAGATGTAGAAGGTACAGCCATATAAGTTAAATCAGAGTTTAATCTCATGCTTGTTGAGTGCCTATTTGGTTCAATTGGAAAGAAGATGGAATCTCTTCTTGAAATTTGCGCCGGCCACCAATCTGCTTTTAAGAACTTGACACAGTCGTTTTCCTGAACTCTGACTTTGAAAGAACAGTACCTGGTGTTAGATGTTGTAACCTTGCAGATACAGTCCGTTATGTTCATGTGTTTTTCAATGAACTAACGCAATTTCTCCTCTATTATTCCAGGCCCAACATTATTGATATGGCCATTTCCTCTTAATTGCTGCACGTATGATGTTTGAAGGACCCTTTCCTAGAATTAAAGACTTGAAGGCTGATATGCCGTAGAATTTTTGAAGTCTGCCGCTCTTCCTGAATTGTATTTTATGTAGAAGGTGCCGGATCAGAATATAACTAGAGAATTTTCAGTTATGACATTATGAAATTATTAGTTGCATTTATTGTATTAAAAGCTGGTGCTTTGTAGAATTTTGAAATGTTGAGTTCTTCTTGAATTGTTGAAATGTGAGGAGGAATTGCCTCAGTTGGTGTATCAGCAGTGTTGGATATATTGATCATAGTACTATTTGCTGTAGTAGGTGCTATTGCTTGAGAATTTTCAGTTGTTACATTGCCATTATTAGTTAGATTTGTTGGTGGGAAAGTCATATTACTTTCAGGTATAGCTATTGGAAATCTATTTGGAATAAGTGATTTCAAACCTGTAATTTCCATGTAAGGCATTTGTTAGTACAGTAAACTCTCTTTTCAATTCCAATAATCTAGAACAGCGCTGTCCAACTGGCGGCCGCAACCGGCCCGCGATGCTTTTTTTACGGCCCGCGAGTTATAGTAATCGTTACATCAAATTTTAAATAAATATGTGTATACATTTCAAATATAAAATTAAAAAAATATGAGATAATTCAACCATATACAAAATGCTTATTTTTATAGAAAGGACCGTAAATGGAAACTATGGTTATTCAGAAGAACTTATTAAAATGTGCAATAGTTCCGTATGGCGAATTTGACAAGTTCACCGCTATTGTAACTGACGGCGCCAGAGTTATGACGGGCAAAATTGTGCATCAGGAGGCATTATGTGGTCTTTCACTAAAACTAAAAGGTATAATAGACAAGGTTCGCAAAATAACAATTTTAATTCGTGGCGGAAATCGTTCTCCTACACATCGAAAATTTAAAACTTTTTGGACGAACTGCAAGCTGAGTATGTGGTTTTTATATAGTAATATTCGCTGCTTAAGTGCGGGAAAATGCCTGAAGATATTTTTTACACTTTGAAAAGAAATTCATCTTTTATTAACGAAAGTTGGCATCGATGAAGATTAGACAGCAAATTTAGTTGATAAAAATGTTCTTTGTTCACTTGCTTTCCTAACAGACATTACAAATTTTTTAAATATTTTGAATAAATTTGCAAGGAAAAGATCAAGATGTGTGTTGTCTTCATAAACGTGTAACAGGATTCAGAAATAAATTAAAATTGTGGTTAAATTTGCAGGAAAATAATTTATTTCATTTTGAATGTTGCAAAGAGATATATGGAGAAATGAAGACCTGTAACATAGAAGTGAATTTTGACATTTTTTTACATAAATTAGATTTTCTCAATTTGATGGTTTAAAGATCAGTATTAATTTATTTAGTGATCCATTCAATATCGATATTACCTCCGTTAAACCTAAATATCAAATGGAATTATGCGACCTTCAGGCTGACCCATTTATTGCATTTAGTGTAGCAACTGGAATACAAGTGTTCAAACATTTGGATAAAGAAAAATGTCAAAAAATTGAGATTTTGGACTTATCAAATCATTTCTATGTTCGGAAGTAAATATATCTGCGAGCGTGCATTCTCTGACATGAAACATATAATATCAAAATTTATAGACAGCTTGAAAGAGTCCACTCTTCAGAAACATAGTGGCCAATTATCCGGCGTATAAGCGAACCAACCGCAACGGAGAACGATTGGTGGATCTGTGTAGGACTTTTGTGTTGATCATGAAGTCTACAGCCTTCAAACACTTGCCAAGGAAGCAGAAGACTTAGATTTCACCTAATACTCACCTGGGTGAATTCCAGATAGATCATGTGGCCACTTCACGCAAATCTCAAAAGGAAATACAAAACGTGAAGGTACTAAGAAGCGCCAATCCTGACTCAGACCACTACCTCTCAAAGATCAAAATAAGACTACAGCCTAGAAACACTAGATTACACAGAACCTCCAAAATGGTAAAATTTGACGTCGAGCGACTCAAGAACAGTCAAGAACTAAGTCAGAGACTGAACAACACAGACATAAACAACTGGGACCAACTGAAGGAGACACTTGTAAAGGCGGCCAATGAACTCGCACCTCTCGCTAGAAGAAGGAAGCCTCCGTGGTGGACTGAAGACTGTGACAATGCAATAGCCCAAAGACAGATAGCCTGGCTGAAGTGGAATTCTAAAAAGACCAAGGAAAATTGGCATACATTTTTGGAACAAAGAAAGGTTACAGCCAAGATAATTCGAGGAACCAAACGAAAATTCACACAAAACCAACTAACCCAAATCGAAGAGAGCTTTGCTAAGAATAATTCCAGAGATTTCTTTGGAACCTTTAAGCAGGTAGGGGAGACTGGGGCTGTTTGTGACATTTTTTTTATAAAGTGTCACCATTTTTTGTTTTTTTGATTGGTTAACCTGAATATAGGTTCGTTTGATTAGGTAACTATTGAGGATTTCAATTTAAAAACAATTTTAGGTACTAGGCTATTAGAAATGACACAAATTAATTAATTATGGAAAAAAAACCGTGCTAACCCCGCGGCAGGGGCTGGTCGTTACACTGCAAGGGGCAAAATGTTACAACAAAAAACAAACGTAATCTAAGACTTTTTATTAATAACAATCACAGTTTATTTTCTGACTTTAAATCAAAATAAAATATGATTATATCTACAGTGTATTACAGTGCAGTCTTTTGTCTCATTGAAACAAAAACATGGTAACTTCTAAATTTTAACAAAATTAAAATCTCATTTTTTGGTCTTATGCCAAATAAATATAAAATATAGGTAACTTCCTACCTAGAAGAAAATTATACACCTCTTTATTAAACAAAAACTCGAAAAAGTATTAATTGAGAAAACATACATTATGCCTCACCAACAAAAAATAAATTAGCTATGCCTCTCTTAAAAAAATCAACCAGATCCTAGAAGCTAAACAAAGCAGTTCAGTCACTATAGTCTGAGCAATCACTTTCGCAATTCATACATATGTGGGTTAGAACATTTCCCTTAGCAAATGTACAACACACTGTACCCATTCCTCACCAGCTCGACTCTGATCAAACGGTTCATAATATATCAGGCAAAAATAATCATCTTCCACACTTTCTTCGTCAGAGTCATGTAACACCTTCCTCTTTACAGCAATCTTTCCTGTTCCCTTAACTGATTTTCTTCCCCTAGCTGCATTTCCTTAATTATTTATCTTTCCTGGCAGAGTTGACTTCCCTTTCTTAGTCTTAATCTTTTCTTTTTTAGATGTATTTTCCTTTTTCTTGCTCTGTTCCAGTGCCAATGCATTTTTCTCCAGCGAATCAGTTAAAATAGTTGATTTGCGGGAGTTTCTAGCAACTGCGTTAGTATAAATGTAGGTCTCGTTTTCTGCTACGGCATCTATTACTTCAGAAGCATCTTCGATAAACTCGGGAATAGGAGGTATAGCATTCTGTATTGAAGAATGTGGAGCAGGCGGAGATGGAGTCCCAGCGAAATGAATTGGAGTGTTCTGTGTCATAACAGGGGTATTTTCTAGGTTTCAGCTAGCCGTTTGGAATATTGGTCTGTCAGTAACAAAAGCAGATAAGAAGTCATCATCTTAAAAAATATCTTTATTAAATGGTGCAATACCACTCAGTTTTTCTTTTATACGTCCTAATCCTACCAAAAATAACAAATTATGTAGCTCAACTTATACCAGTCGGCAAGAAGCACTACGGGGCAGGTACTGACAAATCACAACCTGCCCCGAGCAAATGTCACTTTTAGCCCCAACTCCAAAACTGAACTTTTAAGATTACACAGTAAAAACGCAAATAAGTATAACTGTATAAACTTGGATTCATTGCAAAAATAAAGCATTGTGGTATAAATATTATAACACACACACGCATCACATTTATTCAAAACAAGTTGTAGACCAATATTTCTAAAACACGAAAAAGTTACAAACCTTAACCGAATTTACGGTTTTGGCGGCACTATACATGAGTTCCACTTAGAAATACGCTAGCGTTCCTGGCTCGCGCGTCGTATCGGCCGATAGTGATGTGATCATTTCTCTCTTTGTAACGTCATTATAGCGTTCTCTGTTTAATCACTATTGCCGCTGTAACTACTTACCCCTGTCACAACCAGCCCCAGTCTCCCCTAGTCAGAAAATCCGTTCCGCCAAGCCTCCACTTCAGAGACTCACAAGGCAAACTGGCTTATAACGACAAGGACAACTGCCACCTTTAGGCTCAGTACTTTAAAAATCTACTCAACTGTGACCCACCCAGCGAGGACTTCGACTATAAACAAACCACACCAAACCCGGACTCGCTTCACCCTTCATTGGAAGAAGTTGACCAGATCATTCAACTTCTTAAGAATAATAAGGCAGCTGGAGAGGACTGAATCGTTGCTGAACTGTGGAAAGGTGCTGGAAACAATGCCGTGCGCAAGCTAACCGAGATCATCCAGGACATCTGGGAAACAGAGAAATTACCACCGGATTGGAAATCTGCTCTGATCCATCCGCTTCACAAAAAGGGAGATTTTACGGATCTAAACAACTACCGTGGAATTTCTCTCGTCCCGGTAACATACAGGATTCTCTCGAAGGCGTTACAAACAAGGGCAGAAAATCAGTTGGATCGTCAACTGGGAGAATACCAGGGGGGCTTCAGGAAGACCCGATCCTGTTTTGAACAGATCCTCAACCTTAAAACTGTACTTGCATACTCCAAGATGAGAAACCGCAAGGTGATCGTCACCTTTGTTGATTTTAGGAAGGCCTACGATTCCATCGATAGAGAAACGCTTAAAAAAGTACTCCAGGAACTGGCACTAGACAACAAAACCCGCAGGCTAATCCTAGAAACTTTGACCAACACCCATTCCAAGGTTAAATTTAGAGGCGAGATTTCAGAAAGCTTCGAAATAAAAACTGGAGTGAGACAAGGTGATGGACTTTCTCCACTTCTCTTCAACTGTGTCCTTGAAAAGGTTATGAGAGAATGGCGCAAGGAACTAAACAATTTGGGTGCTCAGAGTGGTATCTACCTGGGACGTAAGAACGATAAACTGGTTGTAGATTGCCTGGCCTTTGCAGATGACATGGCACTGTTTGCTGATTCTCTTGAGATGGTAACAATGCAGGTAAACAGTCTCAGAAAACAGGCTGCCAAAGTGGGTCTTCAAGTACAGCTGGAGAAAACAGAATTCTTTACCAACATTAGAGAAGCAAACAGACAGATGTTACTAGATTAGGGAAACATCAAGTGGACTGAGAAATTTAAATACCTCGGCGAATGGATTGAAACCAACTTATCAGAAATAGCATCATTATCCAAGAGAGTCAGCAAGTTACAATAAGAAATTCCTGTCACGCAACCTGAAACTTAAACACTACACATCAGTCTTACGACCAGAAGCCCTATATGCCACGGAGTGTCTTTCCTTGAACCGAAGGGGTCTATTGGAGAAATTGGAAATCAGAGAGAGGAAAATCCTCAGGAAGATCCTAGGCCCGGTAAAGGAAGATGAGGAATTCCAAAGACGGCATAACTCTGAGCTCTACGAACATATTGAGATGCTCTCTGACTGTGCAAGCAATAGAAGGGTAGCTTTCTATGGCCACATTGCAAGATTGCCCCCAAACCGACTAACCAAGCGTCTGTTTACCTTCTGGCAAAACAAGACGGTTCGTACCACTTGGTTGACAGAGACCGAGAAGGATCTTAAAGAACTGGGAATAACAGATCTCAAAAACAGACAGTCTGTGAGACGCACCCTAAAGGAAGTCCGTGGATTTCAGGAAAAACCTCGAAGGAAAGGTACCCCCTGGACAGAAGAGAGAAAGGAGTTACACCGGCAGAAGATGCGACAATACAGGGCAAAGGTCAAAGCACAACAGTTGAACAAGCGTGGTCCAAAGTAGGCCTATTCGAAAGAAGAAGAAGAAAATAACTTTTGAGTTGACAAGATCTGACTTTTCATTTACCTATCCTTTTCGGCCCGCGAAATATTTGCTAAAGAAAAAATGGCCCGCTGGCTAAGAGAAGTTGGACAGCGCTGAGCTTGAAGATGCCTTATTAGATATCATACGTTTTAGTTCTTCAATAACTTACTTTAATGTGTCGTTCTCGCGACGAAAATCTCTATTTAATGAAGAAGCATCACTTTTACTGTCATTTGTCATTTCTGGTTTGTGTTTGTTGCAGATGACTGTTTCACTATCAATTATTTTGTTTTTACAAGTTTTTGGTTTTACAACCTCTGTGAAATAATAAAGGAAGGAAGGTCTAGTGTTGTTTGTCTGGTCTTGTCTGTCTGGACTTGTCTGTCTAGTCTTGTCTGTCTAGTCTTTTCTATCTAATATTTTCTGTCTAGTCTTGTCTGTATAGTCTTATTTGTTTAGTATTGTCTCTCTAGTTCTCTCTGTCTTGCCTATCTAGTCTTGTTCATCTAGTTTTGTCCTTTGTCTAGTCTTTTCTTTATCCGTCTAATCTTGTCCGTGTAGTCTTGTAGGTTCTTAAAGGTTCCTGACATACTGGCTAATTAAAACGTTTTTACAATTTTTAAATGTGTAATTCATTTGGGGGACAATGAATAATACCAGGTGGGATTACACACTCAAAATCTAAATAGATTTCTATTTATTTTTAGTTTTATGCTGGTACTAGTTTCGATTGCACTTGTTTGTTTAATGCTGTAACGAATTTTGAATCTTAAAATTTTAATTTAAATCCATGCAAATTCGATGCACTACATAGGCAACTCAACATACTAAATCTAAATCACCATTTGAAAATATAAGAAACTGTGCCTAAATAAAAGTATGAATATTGGTGATGTATTTTAGACCGACTAGATTAGTCTAACTAGATATGTAATATAATATTAGTGTAATAATATACAGTATCCCAGACGAATTAGTATAAATAGATATTTTAATTATTTGGTATATTTGTCAGTTATTAATTTAAACTTTTATTGTTATCTTTTATTAAGTTATTAATTTAATATCAGAAGTCAGTCAAAGTTATGGTCTCACGCTCATTGTCAAAAAAACGATGTACATAATAGTATCCAAAAACAACTAACATGTCGGACAGCTTCGAGTTAACAACATTAAATGCAAAGTGGGACCTCACAATTGAAATCAAATGTCGGATAGAAAAAGCGAGATCCGCATTCCTGAAAATGGCAAAAGTATTCAAAGCATATCACCTGAATATACAAACGAAGATCATGAGATACTGAGATGCTACGTCTCTACAGTACTATATGGAGTGGAGTCGTGGACTCTGACAGAGACTACCGAACGCAGACTCAAAGCATTTGAGATTTGGCTATTCCGCCGAATACTCAAAATTTCCTGGACGGCTCACGTCACCAACCAGCGGGTCCTAGAGATAATGGGAAAGAACGAGAGGTCTTACTAACAATAAGGACAAGAAAGCTGGAATACCTTGGCCATATAATGAGGAACATTCTAAGGTACGGTCTATTGCAACTTATACTACAAGGAAGAGTAGATGGGAGGAGAGGGCTAGGATGAACATCGTAGCTAAAAAACCTTCGAACCTGCTTCAACACAACAACAATAGATCTCTTTAGGGCTGCAACAAACAAAGTCCAAATTTCCATGATGATCGCCAACATCCGAAACGGATTGCCACCAGAAGAAGAAATTTAAATTATCAAAAAGTAAATGCTTATGTTAAAGAAATTTGATGTAAATCTTTCAGTAATTAATATAGAGAGTGTAGATTTGTAGATTAGTCTAAGTCATTCTAGTCTGTCTGTGTTTATAATGCAGTTAATGTCCCAAAAGGTTATATTGAAATTATTATTGAAAATTATATTGAAATGCGTTAGTCTACCAAGAAGGAAGAAACAAAAGTTACACTTCATCTTTCACCTAGAGTTTATGTTTCAGTTATTACTTTGGATAGTCTAGATCAGGGGTCTCCAAACTTTCATACTGATTACTCCAGTAAGTTCCGAAGGCCAAAACCATATTATCATTGTTGCCGGTGGTAAAAAGTGAAATAGTCCACTGATGAAAAAAAAAGTCCGAAAAAGTACGCAACGTTTAAAAAAGGCTGCAAATCGGACTAAAGTCCGCAAAACGGCAACACTGCATATTATTAATTTTCCTGTCATTATCTGTAATTTCTAGATTAGTCGTAGAGTACGAGCCATGAGGAGTAACGTGACACGACATCTGGTGGACACAAGCGGAAATAGGTAGTACCTTCTATCGCTAACATATGGCGCTAATAGCACGTACAGAATAATCTCGTTGGTTCGAGAAAGTTCTGGTGTCTTTCACTCACTTCTAGATGGCAGTAATTGGAATATATAACAAGGCTAGTGGCGCAACCACAAGTCAGTTCCTATGACACTGTTGTGAAATAAAATAGTGCGTACCTCCTTAAAACGTGTTTGTGCGTGTTTAAGTTTAAGACATCTTTGTAACAGTATTTTGATTTGAATTGTTGCTTTTGTGTGTGATTTAGTAGTATGGAAATGAAGCGAAAAATTGATAGTGAATGCAGAAAATTCAAAGATCAGTGGAACATTCAGTGTTTCGTAATTAAGTCCAGTAACAAGGCGCTATGTTTGATTTGCAATGAAAGCATAGCCGTTCTCAAGGAATATAACATTAAACGTCATTATGAAACAAAACATTTTCAAAATTTCTCAAAATATACAGGGAGTTTGCGGACAGAAAAATTTGAAGCTATGAAGCGCGGATTGAAATCGCAGCAATCTTCATTTACAAAACTCAAAACTGAACAAGAGGCTGCAACTCGTGCCAGCTTTCGTGTGGCTCTTGAAATTGCAAAACGTGGAAAACCATTCACCGATGGAGAAATGATCAAAGAATGCATAATTGCAGTAGCCGAAGAAATGTGCCCTGCAAAGGTAAATTTATTAAAAACTGTCAGCATGTCAGCAAACACTGTGGCTCGAAGGGTAGAAAACTTCGCTGAAAATATATCCTCTCAACTGTTCGACAAAAATGGACATGTTGAGTGGTTTTCTTTGGCCTTGGATGAGTCAACGGATGTGTCAGATACTGCTCAGGTGTTGATTTATATTCGAAGAGTAGATAAAAGCTATGATGTGCATGAAAAACTTCTTGATATTTATAGTATTCATGGCACAACTACTGGTACAGATATTTTTAAAGGAGCTAAAATGGCCATTAATCAAAAGAACCTTCGATGGAAAAACTTGAAATGTATTACAACTGATGGAGGCAAAAACAGGAGTGGGAAAGATAAAGGAGTGGTCGCTCTTGTGTCAAAGGCTGTAGAAAATGACGGTGGTTCAAAACCATTAGTCTTACATTGTATCATTCATCAACAGTCTTTGTGCGGAAAATGTTTGGATATGTCTGAAGTTCTGAAACCAGTCATATCAACTGCTAATTTTATCAGATCTTTTGGGCTGAATCACCGACAATTCCGACAATTTATTGAAGAGATTGGAGAAAATGACTTACCTTATCATACTGCCGTACGTTGGCTTAGTTGTGGGAAAGTCCTTCAGCGCTTTTTTGAACTTCGAGCAGTGATTACAAAACAACGCATGGCTGTGGAAGTTAGCATTCTATGTTGATTTGACAAAACATGTGAACGAACTGAATTTGAGATTGCAAGGAGAAAACCAGCATCTTCCTGATTTATACACTAATATCAAATCATTTCGGAAGAAATTGATACTGTTTCAATCACAACTACAAAGTAAATGTTTTTCACATTTTGAAACATGTGAAATATTCAGCCACACCACTGACTGAGTTTCCTATCGATTTTGCAATCGAAACTTTGGGTGCTTTGAAAATAAATTTTGATACTCGTTTCTCGGACCTGATGCCATTGCGAATCAAATTAAGATTTTTCAGAATCCTTTTGATACTGACATTGAAACCCTAGCCCCGGAACTTCAAATGGAAATGATTGCTCTACAGTGCAGTGATATAATTAAGAACAAATATCAAAACTCATCTTTGTTGGAAATTTATAAAGTCTTCCGTCAGTGGAGTCTTCCACTGACACAATTTGATAATTTGCATAAATTTGCTCGTGGGCTGATTTCTGTTTTTGGTACTACTTATTTGTGTGAGAAGACCTTCTCCAAAATGAAGTACACAAAAAATGTTTACAGATCTAAATTAACTGATGAGCATCTTAAATCTCTTTTAATAATTGGTACAAGTAAAATTAGTCCATAACTACAAACTATTGTCAGTGGAAAATCTCAATTACATAAATCTCATTAGTATTTCATATGTCATTATGCTTGTTATAAGTTATGTTTTTATTTAAAATGTATAAAATGTTAGTTGGATTCATTTCAATAATTTGTTAGTTATTATATACTGAAGTTAAATTTTCTGCATATTATACATGTCTTTACTCATTACAATTCTGTGTTTCTTTATCCAACTTATCACAAAAACAATAACAATAAGCCTACAACAATGTTATGAGTAGTTAGCCCATGACCATATCAATGTAGATGTCATATTAATAATTATTCAACATAAAATTAGAATACTGCAGTAAACTAAATTTAATTTGCTATAAAAAATATGTTCTTCTCTAAAAGGAGTTTTCAAGTATGCTAGCTCTCCGCGGGCCGGACAAAATCTGTCCGCGGGCCGGATGTGGCCCTCGGGCCGTAGTTTGGAGACCCCTGGTCTAAATCTCTGTTTCTTAATCCAAACTATACCGAGGTCCACTAAAATTTCCAATTGGTTGACCATAGACCGCTACAAAAATTGTTTTTTTTTTCTAATTATATGTTAATGTAGTGACTATATTTTTATACTGACTAGGAATAACAAAGGAATATTTGTTTTTAACAATTAACATGTGAGAATGTTTTCTCACATAAATATTTGCAGCAATGCTTCACTGCCCTCTCACGTAACAATGGCTCTTATCGTGGCATTAAAATTTGGAATTAAAATTCACTCTTAATTTTAATGCCAAATCTGAGCTTAATTCATTGCGTTCTTTGTGTTTCATATCAGCGAATTCAGAAAAGTTTATTATCGTTTGTATATACATATTTGTAAACATATTCCGAATGTTATCAGCTTTAGATTCTGTTATATCATTAAAAGAATCGCGTAATTTAGACGTACCATCAGATAAAGCTTTCCTGTTTAAAAAAACCTTCCCTAATAATGGCTAGCCACCCACGTGAAAGACTGTAAGGGCTCTCTATACTTGTGTCTAAGATCAATACATCAAGCACAAGCGTAGGAAGAGGGAGGAGGTCCAGTTCCACTTAGGACTGTAGCACCACTGAAGAAGTTGAAGACACGAATGAATGATTACGACTGGAAAGACATGATCTTAGAAACAATGTTATTTTTATGTAGTTTGTTGAGTGCCACGAAGGTAGACTGAAAGCTATAAAATAACTGACAAATTTCACATGAGATTTGTTTTGGTAGACTCAGTAATTCTTATAGAGCTCCGGAAAGGTTGAGTATATTTATATATTCAAGCTGTGTTCCAATTGTTTTAAGACGACATGTTTTAATTTATCACGGATCGATATTTATCGATCCGGTGATCGATACTCGATCGATCGATACTATATCTTCACCAGTGGTGGAGACACCGGTTGAAAAGCACTGGTCTAGATTTAACTCGCTTACTAATATCTCCTATCTTAAATACAAACACTTTAAAGAGAAAGATACCAATAAGACCTAGGAAAATAAAGAAATAAGTCGTTGCCAATTTCCTGCAAAACATTAATTTGGCTCTCTCTCTTCCACTTTCAACATTTACTCTTTCCACACAAACTTTTACTATAAACGGGGAATTTAATCAAATGCCTTGTGTCTAGCGTGTGATTATAATGCAGTTTTCGCGTCCACGATTACGGACAGGATGTGAATTTTACCGGTAAAGTACGGGCGAGTGTGCCGGTCACGGTTCGATACCGATGACGGTTACAATCATCCTCCATAACGCACAAAAACGATAAAAAAATAATAATTTACGAAATAAACAAACAGATAGATATTTGGTCGGAAAAAATATAAAATGTGGGGGAGAATTTTTGAAGTGTGTAGGTATTGGTTTTGTTAAATTAAAAAACTGCCTTACTTGAAAGTCCTTGGGATATTTAAGGGTTTGCGTTTGAATTAATTTAAAAATATAAGCAAACATTAATCAATTCGGGTGATGTTTTTAACACTATAAATATATTAAATTTTATTATGCGATAATAACACTGTTAAACAAAAATCATCCCACACAAAATACATTTTTCTTCTTCTTTTTTGCGTTGTCCCGCTCGTGCAGTGTCCGTTTCTTGATTAATGACCGCCATTTTGCACGGTTTTGTGCGTCATTTAGTTTTAGGCCCTCGATCTTTAGGTCACTTTTTATCGTGTCCTGCCATCGCTGCTTCGGTCTTCCCCTGGGACGTTGGCCTTCAATCTCAAAATGGAGGTCAGAGTTGACAACAGTACCAGGAGCTACTGGCAGTGCATGGCCATACCATCGGATTCGTTTCTCTCTCATTTTGTCCACAATTGGAGCGACACCCATTTGCTCTCTAATTGTGTCGTTTCTCACATGGTCAATAAGGGAGTTGCCCATTCCCAACGAAGCATTCTCATTTCCATGGCATGTAGAGGATGTTCAGAAATCTTGTCATATGGTCGAAATTCGCCTCCATATAGCACAACAGGCCGTATCACTGTCCGATATAGCTTGGATTTGAGGTGAAGTGGCATTTTCTTGTCGTAAAGTACACTCGTGACCTCCTTGCACCGCATCCAGGTTGCATTTACTCTGGCTCTTACTTCATCACTAAAGCTGCCATCACTCTGTATATGAGACCCAAGGTACCTAGAAGAGTTGGATTTGACTAGATTTTCTCCACCGACTTGAATGGTACCGTCACTTGGATTTAACTCCAGATATTCCGTCTTTGTCACGTTTTGACGTAGCCCATACTGGGAGAGGCGGTTATTCCAGTCTTCAACTTGACGTCGGAGTTTCTCGCGGGAGACATCTGCAACCATTACATCATCCGCATACAGAAGGGTCAAATTGACATTCTGTTGTGGATCACGAGTGATGGTGTCCATGACAAGAACAAAGAGGTATGGTGATAGTGCTGAATCTTGGTGGACCACAACATTTACAGGAAACTTATCTGAGGTGCCAGAAGCACAACGTACTCTGCTACTGGTGTTTGTGTATAGCATCTTGACCACATTAACAAATGATTCTGGCATTCCATGGTCTCGGAGCGCATACCAAATTAACTTATCAGGAACACGATCAAAGACATTTTCGAGGTCGAATAAGGCAATATGCAGTGGTTATCAATCTTTCCTGGTCAACTTTCATCTTGTTTCCTCCCGCGTGACGTCGGATCAACAAAGCCAACACTCCTCTTCGATCTTCGCGGCCTCCATTGCAACAGGATTTTAGTCCACTTCGACGCTATGTGGCTCGCCCATTGCCACTTAAGACGCACCACTCGCTCCACCGCATCCACGACCCCTGTTCTCCTCCTGATTTGTTCATTTCTGTTTTATCTTCAATTTTACAAACAGTTCTATTTTCATGTATAACTGTTACTCGACATTATTTAACTTGATAGAAATGAAAAAAAATACTTTCTTAATGGTTGCATACCTTATTATTTAGTACTTATTTGGGTTAAACTAGAATAAAATTGCTCATGGATATAGGCCACCCAATGTACGCAATATCAATGTCCGTTAGTTTGAATTGTGGCACGGGGGGCACTGAACGTATGAGCACGTAGTAGCAGCGCTCAACCAATCAACGAATCGGAAACCAAACGTAGGTGTGTGTTATCAATCATAACTTATCATTAAACGCGGACTGTTACATACGTGTGTGTTATGATGTATTTACATAGTCCAACTGTACAATACAATATGGTACAATATGGACATTTACAATAGTGGTTGTAGATAAAAGTATAATACAATGTAAAAAAATAACACTTTAACTATTTGTGTAATCAAACTTGATATACTCGAAATCAATATTTGCTATTAGCTGACAAAATCAATGCGTTAAAAATATTTTAAAATTAATTTATGAATTTAATTATTGTTCAATGAAGAAAAACATCACGTCGATACATAGAAACAGATCTATAAATTACACTGATGAGTATGATGGTTATGATGATGTTTATGGACATTGGGTTGAAGATGATTAGCAAGATGGGGAGCATTTCAAAGGTAGACAATTTATAGAATCTTGAAACAAATGCCCAATTCAGTGTTCAGACAACAAAAGGTTTATACAATTTTATCAGAAAATTATAATGTAGATCAAGCTACCAATATTTTATTGGACAAACAACAAAAAGCGCTAGAAAAAAAGAGCGAAAGGGTACTGGTTCTGGATTTTGTATCTCTGGTAGAATAGAAGCGGGTTCTTTCAGCAAACGAGATAGAATTCTTGCTTCTATAACAATGCAAGAGTTCCCATATCAAATAGTGTTTGCTGGTGACCAACCATCATTTACTTTATCTGGTGATGACATGCAAAATGTTAATGTTGTTAACATACTGTGTGATCCCCAAAATCCAGTCCATGTGGCATCTAAATTCCAATGCAGAATCGTAGTTTTTATGACACAGTACCAATTACTAAAGGTTTTTCATTTGTTTTGAATCACCAGTCTTTAGTTGAAACAGCTACAATTAGTAAATTAATATGTCAATTGAATAAGAGCACAGGCGAAGATGTCAAGAAACATCCTAGTTTTTTTGCCAATAATACAAGTGCAATGGCTGAAATACAAGTAGACCCATAGCATTAGAGTTATATAGTGATTGCAAGGAACTGGGACGAGTTATGATAAGAGTTGGTAGAGTAACAATTGCAGCTAGTTTTATTACTTAGATTTCAATTTGAAGGTAGAAAAGTAAATTAGAAAATGTTAATATACTATGTTATATAAGTTTGATTTATAATGTATTTTATAGTATTAAACTGTTGTAAAATCTAGTGTGTGGGAAAAATATGTTTGGTGAAACATTTATTGGGTGTAATTTAGTATCAGTTGTTGATAGAGCGATCAATATTGTGTGAAAGTGGATAGTTGTTGACCGTTATTAACTAGGAGTATCAAACGGCAATAAATTCGATAATTCGTACAGGATGCAGTGGAAATTGGGTGTTAAGTCGTATGTGACGAGATCGGAACAGTGGGAAAATTTCAACCCCAAATACTACGAGAGTGTAATGTATGCCGTGGCGATTATTCATACTACCTGTTACGGATTGTATTTTCTGAATAAATTTTAAATTTAAATTAAAAAAAAATTCATTCGGAATGTGGAACATATGTGTGGAAGTTCACAGTGCATTTCATTTAATTTACCCTTTTTCCTGTAAATTTTTTTTTTTCTAAAACAAATTTATAATTTTAAATAAACTTTCTTTCAAATTGGCTCCAGTTATCTAAAAATTCAAAAATATAAATGATTATCTCTCTAGACTTATTTGTCTCGTCTGTCTAGTCCAGTTTGTCTATGTCTTGTTTTTCTGGTCTGAACTGCCTAGTCTTTTTTGTGTAGTCTTGTCAGTCTCTGTCTAGTCCTCTTTGTCTAGTATAATCTATCTAATCTTATCTCTCTAGTCGTGTCTCTCTAGTCTTGTCGCTCTAGTCTTGCCTGTCTAGTCTTGTCTGCCTAGTATTATTTCTCTACTCTCGCCGTCCCGTCTTTCCATTCTAGTCTATCTAGTATTGTTTATATAGTCTTGTCTACCTATTCGTGTAGAGTTTTGTGTGTCTAGTTTCGTTAGTCTAGTCTTGTCAGTCTAGTCTTGTTAGCCCAGTCTAGCCAGTCTAGTCTTATCACTCTAGTCTTGTCACTCTTGTCTTTACACTCTAGTTTTGTCACTCTAGTCTTGTCAGTTTAATCTTGACATTATAGCCTTGTCAGTCTAGTCATGTCAGTCTAGTCTTGCCAATCTAGTCTTGTCATTCTAGGCTTGTCAGTCTAGTCTTGTCAGTCTAGTCTTGTCAGTCTAGTCTTGTCAGTCAAGTCTTGTCAGCCTGGTCTTGTCAGTCTATATGCACCTATTTAAAATGATAAGAAGCTCTCTTTACCGCAGAAGCTTCATACTGCAATCGGGATGGCACACAGTGGTTCAAAAGACCAAATTAGGTGGACAAAAACAACCCTTCAATTCGTGGAATATAATTATCACAATTCACAGAAAACACTTAGGTAACGACAATTCCAGATTTTTTTCCTAATTACTTCTTAATGACAAGCCAAAAAAAATATGTTTATATAAGAAAACGAGATTTTTTCATTCATTCGGTAACATTTGTGCAACTTAACATATCATTTCTTTGTGCGTTTTCAAAAAGTTATGTGCTATTTTTGCATTACGGAGATTGGTGTTGAAGGTAAACACTATAGTGTATGCATATTTTTATTCATTAAATGTAATAAAACCATTTTTTTAACATTGTTTCTTAAAGCACCCAGATTTTTACCTATTTTTCAATTTTGCCAGAAAAAAAGTCACGTACCCCCTCGTCGCCCCCCTCTAGAATTAATGTATAATATAGTTCCATTAATATACTTTATAACGATATAAAACTGGCCTGCGACGATTTGAGAAATTCATTATTTTATTTTTTTTCCAGATGTAGTATTCGCAATACCGAAAATTGATTTATTTGAAGAAGGGCTGAAACATGGAAAGGAATCAAGAAATCAAGCTTTGTTTCTATTTATGAGTAAGACATGATATTAGAGATGCAAATGAACAATCTTTAAAGAATATGAAGGCCATCATTTCGCGAGTTTCGTGTCTTGAAAAGTGGAGGAGCTGTGGATGGAACAAAAAGCGGTTTCTACAGAAAAACTCGGAGTGGATAATGGGTTCAAATATGTCTTTTGAAATGTCTATTGCCAAAGTGTTGCCAACTACTTCTAAAGAACGCTTACCAGGCCCTGGGAGGCATATGAAAGAGTTCTCGGAATCCAGCCTTAAAACAAAACGAAGACGGGTTGATGATTGTATCCAGACCAGAAGTACTAGTGAGCTAACCTACGCTGCTGAGGTGTCGCGATTGTCACGCGACAACGCGATTGTCAGGTAGTAGAGACATAGCAAAAGGGATAAAAATTGTGACGAACGATCCTATGCAGAGTAAGGAACTTAAAACAGTTGTGTATCAAATAAGCCAAGAGCTATAATCAGTAACGAAGCTTTAGCGTACTATGATGAAAGTAAACAAGTCATGCCTACAGCAGACTCAGTTGTGAAGCATTAAACTTGGGCATAAGATATTTCCGTCACTCTATAGTCTTAGGAAAGCTAAATTAGCTTATTATCTTCGAGAGGAACATATTGATGTGACTGAAAAGCGAGCCGATATCAAAGTTCAAGCAGTTTTAGATAAAACTGCAGAACGTTTGTTATTGGCACAAGAGGCTGTCAACAGTCTGCCTTCTTGCTCGTCATTTACTCCGATGAGTTAGTGGGGCTGGTCTAGCAAAAGTTGATTGGAAAAACCTCAAAGATATGAAAGAAATAACGCATTGTATGAGAGAGTCAATGGTGGTAAAAACTATGAAGATAACTGGAACCAAATCCACATGGTTTGATGAAGAATGCAGGAGAAATGCTAAGAAAAAGCTGAGAGAGGTGATAAACAGATGGAGAGAAGGAAAGGGAGTCAAAGAAGAAATTAAGAAACAAAAACTGCAGCCTGAGAGAGTCATGAAGACAAAAAAAGAAGATGGGGAAAAGAAAAGGGTGGGAGAGATATCAAACATTAATAATGAAACAGAGCTGTGGCGGTTCCTAAGGAAAAACGGAGGTAGAGGACAAGGAGTGACAGACAAATTTGAGATAGTGGATTGGAAACTGCACTTCATAGAGTTAGTTGGAGGGGGGGGGGGGGGGGGGGGATTTGGGTAGATCAAGAAGAACACACAAACTCGCAGCTGTCTTAGGATAGGGGCCCTCCGTGATTGTGGCTCATACCGAAAAGCCTCTGCCCTAGATATTGCCAGCATGCTGCCGATCGACCTTGTAGTAGAGACACGGAAAAGCTTCACTAGGCTGGGCATAATAGAATTAAAAAAGGACAGGTCAGAGAAGAACTGCTGAAAGAATGGCAGGAACTATGGGAGATAAGCGACAAGGCGTAATGGACAAAACTCCTTATCCCCGATCTAGATCCACATGTATAAACAGAAAGCATGGCGAAACGAGCTACCACCTAAACTAAGTGCTAACAGGTCACGGCTATTTCAGAGACTACTTGTACTATATGGACCGAACATCTGACGATCTGAGCGTATAGACAAATAGTTGAAAAATCTAATGCTGGAAAATAAAGACAATTGGGAGAAGATTCATGACTACAATTACAATTCATGAAAATTTTGACCAACAACAAGAAGGATGAAAAACATTAAAGAAAATCCAACTCCTCCACTCCACCCGCCATTCAGAGGTTATGCGATAAGCGGGTTCCAGAGCAGTGTTCCCTCTTAGCTGTGCGCGTGTGCGCGCGCACATATATTTTAGACATAGCGCACATGAAAAATATTGGTACGCACAATTTTTTTTTCGTGCAGAAAATAAAATTGCACCTGTATATGTAGTCTATATAACAAAAATTGTAATTGATAATCTATTGTTGGCAATTAAAATGAACATATCTTTACTTTCGGTTCGAGAAATAAATAACCACATGGCCAAATACGTTTAGTCCAGTCATCTAGGCATATCACCCCGGAATCTAATTCCTTCATTTTAGAATTATCCCTCACAATCCTTCATTTTAGCATTACGAATGTTGTTTCAAAAGTCACATATGCCAGCATGTTTGCGTCCTTAGATATTCAAGGTCAATGGTCGAAAAAATCTGTGTTTTTGAAAATATCTCGTTTTCTCTGCCTTTTATCGCATTTGCATTTATTATGGAAGTTATTATAGAAAATATTTTCTTTTTAACGTTGTTTATTGATGTTGTTTTTATTATTATTATTAGTTCCGGTTGACCAGCAGTTTCAAACTCATTCTCATCTTCAGTCTTCTCGTTATCATTGACATAAATTGTCATATCTCCTCGTTATCATTGACATTAATTTCAGGGTCATATGCATTGTCTTCATGAACATCTCAATGATATGATGGTGCATTGAGGCATGAATTTCCATTGCATTGACTACAAGCTAAAGAACATTACATCCCTAACTTACGGCATTCACCACGCCAATCACAACCAAACTTGCAGTTGCAAAATATTGGAGTAAGTAGTTCATCGGGTGCAGCTCGTAATAGTGTTGTTACCGGCGTTAGGCTTTCATTTTGAAGTACCCAACCCCATTCCTGGGTTTGTAAATCATTGCCTAACTAAGTTTGAATTTGGTAGTAGACACATTTAATGTGTTTATGTAACTGCTGCACTAGTTAGTTTTAGAAGTGATAACTTCACAGGTTTATTTAATTTGATTGATTTAATAAACTATGTGTATTGAAAGTAATCGATGTTGCCCTCAGATTTTGACTGCCAAGAAAAGTCGAGTTCCATTTTTATATAATGTTGGCAAAGCACAGTTTTCTTCTTCACATACTTGATCCAGACGATCCAAATGAGATAATTTGTGATGACTCTACTTTTTGCCTTTCCAAAAAAAGAGACGTCGTGTCACAACTTCTGAATGCGTGTAATAATAAAATATGTTCTTTACAACGGGGATATTTATCAAAACTTTTGGTGGAGTATAGATGTGTTTCAAAGTTGCCTTTTATAGTAAATTTTTCAATTTTTTTAAAGTAAATTTCTGGTTCATGTGATTTAGTACGTCCAGTTGAAATTACTAATGAATCCATGTCCTTACCTATGATAACAGTAGTTCTTTGTTGTTCTGATTTAAGTTTCGGCAATAAGGACAGCAGCATCGTCTCTGGATACTTTCGTAGCGATATTAGCAATTTTCAATTTCTCAACGAGCATGTCGATTAGGTTTTCTTTATTAAGTCGCTTCGATAAAAAAATATCTAGGCTGATGGGAACTACCATTGTTTCATCAAAACGAACTTCATACGACTTTGAAAGAGCACCTGTTCTCCTTCGTTGTTAAATTAATATTTTTATCATTGTCTGAGTATGCATTCAATACCACTACAATATTAGATATAGAACCATAATGTGTTTGTAAATATTTATTATATTTATCTAAAACAGCAGAGAAAGTATCTTCTTTACTTCATACGACGCGGTGCAGGCAGCAGAAATCCACCATCAACAATGTATGTAATATTACCATACAATTGGCACCATACCATACTCTGATATAAAGATGATTTCGTGGTTTTTCTCATGCCATTGTTATCAAATAAAGATGTCAGATACGGGCTGAGCTGAGTCTTGAAGGTTACTTTCGGTATAATACATTGGGATTCGTGATTAAGGTACGTATGGCTGAGCGCTCCACACTCTACGCCGTGTATCTCAAAAACAGTTCAATGTACAATGTACAAAAAGAGGTTTCAAATGAAATTTGTAGAGAATTTTATTCTCTACATGTTATATAATAAATGCAAATACGATTATGGCAGAAAAAACGAGATATTCTCAAAAAACTGATTTTTGCAACCTTTGACCTTGAATATCTAAGGACGCTCACATGTTGGTTATTGTGATGTTCGAGACAACATTTGTAATGCTATAAAAAAGGTCTATACAAAAATTCAGCTTCTTCAGCTAGATTCTGAGATTGATCCCATTTTTTGACTGACAATGAGATGACTGGATTAGTTCATATTCCAGAAAGTTGGCGTAGTAAATACTGTTGAAAAAAACTGAAATAATAAATGAAATTAAAATGGAACATTTTCATTCTTTAATTGTTGATGAAAGCACAGACATTTCAAAAACCAAATGTTTAATTTTATATTTTCAGTTTAGAAAATCTGGTCAATGTAAAACCGTTTTCGGTGAGAATTTAAAATAAATTTAGAACTTTTTTTTTTCTTTCAAAATCAAGGAAAATTATCTTGGAAACATGGCATGGTGCAATAAAATAAGCGTGTTTTACAAGAAGGCTAATGATTTAAATATAACTATAAAAACAGATGATATGTTTTCAACGGAAGAAGTAGAAGATTGGATATCATTTGATGGATGGATGACCATATTTTAATGATGGTCTAGAATTCTAGAAAAACGAAGCAAAGAAATAGATTGTATGAAAACTCTATGCTGATATGCTGATAAGATTAAAATCATATATGAATGACGGAAACAATGTAAATTTAAGTAAAGTCTATACAGAGTGGTTAAAACCAAAAGACAGGAGAGAGAAGTATCAAATAAAAGCCATTAAAAAATATATAATCCATAATTCTAAAATTGTTCAATAATAATAAATTGTTGTTCTTGTTTGTTTGTTTGTTTTGCAAATGCAATGCGTTAATTGAAAAATTTAGACCAGTTAATGTAAGTATTAAATTTTCTTATTTTTCATTTGAATGGAAATGGGAAGCCAGAGTAATCAGCTAAATTCTGTTCTTCACGAGCTAATGATTTGACTTGACTTTATTTTAGACCATTTTTTTCATGTCAATGCGTATAAGTCGGTACAAAATTTAGCTGAATATTAATTATTATTTATTATTATTGTATTTCCTATTATATGTTAGTCTAGTGTTAACAGTTTAGTCTTATCAGTCTAGTCTGTCTATTCTTGTCTCTTTACATTGAATTGAAAAATTCACTATGTTTTAACCACACTTATAGTATGTAAAAATGTTATATAACTTATTATTCACAGTTTGGTAAATAAATTTCTACATTTACATTCACGACTCGAGTTTCGTCGTTTGACGGTCATTTGAAGTCACATGAAAATGACCGTCAAACGTCGAAACTCGAGTCGTGAATGTAAATGTCGAAATTTATATAACTGTGAATAATAAGTTATATAACATTTTTACATATTATAAGTGTAGTTAAAACATTTTTCAATTGAATGTAAGTATGAATTACGACATAGTAACAGTCACAACCACCCCTGCCTAGTCCCATATGTCTAGTCCTATCAGTCTAGTAGTTGGTATTTTGTCTGTCTAGTTTTGACTGTCTTTTCTTGTCTGTCTAGTCTTGTCTGTCTAGTCTTTTCTGTCTAGTATTGTATGTCTAGTCTAGTCTATCTAGTCTTATCTTTCTAGGGGAATATCATTAAAATTCATAATAAATTTACAATCTCTATTTATATAAAATGAATAAACCAATTGATTTTTACCAATGTCCGAATTATCGTAAAAATTTCATATAATAGCTGAACTCAAACAAATTTAGGAAGCGTTCTAGAGAGATAGAAAAAATGTCATTTATTAAAACTTATAAAGTAAGAAATATTCTTAAATGTACAACATGGAAATGCTAAAACTCGTTGCGAGAATAGAATATCTGAAATATAAAATAAATGTTCTTATCTATTTACCAATTACTCATTATTGTAACTAGGTGAGTGTAATTCTTATCTGTTATCACAATAACATAAACACTAATAAAAATTATTACTATAACAGATGAGGCTCAAGATTTTAATCGTAAATATTTTTATATAATTAAAAAACTGATGATTATCTGGTTGATTATTGTTTGCTACTCCTCCCCATCGTTTATGAGTTATTCGACACATGACACAGAAAAAAAAAGATGAGGAGAGATAAATAAAAAAGAAAAAAATGTCATTTAATCTGATAATTTAAAAAATTTATTTGCTATACACGTCATGTGTGATGAAAAAATACTTAAAATTATTTGTGTTTCATTCATATTCTTTAACAAATTAAACAAACCATTCTTAAAAGGCCAGACAATTTGAGATGTATTGCCTACTTTCCCTGACAAACTGATTTTGTTTGAGATTTTAAAACTATAACAAATGGTTTTGTCTATTTTACGTGTTAAATTGGACAAAGTAATACGAAAACGTTTTTTTTTTTTTTTGTCTCTATATTATATAACAAATTAGACAGACTTGTTAACAAATTAGACTTCTTTAAAAAGTATCTGTTTTGTCTATTTTCTTTAACAAATTATTCTCATTAATCTTAAAACGATTTCAAATTGTGTTCTCTATTATTATTTGACAATTGAATGAAACAATACGGAGGAATACAATAGACCTATAAGGCCACGGTCTCTTAAGGCAGGGGTCCTCAAAGCGTGTTCCGCGGAACACTGGTGTTCCGCGATGCACATTTCAGTGTTCCGAGAAAAAATCGATATTATTATTAAAAATATTATTGCAGTTATCAGAATTCTGCGTAATCCAAAAGAAAAATTGTGAAATCAATTCGAGGTGTCAATCGTTTGTATGACGATATTTAAAATTTGATAGTTCAAATTTGGATTAATCTGGGCCGGAAATAGCGATTGTCTAACACCTCTTTGCATTGTATGTTGAAAGAAACTTGCCAATAGCGCGATGGCGCCCGTCAATTAAGGCGTCATTTCAAAACTGAATACAAAAATGTTTTAACAAAAAACCATTTCATCATTTTTTCATCGACTCGATCGAATCGATTGTCACATCGACCTCACGGCGGCATATGACACCATCAACCTCCGACTCCTAAAGCAGAAGATATATCATACAACCAAAGATATCAATCTCACAAACAATATCAGGAACCTGTCCCAAATCCGGAGGTTCCTGGTGGAGTTCCAGGGAAAGCGAAGTAGGTGGAGGAACCGTGCTGGCACTACTCTTCAACATATATACCAACGACCAACCTCCTCCTGAAGGAACAAAGAGCTATATATATATATATATATATATATATATATATATATATATATATATATATATATATATATATATATATATATATATATATATATATATATATGTGTGTGTGTGTTGTATTGTTTTCTCGGGGATTCCGCGTTGATGCTGAGGGTTGGTTCTTTTCAGAACCAACCCTCAGCATCAACGCGGAATCCCCGAGAAAACAATACAACACACAACGAGGTGGAACAACGTCTGAGTGCGGCCCTAGTAGAGTTAGATTCGTACTATAGAAATAACCAGCTGATGCCAAACCCAACAAAAACGCAGGTATGTGCCTTCCATCTCAAGAACAAGCAGGCCGGCAGAAAACTACAGATCGAATGGAAGGGAGTACCATTGGAGCACTGTCCCAACTCTAAATACTTGGGCGTAACACTGGACAGGGCCTTAACATTCACTGCCTTAGCACCAAACTGAAAGTTAGCGGCAGTAACAATATAGTCCGCAAGCTGACAAGCTCTAATTGGGGAGCCCAACCCAGGGCTCTCAAAACCTCAGCACTCGCCCTCTGTCACTCCGCCGGCGAGTATGCAAGCCCGGTTTGGTATAGCTCAGTGCACGCAAAACAAGTTGATGTGGCCCTCAACGAGACAAGCAGAATCAACACCGGATACTTAAAGCCAACAACCCTGAACAAAATCCACCACCTAGCTGGCATCGCTCCCCCTGCCATCCGTAGAGAAACAGCAGCACTCAAAGAACGATCCGAAGCAGCAGTATCTGAACGCCACCCCCTCTACGGCCTCCAACCGGTCCACCAGCTACTAAAATCAAGGCGAAGCTTCCTGAGATCGACAGAAGATGACGAGGAACCTAAAACCAGAGAGGAATTTTGGGGAAATACCTCAAACCAACATTGGATGAAGCCGAATGAAGTACTGCCACCAGGAGGCGGTATTTTTCTTTCTTAAATTATGATGCTTCAGATACGAAGAAATAAATAACAAAAAACAAAGAATATTTTAATAGACTTTTGGAAATGTAAGGCAAACAAAGAAAACAATTTGAAAAAACATTGAAAGTAAGTGATAAAGTTCTTGATAAACTTGCGTCTTATGAAATTGCCGAGATAGTAGCACTAAAATTAAAGCCACACACGATAGCAGAATCTCTCATTTTGCCTGCCTGATGTGAAATAATGACAATTATGTTTGGGGAAGAAGCAAATAAGCAAATTTTGAAGATTACTGTTCTTGATGATATGATTCGTATGTAAATGACATGTCCTGCAGCATTGAAACAATCAACTAATATAAGTGGAAACGCACATCTTTTAGGTTCTGTACGATTTATTTATGAACAAGAGATACTAAATCAATGTTTACGCTGCACATAACTTTTGGGTCGTACAACTGGTCAGGACTTGTTTGATGCTATAGCAATGTATTTGAATGCTTTAAAATTATCATTGTCAGTATTTGTACCGATGCGCGTTGGAGCAGCGTCAATGACGGAATCAATCAAAGGATTTGTGACTTTAGCTAAAACCATAAATTCAAATATAATATTTCATCATTGTTTCTTGCACCGAAAAGTACTTGTCATAAGAAGAAATTAGACGACGTGTTTGACCAAATAGTTGCCATGGTTAATTTTATTAAAATGAGACCGATTAATTTTCAAACAACTTTATTCGTCAATGGAAGCAGATAATGAGTTTTACCACACCGAAGTGAGGTGTTTGTCACGATAAAAGGTTTTAAATTGTGTGTTGATATTCAAAAATGAATTACTTGTTTTTTTTAACAGAAAATCAAGAACATGTTGTGAATTATCTAAAAAATGATGATTACTGCAATAATTTGGCGTATTTGGCTCTATATTTTTGTTTACTTTAATACTCAATATGAGTATGCAAGGAAAATTGAAAACATTCTTACATCAACCGACAACCTTACCCTTTACCCTTTTGGTTTCTTTAACGTTTATATTATATTGTACATTATTCCGCTATATTGTAGATTGTTCCGCTTAAAAATATATCAAAGTTTAGTTTTCCCCGACTTCGAAAAGTTTGAGAACCCCTGTCTTAAGGGATGCAAATCCCTAGAGGATACAAATCAAGGGATGCAAATACAAAAATTATTAAAATTAAAACACTTAAAGGGTTTTTTATTAAGAGCGACGCAATTTGTTTTTTCAATTAAAAGACTTATGGGTTAGTTATGGGAATGATTTTTATTTCAAATGAAAGTGCAATCGATTCCATTAATTATGGAATACGACATCGTTCAAATGTCCGCCGCAGAAGCGCTAGCACGAGAGAATACGCTGGACACAATTTTCCATGACTCGAGCACACAAATCGGCCAAAAATCAGTTTGCAGCTACTCTCACATTTCTGGCTTGTTGGCATAGACCAGCGATTTAATGTAACCCCAAAGAAAAAAAAAGGGGTTAAATCGCACGAACGAGCTGGCCAATCACGAGGACCGTTGCGTGAAAATATCCGAACTTGGTCATCAATATTTCGATTGTATCGTACGCTGTATGACACCTATTTGGAACTACATATCGTACAAGCTGGTCCCAAAAATACTCAGATATCATGGCCCTATAACGATCGCCGTTGACGGTTGTTGGCGCGCCATTTTCATCACAAAAGAAAAATGGGCCAATGACGCCGCCGGCATGAAAACAGCACCAAACACTTAATTTTTTTGGATAAAGTTGTGTCCTGTGCATCACTTCAGGCTGCTCACTCACTCGACCAAATGCGGCAATTTTTCTTTTTAACAAAACCATCGAGCCAGAAGTGAGCTTCATCCGAAAAGATGATTTTCTAGTGAAAGTTGTCGTCAGTTTGCATCTGGTCCAGAGCCCAATTAGCGAATGTGCGACGCTTACAATGGTCGGTTGGCTTCAGTTCTTGAGTCAATCTTATATGGGCGGGGAGCCAAATCCTTCCTCAAAATTCGTCACAAACTGGTCACACTTGTTCAACGCCTGCGATGGGCGTGGAATCGACATCCTTGACTGTTTGCGCACACTCTCTCAAACGGCCACGATATTTTCTTCATTTCGATCATTACGTTGTCGCACAGGCACTGGGATATTATGCAATGCGTAAGTTGTTTCGAATTTTTGCAACAAACGTTCAATAGTCCGCCTTGTTGGACGGTTTCGTCGACCGAAATTTGGGGAAGCGTAGTCGCGATAGAACGTGAACTTTGATAAATTAAGTTTAATAATTTGCAAACGTAGTTGAAGAGTGTGATTAAATGTCATAGACTGAAGTTTCAAAATATGAAAAAATTGCGAAACCAACTTCATTCCTATTCGAGAAATTCCAAAAACATAATGCGTCGTCCCTATTGATAAACCCAATATATCACAAAGCAAAAAAAAATGTTTTATATATAAACTAATTTATAAAAAATATTAAACAAATTGAATGAAGCAAAATTTCACTTAAATTACAAAAAAAGGAAACTCTGAAATGATTCCCATCTCATGGATTAATAAATAGCATTAAAGCCGAAACAAAACAACATGATTTATTCCAACAATCAATAATTACAGCAATTTCCCCGCGCAATAAATCTCTCCGTGCACTTTTATATAAACGAATGCATGTTATTATCCAGCTGAAATATTTATTATTACGCTAACATTTTTTTGTGTTACATCTGAATTAAAAATTATTATCTTTGGCGTGCGCACAACCAGAACTAATTGCATTTCGCACACACACAGAGACAGAAAACGGCGAAATTGCAACTAAAAATAAAACTTCCATAAGGGTTATTAAACACGTGGCACAATTTATAATACTTGTTCTTCTTAACCCTTTTATGCAATTATCGAGTATTATCTACATTTGTTTGAAAGAAAAAACTAGTTTTTAATTGATAACTAGAATAGTCTTTATGTTTTGACGTTTATCTTATCTATTTAATTTTAACTCAATAATTCGTTATGGCATAAAATATACAAACAAAAACTAAACCAGACTTCAAGTCTACTAAATATTTATTTAATTTACAATTAGTTTAGTTGCTTCAAATTTAAATGGTACAGTAATTAGTAATGTTAGATTATAGGATAATAATAAGATTAGTTTACTTAAAGATATATAATAAAGAATATATAAACTTATTAAAAACGAAATATAGTTTGAATATATAAATATATTCAATCAGTTCGTAGCTCTATAATATTAAGTTTTATTGAGACTATGAACAAATGATGGAACAACTACTTCCTGGCTAATACCACACAGGATATTGAATTATACTGAAGACATTTGCATGTTATTAGTAGTACTACTACGTTTTCATGTTATTAACAAGCACTAGATAAATAACATTGTTTTTAAGATCATTTCTTTGTATTTAAATTAAGTGAATAGCCATCTGTAGACGCGTGTCGAAATTTATCTCTCATCAGTCGAAAACGATCTCGAAACGCGCCTGCAGATGGCCACATTTTTTCCGTGTTGGCATTAATGACTATAAATAAAAGCGTTGAGCACAAAATTAGATTGAAGCATATCTTCGTGGACGCTCCATGCTTTTATTTATAATCACTAATGCCAACAGGAAAAAAAATATTTTACTTTTTAGAGCATTTTAATAAAAACGTGGCTTTTAAAAAGTTTTTTTTATATAAAGGGCGACAATAAAGAGTAAGCAGTGGTTACTTAATATAAACAAAAAGAAGTAAGGACTTATTTGCTATAATTTTAACTGTCTAATATTCACTAATTATATTTATAGTGAAGAGTGAATTGAAATGTAGTGATTTATTAATTTATTCTACTTTTATTATTGAAGATTCACATAGGAATTTTACGCAATGTTATTATGTCTAATATTCAGTCAACCTTCAAGTTTTTTTTGAAAATGGAGCGTTTTGAATCTGTAATACCCGCCATACACACAACGGTCCACCGGGGAGGTCTACCTGTACAGGTTTTCCTGCGCAGGTAGACCAGAGCGTGTGTGGGAATAGACTTCTGCAGTTTCTTGTGTAGGGTTAACCTGCGCAGGAAAACCTGCACATGTAACCTCTCCGGTAGACCGTAGCGTGTATGGCGGGCATAAGATGTCTTGTGTAGAGCATTTTATTACGACATTTAGAAACGAACTCCATGATTCAAACTCGGAGGTGATTTCGACAACATTTTACATTTTCCAGGGCAGGCAAATTGCAGTACATTTGCAAGATGGTGCGAAAAATATCGTCGAACAGGTTCTCTTAAGGATATTAAACTTGGAAAGAGGAAAAAACTGTTAGAGCAGAATTGAATACCTTGCAAGTTAGGAACAGAATTGAGGAAATTCCAAACAATCCGTGCGATGTTTATCGCAGCAAGTAGGAATTTCACGTGAGTCGGTTAGAGCAATTTTAAAGAAAAATTTACACTTTTACCTTACAAATGGCAACAGCCCAAGACCTTCTTCCAATAGACCGTAACTCACGTTTGGAATTCAGTCGATGGATTATTATCGAAATCATCTAATGATGTAATTTTTAAGTATTAAGTATTCATTGTTAATTTATGATTAAGCATTTAACTTGTTATTAAATTTTAGATTTTACTCTACCATGTTCAACAAAAAATTTGATGTCCAACTTATTCCGTTTTTTTTTTTTGATAATTGCAGTTTAAAATCAGGACAAAATTTTAAAAATTGCAATCAAATTCCGCTTTTTAATATCTAGGTACCTTGAAATCGATTTTAAGTTTGATCAGGCTGCCTCAGTGTTACAAAAGATTGCCTACATTGCGCTTTGCTGCCCGGTAGGAATATGAATCAATTAAAAATACTGAATCAAACTAAAACAGTGTCTAAAGTATTGAAATATTGCATTGCCATCCAGTTCTGAGCTATGTTTAAGGTTTTAAACCTCTAGATCAGGGCTGTCCAACTGTAAGTGCTCCAAGGGCTGCATTAAAAAAAATGCGGTTTGGTTACGTGGTTATATGTAACGTTTGTTTAAGGGGTAATTATATTATTTGTATTTTATCGTTAATGTAACAATTAATATAACTAAAGATGATATAAAAATGTAAAACATAATTCGTATTTGAGGGTAATTTATACATTTAGCACAAATAACGCGAGCGGGCTTCTTCTCGCGCCGCAAGAAGAAACGCGAGCGGGCTTCTTCTCGCGCCGCAAGAAGAGATAGCGGGCTTGCTCTAGATATCGCTAAGTTAGTTTAAAATGAAGACAACAGGCAGACAAAAGAACAGGCAGACAAGAGATGAGACAGACAAAGGAACAGACAGACGAGAGAACAGACAGACAAGAGACAGAGAGACAAGAACATGCGTTCATACCAACGTTGTAAGATGGATCAATTCTTAATAAGGATTACCTACATTACGCCTTGCTGACCCGTAGGAATATGAATTATTTAAAAATATTTAATTAAAGTAAAACAAAGAACTGTATAGAAAAGTATTAAAAAATTGCATTGTCATCCGTTCTGAGCTATATTTAAAGTTGTATGTCTCTGGAATTTAGAGACTAGATCATCGTAGAGTTAGTTTAAAATTGAGAGAACAGATATACAAGAGAAAAGACACACAAGAGAACAGACAGACAATAGAGCAGACAGACAAACAAGAAAGCGAGTTAATAAAAACATGTTAAAATGGATCATTTGAGCCGTCTATTTTGAAAGTGACCTAACTCCATTAATGTTCGAAACGAGATATTAAAGGGTTTGCGTTGGATAACATTTAAAAATATGGGTAACAAATAACATAGTAGAATAATGTTTTGGTGTTTCTAAGGTTGTCAAATTTATCACCCCAATTAGCATATGTAACGTTATTTAAGAAATTATATATTTTTCATGGCTGTAAATGGACTTGGGTCCAATTTTTAAGAAAGCACAAGTGCATCCATACATAAAATAAATTTTCCTTGAAATAAAGATAAATGTATTAGTATATTACGTAACGAGAGTTGTAAGAAACATATTACGTAGAGCGGAACAGTTATTACAGCGTAATTCCGCGAGTACGTAATTGCCTTACAACTCGAGTTATGTACTATACTTTATCTACGACCACACTAATTTGTTTCTGTTTAATAAGAAAAATATGTTTGGTGTAACACATTTATTTCTAATTAGGTTATGTTTATTTAATTATCATTATTTAACATTATAATAAACATACAGTTGTATTTTCATATATAACTGTTACTCGACATTATTTAACTTCAAAGAAATGAAAATAAACACATTCTTAATGGTTACATACCTTATTATTTAGTACTTATTTGGGTTAAACTGGAATTTGAATTGGGCTCATAGATATAATCAACCCAATGTACGCAATGCCAATTTCCGTTAGTTTGAATTGTGGCACGGGGGGCGCTGAATGTATGAGCACGTAGTTGCAGCTCTCAACCAATCAACGAATCGTAAACCAAACGCACGTGTGTGTAATCAATCATAACATACGTGTGTGTTATGATGTATTTACATAGTCCACGAACTGTACAATAATGTGCATTTACAATAGTGGTCGCAGATAAACACTTTCATCTTATAAAATCAAGAATGATAAATAACGGTTGTTAATTAATTTTTACATTAATATTAATATTGTTTTATTAATTATATTTTATTAATTCAGTCTTCTCCAGTTTGTGTATGCGGGAGGGATATAAAATAATTATTGTGGGCAGGTGGTATTCAAAGGTGGTATACCAAAATTCTTTGTATTTGAGGTTTGTGAATGGTCTCGTAATTTTTTGTAGTTTTTTTTATTTTCACATTGAAATTCATATTCGAAGATTCACAAGTTTTCTCTTGGGATATTTTGATATATTCATATTCTCATACAGTTTTTTGCAATTTAATTTGTTATAAACAAATTATTAACGAATTACTGAAAATTACAATGGTATATCAAAATGCTCATATGAATCCATTAGCAAATCGAAACTGAAATTTGAAATTAAATTGTTTATAATAAATTCATTGCACATTGATAATTCAACTGCTACTTTAATAATTAAACATAAAGCTTACGAGATCACATAAACTTTAATTCCATATTTTCCATATCTGTTTGAAACTCACTCAATGGAACTTACGCCACTTTCTAAATCAATTTTTTCGTCACTTCATTAACACAGCAAATTTTGGTGTTGCAAAATCTTAATGATTTTGAATATATTTGTTAGAAGTTACTTCCGTATAAAAAGATCAAGTAAAAATCTAACTATTAAGGTAGCTAACTCAATATTTTTGAAATATAGACTTAGGCCACTTTCAAAATAAACGGCTCAATTATTAAACTATGTGGGAATTAAGACTAATAAATAATAATGAATTAGACTAAAGTAGGAGGCTAGACAAATAATTATACTACAACTGTAGTTGACAAACTGCCAACTACCAATAGGTAATTAGGTATAAATATTTAATAAGCATTAATGGTTTAAAGAAAAAAAAAATGACAGGGAAAAATTAGTGAAAAAATGGTGGGGTGAAACCATATTAATTATAGATACCATCATACAATATATTCAACCTGTTCGTAGCTCTATAAAAAATAAGTCTTATTATTAAGTCTACATGAACAAATCTCATGTTGGAACAACTAGAGATTTGTCTGCTTTTCCTAGAAAAATGGACTGGTTCTACGAATAGTAGACAAATCTATAGTTGTTCCAACACGAGATTTGTTCATGGTCCTAATAAGACTTTTATGTTTTATACATTCATGTTAAATATAGCTAAAATATATTTATTTATTCAAGCTATATTTCGCTTTAGTAAGTCTGTATACCTGAAAAAGATTCTCCTGAATTGATAGTCACTATAGTGAATTTATCAATTCAGTGTAATTATGGATTACCACCTAGTAACGGTTACAACCATTATATTCATTACAAAAAAGATTATATTTGTAAATGAGATTATGAACCTGTAGGATAAAACTTAACATAAGAACGGACGTGAAAAAGCTGTTTGTTCTTAAATAACAAAAATAGCTTGTAAATAAGATTACAGACAGAAAAATTCACATAATACTTATACAACACTAGACTAACTTGTAGACTAGTAGAGTTGACTAGACTAACGTACACTACTAGGTTTGTCTAGATCTGCTTATCGAAACGAAAACATGCGACGGCCTTATTACAACTGTAATAAGTCTAAATAAGTAAAAACTGAAGATAACGAAAAGCTATGATCTTATACAGGGTGTTTTATAAATGTGCGGCAGAAATTCTAGGGCTTGTCCTATAGCCCAAAATAAGAAGAAAAAAAAACTACAAAGATGTGGACGAAAACGCTTCATAACTGAAGTACAGCCTTTAAAATGGGGTGACCTCACACAACATTTTATGTGTACTCCTTCCTAGGGATGCAAACGATACATCGATGTTTTAAAACATTGAGGTATCGTTCATAAACATCGATGTTTTAACATCGATGTTAGAACTCCTAACATCGACGATACATCGATTCTTCTATGAACGATGTTTTATGAACGATATTTTCTTAGAAATTAGAAATTACTTTTACGATAAGGCCGTTGCTATAATCCCCGAACAATTTCTAGAATTTTTTTGTCTGTTTTAATATAGGGTTAATACTGTAATCACCCGAACGGTTTTCATAAATATTTCGTTGAATATTTTATGACAGGGTCATTACAGTAATTTCTAAAAGATTTAATATTTGTGTTTTATGGTAGGATTATTATTACAATCTTCGGACGATACGTTTACGAAGAAAGATTAGTTTACGAAAGTAAAGAAGAAAACAATCCCCAATAAAACGGGTCCAGATACCTGAAGGGACATATAAATACGCGCACCCCCGAAAAACAAGTCAGTCGATGATTCACCGTCAAGTCGATCATTCACACGTCAAGTTGATCACTTCACTTCAGTCGAAGTTCACCAAGTTCACCGGAACCGTTCAGTCTATAAGTTCACCCAGTTAACTCGAGCTACAGTCACGCCAACAAGTTATAGTAAGTTGAAACTTCGCGAATCCGTTGTTATTGTGTTATTTAGTGTTTATAATTATTGTAAATGAATCGGTCATTTCAAAAACCACATAAGTCACATTTTTTTGTAACATGCTTTTTTGCTGTAAACGCTTCCTTAAAGGGAGATGTGCGTATTCTGGGTATAAATCACGTCTGTCAATACATTCCTTCCTCTTCAAGTAACACTATACTGAGCTCAAAAAAGTCATTTAAAACTCGTTTATCTGTAAATAATTCAGTTTCTTAGTTCACAGTTTTCAGAATTCAATTTCCTGAAAAATTCTAATTGTGTGACTTATGCGGTTTTTGAAATGACCGATTCAAATATATTTTCTCCTATCACGAAACGTGAGTGATAAATTTATTCTTAACCCTTATCACCCACATTACCATTACTCTTTTTTCAGATAAAATGCCACCTAATAAAAAAAAAAGTAAAATATGGAATTACTTAAAAAAAAGTGATAATAACAGAGAAGCAATTTGCAAATTTTGCAATAAATGCCTGAAAACATCAGAAAATACAACTAATCTTCGGGGTCATCTGGAGAAATTGCACGTAGATGTTGTTCAAGAGTTAAAAGCAGAGGAGCCAGTAAAAAAAAAACAAAATTACAGTGACGAGACAAACAAGGAGGTTCAAAATCATCAACCTGTTATTGATGGAATGGATGTTGATTATTCTAAGGATATTTCTAAGAAATAAGCTAGCTCATCTGGTTGCAGTTCCAAAGTTAAGATCAATGATACTCTACTGAACTCAACTGATACTCAACAAAACGCTCAACAAAATATCAAGGAATTGTTCAGTAATATTAAAAGTATAACAAATGTTGAAGGTAACAAATATAAAAAAATATCTGAAGCAATAGTGAATTTCATTATTATGGACCATAAACCATTTTCAATTGTGGAAGGAAACATATTTACACACTTAATAAAGGAACTGGTACCCTTGTACAAAATTCCTTCTAGAGAGACGTTATAAAAACGTATAGATGAAAAATATGAGGCTTGGCAGAAATTTAAAAAAAATACTTAAAAGTACAGAACAGTACTGTATTACATATGACATATGGACAGAGACGATGCAGAACAAGTCCTTTGTTAGAGTCACCATCCATTTGTTAGAAAAATCCAAACTTATGAGTGGAACTTTGGGAGTCTTTGAGTTGTTCGAAAGACATACAGAGTACATACAAAACAGACTTTCAGATATCTTCGACGAATTGAATATTACTACCGATGCAGTTACTGCTGTAGTTACTGACAATGACAGCACGGTTATGAAGGTAAATAGAGACATGTTTGGTTTATAATAATAATACCATGCTTCGCCCACACATTGAATTTAGTTGTCACAAACTCATTGGATAAAGCTAAAACTGCATCAATGATCGTCAGCAAAGTGCGCGAGATTGTAAAATTCATAAAACGTAGTGTCAATGCCAATGACGAATCGCGGAGGCCAAAGAGGTTGGCAACAAATGCCAGAGAGGCTGGCAAGATGGAAGGCCAGACAAAAAAGCTGATACTTGACGTTCGCACTCGGTGGAATTCAACGTATTATATGTTGGAACGTTTTATGGAGCTAATTTCAACGATCGGTGCAATATTGTTATGCCGTTCTGATGCTCCAAAAATGATAACTTCTAATGAAGTGGGCTGTCTGCGCGAAATGGTACAACTTTTACAGCCCTTTGAAAGATTAACTAAAGAAATTTCTGCCGAAAATTATGTTACAGTAAGTAAGGTTATTCCATTTGTAAGCTGTCTGCGGGGCATGTTAGAAAAATTCTCACCAACATTTGAAAGCACGGTTTCATTAAAAGCAGAAATTGAAAAAGATGTATCAAAACGCTTTGATAAACTAGAACATTGCTCTTCCCTGGCTATCGCAACCGCTCTAGATCCACGCTTCAAACTCATTCATTTCAAAGATGAGACTGCTAAGTCATCAGTTATATAAATAATTACTTAACTAATATGCAAGCAGCAGTTTTACTAACTGATTCTTCTGACGAATCTGAAAGGGATGAAAATAATGAATCCGAACGTGACATATGGAGTTACCACAAACAATTAACACACAACAACATAAAAAATAAAACAAAAGCAGAATCAGAATTTCACATATTTATGTCGTCTCCTGTAACTCCTATAAAAGCAGATGCTGTAGAAATGTGGGATGACATCAAAGGTTTATTTCCTGTGTTGTATTAACTGGCGATGATACATTTGCCTATCGTAGCAACGTCGGTGCCCAGTGAGCGGCTGTTTTCAGAAGCTGGGGCTACGATTACTCAAGAAAGAAACCGCTTACTAGGCACAAGATTGTCAAAATTATTATTTTTAAACTTTAAATTTTGCGAAATAATTAACTAATAAACATTTTGAACATTCCTGTGATTTTTTTTTCAAAACATCGAAATAATATCGATATATCGTTCATAAACATCGATGTTTTCGACATCGATATTTTACTTTTGAAAACATCGACGTTTTTTATGAACGTATCCCTAATATATAAACGCATCCCTACTCCTTTCTGGTGCCGAACTATCGTTTGTGCATATTTTTGTCTTGATAGCCAACAAGTGGCGGTACATACGGGGTACGACCTTTGTATTTTTGCATGTATATTTTCAATCTGCACATTTAGCAAATGCTTGACTAGATTAAATTTTTCGCAAACTTCACTGAAAAGATACTCTTTGTTTCTGTCGCTCAAGATAATGCATCGAGCAAAAATTCAATTTTATTTTTTGGGGAATGATATTGTGATAAAAACAAACAAATCTCTACTATTTTTTCTTCACTCCAAATATACCATTTTTTTAGTACAGCAGCAAATTTAAAAGTAATGATAAGAAACAAATGTTTGGTGCAGCTTTCAAATTTAGGATTTCATGTCAGTCGGTCGTAGAAAATTGTTAGTGTCACATTTTTCTGAAATTTTGCAATGGTTGCTTTTACTAATTCTGTGTACACAGGCATGCGTCTTAAATTATGGTCTGGGTGAGGGAAACACAATTAAAGCAAAGCGACTTTACAAAGTGTCTGATAGAAGAATACCCGATAGAAAAACTTTTGAGGCCGTCGATAGACGTTTAAGGGAACACGGTCGATTAAACCCAATTGCCTTTGGGGAACAAATAGCCCGCAATGCTGATGTTGAAGAGCAGATCCTATAGATTGTTAAAGCAAATCCAGCGACAAGTAATCGAAAAGTTGCTACTGCTATAGGAGTACCCCGTACGAAAGTTTGGCGGCTTGTTCACGAACAGCACTTGCATCTGCACTGCAATCAAAAAGTGCAGACATTGACTCCAACAGATTATCCTAATTACAAGACAAAAATTTAGTCGATGGCTGCTGCTTCGTTGTGCCGATGCCGTTGTGCAGATGAAGCAACCTTTGCACAAGATGGAATTATGAATTCCCGTAACATATACCGCTGGGCCGACGAAAATCTTCATACCGTTATGGTGAGAGCTCATCAGCAACGATTCTCCATTAATGTCTGGTGTGGTATTGTTGGCGTTGTATTAATCGATCGGCATGTTCTACCAGGGCGATTGATCGGAGAAGTTTATCAACATTTTTTAACAGAAATTTTGCCAGAGGTTGCTGAAGTGCCTCTTTTGACTAGACGCCAAATGTGGTTCATGCACGATTGTGCACCTGCACATTTTGGCGCGTTAGCGAGAGCTCACCTACACAACGCCTATCCATTAAGGTGGATAGCTGCCACACTCAGCTTATGGATGTTTAGCTTAATCACAAAATGCGTATCATTACAGGAACATTGCTCCCTACTTCAATCCAGTGGCTTCCCGTGTGGAGTAACAATCCACATCCTCAGATCAGAAGAGAAAGAAATCTTGTTCACTTATGGTCAAGAATCATCAAGAACATGGCACTACCAATAATCGAGGACGTCAGACAACTAGGAACCTCTAGATTGAAGTCTCGCAAACCAGCCTGCAAAACTGCCTTGAAATTGATAAATGATGAATGAACTTCAATCTCAAGGACAAATGGCAGAATGAGTGGAAATTATTTATATCGCAAGGGATTCTGACAGTTGAGAATCCAACATTAAAACTCCCTGGCTTCAATCTACCTAGGTGTGCTTGTAGTGTGGGGCTAAAATCGTATTTGAGGTGGCGTGGGAAGAACAGCCTCAGTTCTCCATAAATGGGGCCGGACAGTCATTACTGTGACTGTGCCATCATTCCTCAAACAATGGCTCATGTAGTGTTGGATTGTCCCCTTCATGCCTTCCCTGGTATTCTGGAGGACCTGAACACAGCTACTTCTGACTCAGTGGGATAGATCAACAGCTTGGATATAAAAATTTAAGCACTTAGTTGTTTGCGAACAATTTTATTTGTGGTGTACCGAACTTATGGATCTGTATTATTATTATTCTTTTTGTGTTTATATGTTTGTTGCACAGCATCATATGCTAAATAAAAATTAAGGTGAATAGTTCGAGGAGGTCCAATTGCTTGGCCAGCAAGATCACCGTACATGAACCCCTTGGAATACCTTTTTTGGGGTCACAGAAATTTAGTACTATGAAACGTCTATGAAAAATCGATGTGCAACCGTTAAAGCCACCGCAGGAATTTTAGAACGTTCATTACAATGCTGAAGCTTGTATTGAGGATGAGGGACAGCAATCTGAACAACTATTGTGAATTAATTATCATTCCCAAAAAATACATTTCAATTTTTTTCTCGAAAATTGTTACCTTGCGCGACAGAAACAAAGAGTACGGTTTCAGTGTAGTTTTTGATTTCGAGCAATTTCATCTTGTCAAGCATTTACTAAATGTGCAGATGGAAAAAATATTTGCAAAAATACAAAGGTAAGTGCCGCCAGTGATTGACTATCAAGACCAAAATAAGCACAAACAGTAATTCGGCACCAGTAAAGAGTACACATAAAATTTGAATGAATTAGTTGCGTCTGAGATATTAGCAAAAATGTTGTGTGAGGCCACGAAATTTTAAGGGCTGTACATCAGATAGGAAGCGTTTTCTGACACATCTTCATAGGGGTTTTTATCTTATTTTGGGCTCTAGAATATGCCCTATAATTTCTGCCGGACCTTTATGATACACCCTGTGTGTACGTAAAGAAATATTGTATTAGAAAAATAAAATAAACCGAGTAAAACTACCAAAATGTTTTCGTCTTTCATAAATCTATACTAAATCATCATAATAGCGCATTTTTTCCAAATATTATGATAATGAGGAGTAAGTTATGTAACAATTACGGTACAAACGAGTGTGTTGTAAGTTTAAATTATTTAAGTATAGTTCGCCCGTTGGTGTTATTACAATTCAGGTGTGTTTAGATTAAACGCATCAGAGATTTGGAAATTTCATGAATAATTAGACGTGATTTTGTTCCGCGACGGGGATTTTTCGAGAAGACGGTTAAATTTTGACGACTCGACCGGAACTGTTCCTTTGATTGTGAAATATTTAAATTTGGTGTGGTGGAATTTTAAAATCAGGATATATATTGTCCGAACTACGCCGTCACAGTCCGTTACGTTGTGATTGTTCTTTTATCTACATTGTGTCTTTGTTTACAGATAATTATTATCTCTATAAACAGTTTTAATATTTAGACATCTTATTGTTAGTAGCAGTTCTACGATTTATAAAATAATTTAAAGAATTCGAGATTAAAGAATAAAACTTTTAAAAATAAGAATTGATCTTGCATCGTTGACTCACTGTTTGCCAGGAAATTGAAAAAGACCAGGGAAAAACCTACTGTACAAAGATCAAAAAGTTATCGAAATATAAACCGTCCTCACAAATCCCAGACCTGTCTTTCAATAATACAACCTACTGCAGTGACTCAGACAAAGTTCTACTCTTAGCAGAGCACTTAAAAAAATCATTTTGACTTTCAGACTCCCCTGACAAACCTAATTTCGACCGAATAAATCACTGGTTCACTGACTTCTTCAAGACAATCCCCTCCGATAACTTTGATGAAATTTCCCTTCAAAAATTCCTTTCTGCCCCCTTCCATGGTAAAGATTTCTCCCCTGGGTTCGATTTAGTCACCAAATACCTCATCAGACTCCTCTCCGAAGACATTCATTCCTTCATTACAAAAATTTTCAACCCCTGCCTTTTGCAACGCGCCTTTCCTAGTTGCTGGAAAGTCAGCTCACTTGTCACAATCCCTAAACCCGGCCAAAATAAATCCTTCCCCAGCAGTTATCGTCCAATCTCTCTCCTCCCTGTACTTGGAAAAAACCTTGAACATATCCTTAAAAATCAATTATGGAATTCCGTTTCTGACCACATCCCCAAATATCAATTCGATTTCAAGCCCTCCCATTCCACTATCCATCCTCTATTCATCCTAACCTTTCATAGTTGCTGGAAAGTCATTTCAATTGTCACAATCCCTAAACCCTGCCAAAATAAATTCTTCCCCAGCAGTTATCATCCAATCTCTCTCCTCCCTGTACTTGGAAAAAACCTTCAACATATCCTTAAAAATCAATTGTGGAATTACGTTTCTGACCACATCTGCAAATATCAATTCGGTTTCAAGCCCTCCCATTCCACTATCCATCCTCTATTCATCCTAACCAACAACATCCAATCCTCATACCTCCAAAATAAAAAAATTGCAGCCCTCTTCCTGGACATCAACAAAGCATTTGATAGCGTCTGGCATGCCGGCATTTTGTTCAAAATGTCGGAATGTCCTTTTCAACTCCAAAATAAACTCCATCTCATCTCCCGCATTTTCCCCTCTGCAAGGTCTCCCTCAAGGCTCTACACTTTTCCCTCTCCTATACAACATTTACTGTCATGACATTTACAACTTCGACCTACTAGACAAATCCCACATTGACTTATCATTCTACATACTACAATACGCTGACGACAGTGCACTGATTTCCACAGCAACTCCCTCAAATCCACCATCTACCTACTCCAAAACCTCACCAACAAAACCCTTACATGGTTCAACCTGTGGAGATTGTCCCCAAATCCATCCAAATGCCAACTCCTCATCCCAAACCACAAAATATCCTTAAATACACCACATATCCACACATGTTCCGCCGACATACTGCCCTCCAGCAGCATTAAATATCAGGGACTTACTTTAGATTCTAAACACAAATTCATAATGGATGAAAACTCAGGTAAGTCTCAAATAATTAAACGCTGCAAAACGCTTCAGAGTTTTAACATACGGCAAACAGGGCATTTTAACAAAGACCGCCTCGAGAATCTATAAATCAATTTGTCGTCCCATTCTTGTTTATGGACATGTAATAACTTCGACCAATAATTCAGG